>JACCIC010000004.1:6780000-7380000 GCA_018907035.1 Sycobia sp. Sy_11
GATGTTCCACAGAAAAAAAATTACTGCGATCTTCGTCTTCATATATTCTCTAAATCCGAATGAGGATAAACTAGCGAAATTCAGCATAAATTCAATCACCCATGAAATTTCAAAGTGGCTGTATACTAATTGACCCGATGAAACCAATCAGTGATTTGAATTCACACCGCATTCCAATAGTTCTTGTACTCGAGTTTATCTGTACTGCAATTACTAAAATGTATTTACGTAGCAATTTGGCCTTCGTAGGTCAGGAGGTGGCGGAGGTTAAAACAGAGGTGAAAATAAGTTGTGGATGGTCCAAGTTAAATAAGCGCGGTTTCAATTCCCGTTCTGAACGGTCAATTTTTTAACACCTCTAACATGCTTATCCTCTATCTACCCGATGAGAAATTCTCGTTTCGATGCAATATATCAGGTATATCGTCTCGTAATCGGCTCGCATTCAGCGCGGTATCGTTGCACTTGTTTTTCTTCCTTTTACGTCTTCACCAACACCGCATAGATACGTTTTTCTTAAGTTCGAACGATGTCCCGCCTGGGCCTGATAAATAGAATCCGATCATCTGCCAATAACGCGCCCCATGGCTACATATATATATATATATATATATATATATATATATATATATATATATATATATAATCACTTCAATCAGCTTTTAATTTAATAGTAATATATTTTTTGCGGGAAAAGAGAAAACTCGGGCATTTAACGAGAGTAGAGAAAATGTGCTAATATAAAAGCGCCATATAGATCTCCATTCTTTCACTGCTCTTTAATAAAGACGCGGGCGAGAAGCCTTGAATCTCATATTTTATCTGTATTATATATATATGCACGAGAAATTGGAAAATATAAAATGAATATAATGTATGATGGTGGACTCCCTTTTATTCAATAATGTATGGAGAAATATAATTGAGAGTACATTATAAATATAGAATGTGCAAATATAATTAAAAATATATTTTTTCCGGACGGTTTGTCCAATTATTTTTTCCTTTTCTTCGTCTAAGAGCAGTTGGTATTTAATTTATATATAAATATTAAAACGCGCATAATACCTGTTTAAGACAATAGTAAGATATTCTTTTAAATTATTCCTTCAACTGGCACAACATAAGCACATGCAGTGATTATATACTTATATATACATACTTGTACCCGTTTCATCGAACAAATTTTGAATCATCATAAACGTGTTATCTTCGTCTTCATGTTTATACGATAACACTCAGCATCGCTTATATTTGATTTACCTTCTTTGTATTTATTAATAGAAATCTCGGGAAAAGTAAATTTTTTAAGCTGGAATGCTGCATTTCTGCCTATACGTCTCTATTATACGATTAATAGTAAGGATGTCGCAGGAAAATCTGACCATCATAACGCTGTTTAATATGTCAGAAGTTTTGACAGTAATTTTTTATAATATAACAATTTCTACATTTCAACGATGTGAAACTTTTGTTTATCGAGGTTGTTGCTACGTTAAATAATCATAATTTACTTAATAGTTGTGTAAATAATGAAAATTACAACTGTAAGTTGTGAAATTTAACTCGAGACGGTGGGTATCAAGACACACATGCGAACAAGAACAGAAGATATGATGACATGAACTTCTCTTTAACTGAAGTTTAAAAGTTTATAACTTATATAAAACTGAATTTAAGACTATATAACTATATATAACGTTTCTTTAACTTTTCTTTCAACTTAACTGTATTCAGTTGGTCGTGTGTTCGTATATTAGTAATGTCTGAAGCCTCGTCACGTATATATTGTGATCTCTCGTGATAGAGAGAGAAATAGAGAATGACCTAAAAGTTACAAATATGATAATAGGTTCAATGCATGGGAAATTAAGAAATTAAAAAGACATTAGTACAATTTTTAATAAAGAAATTCACGGGACATTTTTGCATTCCCCCCCTCTCTCTCTCTCTCTCTCTCTCTGCCATGTCAAATCCCAATGAAACAAAACTTCTTCACTGTGAAATAACTTATGCGAATAAATGTATTGCAACGAAATGAACTAATGCTCGAAAACTCCGTGTTCCGAAAAATTTTTTTGGCATGTGACACGTACGAGAATGTAGTTAGTGCTAAGAGATTTAAACAATTTGTACACCTCGAGGTTATATGAAGCATCGACATAATTCCGGATTTTCCCAAACTTGGATCTTCATTGCATTGGTATAAGCATTTATGTAAGTAATGAAAGTATGTACGATGAATAAATCATTGGATTGTAAAATAAGACATGGGATTTTTATTATTTTCTGTATTATGATTTATATAGATATTATAACTATATAAGTTAATAGTATTTATTATACATAATTTATTATATATAATTATTTAACTTAAATTATTTAAGCTATTTAATCTTTATAATTCTGTTTCTATTTATAATTGCATGTATATTCATATTTATAATTTATGTTATAGTACGTATATTCTTCTTTTTTTTTTAAATTTTCGATTCGGAAAAACGTATTTGGAAAAATATTCGCCAAACCATATATTACGTATATATTACGCGCAATTTTACAGTAAAAATAACACAAACATTACTGAAATATTTGACAAAGTTCGTCTCTGCGTATATGATAGAGCAACTATCGAGCAATTCGATTGCATTGGATCAGAAATGCCTTTGAACACGACCATTCAACCGTATGACGTCACTTTCGAATGGAAAACAGTGAACTCAAAGTAAACAATAATTTTATTCTATGTAATAATTAAGAATCGAATGATCAACGTAATTTATTGGTATATTTGATTTGAAAAATCGGAAACATTTGATCGCATTAAGTTTATATTAAGAATGGATACTCTTCCTCCTCAAGATAGAAAACTATTCAGATGAATTTCATTCATATTAAATTTATCATATTTTTTCGGCACTTTGATATATATATATATATATATATATATATATATATATATATATATATATATATACTTTAATTTGCCTTATAATAATAATTTGTGTATAAAGTTTTCATAACCTTAAAATTGCACGTTATATTATTTCGTTCTTTGTGCATACGTTAAAATTTAAAAATAATAACAGTACTAAGAAACGTGCAGTAGAATGCAGTAATAACAACCAAAAAAATAATTATAATAAAACAGAATTGTAACCACTTTTTAGATTTTATAGACTGAATGAAAAAAAATAGTTTGAAACATAATCGATAGTAAAAATGATTATAGTCGTTGATGCCTTGCCAGTGGATGCGACTATAAGAAAATTAAATAAAAAAAAACTAATTAAATTAATTTGTTCATTATGTGATAATTTATTATTCGACAAAGAATATATTTTGTTCAAATGAAAACTCTACTACTAATCCCCACTGTGAGTCGATTATCAAAACGACCATGGAATTGCCTTTTATATTAATATAAATTATTTGAGAAACAAAAGTGAAGAGTCTTCCCCAAGCATTTTCCGATATTTATATAAGTATATATCAATAACCTGGAATTGAGTAAAGCAGCAATGAGTGTACAGAATGCTATATCCATATAAAATTCCAAAGAAATCGACGCCCATAATGGCGACATAGAGATTTGTGTCCTAGTTATACGTATACGCGTTTTTTCATCGACGAATATCGTTTAAAAATGAAGAAATAGCATATTGTTTAAGTCTTTATAAAAAAAAAATTCTAAGAAATATCACGGCAAACAATAATTTGCAATAATTACTTCTTTAAGCATGAAAAAGTACCGAAGACCGAATTCTCGAAACGTCGAATTCTTTTTCAATAAAAAGTTTATCATTATTTTCAATAATTAAAACAGGTACGGGTAGAGCCGGTAAATACATATACATATATAAATACATGCACACCCATATACATGCACTATATCTGTATGTTACGCACGGCAGTCCTCGACCATTGCCTGAACCCCCCTCCCCCCGCCCCTATAAACCTTCCACGCGTAATTCACGACGTCGCGCGCCGCCGCACCCCGACCGAGGTGGGTTTGCAGCGATATCTCGCGCGCCCGTGCGAGATATAATAGAATAAGATATAATCGTCCGACGCGAATTCTCCCCTTCCCCTCCCCCCTCGCCCAGCCAACTCCCGGGCCCCCGCCGCCCCGTTCACGACCCCGTTACCGCGCGCGAACACGTTTTAGCGTATAAATCAAAAGGCCCAAGAGGGAGGGGAAGGGCTGATGCGCGCGCGCTCTCTCTCACCGCGAGTAGAATCGTAAGCGGCTTTTTAAGCGGGTTCTCGCGCTCAGGCGCACACGCGCGGGCGGCGCGGCGCGCATGCACACATTCTCACAGGCGATCCCGGGGAGTCTCTCACTATGAGATAATAGTCGATCGCCGAGGAGAGAGAGAGAGAGAGGGGAGATTCGCGATCTCGAGGAGGTTGCGGAGGGTATTGTACTCCCGTCTCGTACGAACGGCATCCCTTTTCTCTCTCTCTCCCTCGCTCTCTCTGTCTATCTCTTTTGTCTTTCCGCGATTCGAGCGCCGTGGATTATTATAGCGGCGACGCCAGCGAAGTGATGCCCGCGTCAGTATATGTAGATGGGAGGGGAGATCGAGATCGACGCGGCCATGCAGTCACGGAAGTTATACACGCGCGCGCACCAGTGCGCGCGTACACACACACACGTAGACAGACAGGCCATGGCAAAGAGGAAGATCCGTAGTTAGTTTTTTTAAGTAAGCTCTCTTTTTTCTTTGATGTCCAGTGTTTTTAGTTATAGAAATTTCAAAAATAATTTATCCAATTTATCCAATCACTCTAATTCAGCATCAGAGTCGCTTCCGTTTCCATAACACGCTTAACCAATGGCGAATAAATAATGAATTTTGACACCTCTACGCGCTACGAAACGGTATAAAGTAGAAAATCGAACGTATAAGATCTCCCAGCTATATATCTGTATATAGACTTCAGTACAGAACTAGGAAGAAGGTAAATAGAGCTGAAAATAGTTCCCAAGTTAATTATAATTAAAAAGTCGAAACAAACAAATTTCTGAAATCATTGTTCGAATTATACGTTTTGTTTTATTTTTTTCCAGTCCGCAGAAAATGTTTATTGTATTATTATTGAAAAAAAAAACAAAAAACAAAAAATAGAAGGTACTTACTCCTATGATTGCCGCCTTTACGCCATGGCCTATTTATCGTATAGCTTAATCCGTTCCTGAAAAGAACTCTGGCCGAATTGGCAGCGAATGGGATACGTTAGTTTGATATCCGTGGGACCGGAGGCGAAGAGAAGGGGGGAAACCTTAAGCTATTCATTAAATCAATAAAAAAAAGATGTAGTATTATAGAAAAATAAATATTAACGCGAACATTTTTTTTCTAGTCTGCTAGTGATTGGAACGAGAATAAAGTTTCTCGTGAACTGAACAAAAAACCATCAATTCTCAGTTCAAAATACTAATTCCAATAGACAAGCACGTCTCTCTCGATTACTATCAACTCCTTATATATATATATGTGTGTATATATATAGTTACAGTTTTAATAAGTAGATCCTTAGGGCGCGGCCCACAGTTGTCCATTCATTTTTATTTTTAATTTCTTTCCTTATTTGCATTTATGTAATCTTTTTATATACTTATTAAAATTGTACCATTTCGTATATTTGTTCTTATCGTCTGAATTTAATAAGCCTTCCATAAATAATATATTCTTTTCTTATAAATTATAAATTAAATCTAATTTAATATTCTTAACATTTTAGTTTATTGATTAATTCATATTTTAAGTTTATCTTTTTTTTTTAATCAATCTTGTTTAATTTCAGTGAAAGCTTTATTTTTCGCGTGAAAGGAAATGGGCCTGATTGAGGACAATTTCTAGGAAGCTAAAGAGTATTAATCTATTAATCGTATTTATCGTATTAATCTGATCCTGAAAATTGCTTCATAAAATATTTTCGTTATCAAATCAATTGTATATTATTCGACTCCTGCACTCTTCGTAACATCGCCGTTAATAACATCAGCACCAATCGAAACTCTCAAGAGCAGATTCTCAGAGAGAAACCTCCCTCAGCTCGCTCGCCCAAACATTGCAGTATACAGCCGAGATTGCCCACAGGAGAATAAATGAACCCGCCCCCCCTCCATCCACACCTCCCCCTTCCAACATCCTCTCGACGTCGTAGAAAATCTCGCGGGCGATCGCGCACTATTGTTGTACCGGAGGTCCGAGCGGAAAGAAGGTGGTTTGGTGCTCGAGGGGATGGGATGGGGTAGTACAGTAGATGTTCGCCGGTGGTGGTGGGGGGGGGTGGATACAGGCATTATACGGCCAATAATAAACCACTCGAGTCCTCGAGTCGGCAGAGGTTCTCGGCGGTAAGGGATATGGGTAGTGCTGATAAACTATGCCCGTATAATAAGCGGGCGATAAAATTAGTCGAGCTTATAAGCACCCGCCCCCCGCCCACCCGCCTCACCCGTGCACATACACGCGCTGCAATAATAATCGCAATAATAATAATGAGCGCAATATGGGAGTGCTATACTTGTTTAAGTATACATATATATATAAGAGCTGGGAGTCTGGGTCACGGCGTGGCGTGTGTCTGCAGCGAGCTGTCGTACTCGAATTTATTAATTATAAATATATACATATATATATATATATATATATATATATATATATATATATATATATGTGTGTGTATTTATTTATTTATTTATTTGAATGAATAATTGCTATCATTTTCAATATATTTATTATTTGCTTACATGTGCGTATATTTGGGACATTATTAAAATAAGTAAATAAAATACGTAAGTATTTTTGGAACTTCAGATACCCGACAGTTGATCATATTTCACTGTATCCCTGTTAATTACATATATATATATATATATATATATATATATATATATATATATATATTCATTATGCATATAAAATAAAGTTATATTTGTGGCGTATGCCGAGCTGCGAGAACGTACCGAGAAATATTCGACGGTTACGCTTCTAGGAATTCCCCCACTTTTTTCACGCGGGCCGATCACCGCTTGGCTGTATAATGTAGCATACTGCTTGCCATCGGCAAAAGCTCCAACGTGGATTTTCGATGTGTGTGTGTGTGTGTGTGTGTGTGTGTGTGTGTGTGTGTGTGTGTGTGTGTGTGTGTGATTATATTTATGCGCGCGTGCGCGTGTGCGTGTATGGAAGATATGTATATATTTGCGAAATGAGAAGGAGAATATACGCAAGTTTGCAACCTCTGATGTCTCCCTCCCCCGGAAATTCGGTGAAGTAAGACCGTTGTGAATTTCTCGGTATACACTGGCAACTTAGCATACGTCAAAAATATAATTGAAATAACAAATATTCTACATTTATGTATAATGCAACGTGACACAATGAAATATGTTTAATCGTTTGACATCTAATGAACGAAAAATATCAACTCTATACTTGCGATTGTGAAACCGACTAGATACATACGTTTGAGTGTGTGTATGTATGAATGTATAAAAGAACGCGTATTAGGCTCAAGGCGCCATGGTAAATTTATATCGGAGCACGCGAAAAATGATAATAATGATGGATCTTCCATTTATTCCTGCCTTGCATTTACTACTATCTGGTAACTTATTGTATATATATATATATATATATATATATATATATATATATATATATATATTTTACATTCGATAAATATATTTCAAAAGTAAATCAAATACTTTCTTTTAATATTACGTTTCCGCATTATACATATCATATGGGGAAACGGTAAGGCATATGCAACGTAAAAAGTCTTAAATACAACAAACCCAATAAATCACCGTGCTTCATCTGTTATTTATGGATCTATCGTTTAAAACAAGTTTATTGAAATAATTCTTATCTACTCCATAATAGAATTGTATCATCGGGAAAATCCATCCGGCGCTTCGCATAAAACGAAAACGTGCACCGAGCTTGACATCGGAGACGTATGACCTTGCAGTAGTGCAAGTCACTGTTCGCGTCGACAGAGCCATAAAAAGTGCTGCTTCACTGTCAAGTTACTTTCGGAGTCAGTCGAACAGCCGAATTTACACGTTAGAATGAATAGACCTCCAGAAAAAATTATATATATAATTCTCGTATACTTTAATAAACAACAAAATCTTTAAAATCTCCGTAATCTACTCATTTTTTGTATTTCAGACGAAATACAATCAAATATCTGGATAAAAAGTTTCAAATCAGCCCATGAGTTTTGAAAGGTTCGGTGCCTTCCAAATTATAATCTAACGGGCATACGCATAATATATATGGTATCGATACATTGTTATGCTTTCAGCGCGATTCCTTCAAACAATTATACAACCATACTTCATTCAATAATGCAGTTTGAAGAATAACAACCTGTACACGAATTTGTGACTGTGCATGAATTCCATACTATAAAAAAATTATTGCTATGGATATTATTTACGAGCTAAGAAAGAACAATAAAAGTCAACTTTCTGGTTCTTATTTCTGATATTATTTTATCGTTTCGCAAATTTTAGTTATTATAGTTTCTTAACTATTAGTGGATATCCAGCATATTTCTATCAGTATGCCTCCAATTATTCAGACAAGTCTCCGTAGTGAATAGGGCTATTTTTTTTTAAATAAGAAAAAGACTATATATGCCATTTAAAAATTAAAGCAGTTCTACTTTTGATTCCACAGCTTTATTATGCGTTTCGTACTGAACTCAATTGAAACTGTTTGCACGTGAAGTTAACGAATGCATCTAAAGGACAAAAAGTATTTGACAGTTTCTGTCGCATTTTAGTTCTTAATAAATCAGTCGAAAATTATTTAATATATTAAGGTTAGTTGCACAAATTTCTTTATCTTCCTTTTATATCCAGATTATGCTTACTAATGTAGGAAATGATTAAATTATAAGATTTATTCGTAATGTGCAGTCATTTGATTTTATAATTTTATTTTAAATTAACCGAAAATTCCATTTTGCGAAGAAGTCTTTCTCATCCCTCAGATCTTCGATTATTTGAAATTAGTTAGTTTCCCTCTCTTCCATTTCTTGTACTGCAATTGTTTTATGTCGGTTTTCTACTTTATTTTTAACAGCAACTCCATTCTATTTCCTACACCCGAGATACCTTTTCTGCACTTTTATTCTCTCATTACAAAGATATTCTACAAATTATCTATCAAAAAATTGGTACTTATCAAACATTTTTTCTACTTAATACAACGGATTTTAATCCAATTTTTTTAGTAACCCATACAGTTGTAAACATCTTTACTAGTTGCTAAAGAGTAAAAACTTATTATATAATTCTTATATAAAAATATTTATAATTTTATTCATTACAGATAAATCATCAATTGTGAGATTCCATGACATAAAAACTGTGATTATTTTATTTAAGTTTAAGTTCGTATCAAGAGTCTACAAATTCTAAAAGATCGATGGTTCTTAACTGCTAAAATAATGATTATGCAATTCTAATACGTTAGAAATTGACGCAAATTATTAATGTAATTTCTCAAAGCTTCTTGACCCGTCGCAGTAGATTTAATCCTAATAAATTAAATTAATACGTCAATATTACGTTCGATCGAAAAAAGAAGCGTTCGATTAAGTTATAGGAAATTTTCACGATAATCAATTTTAGTGTTTTGGAGTGTTCGTTGCGATAGACAGTTTTTAAATTAATCGAATTAGATGTTCGGAACAAGTTAAAATAACAGTTTTTTCGTAATAAGAAAACTTTATCTTTTTTCCGAACACTCTTTTATAATTTATTTAGGGACATAATAAAAAGTAAGAATTATAATTATTACAAGACACTACGGTGATTACAAACTCTCCATTTTTCAAAGATGTATAAATCTTATGTCTAATAATACTACGCAGCAAAGAACAGAACATTATTTATACTTTAATGGATATTACTGTCTTTCTTTCTAACAAGTGTCCTCATAAAAATAATATTAATATTATTAAATAATAACGACCCTATACATTTGATCCATAAGTGCATAAAAATAGGACTAGAAAAATAAGTTTGATAAATATTAATAATCAGTATATAAATCAATCTTTTGTTACGATTAGAATTACTTTTCGTAAAACAGTTTATTATAAATGTGCTAACCTAATCGAGAATGACACGATTAAACGGGGCACGTCCGGCGATGCTTGCAAAATTCATTGTCAAATTGGTACGGTTACTCATGTAGTAACAAGTACACGAACTTTAGAAGTTACCGTCCAAGAGCATAAACAATGTAAGAATAATAATACCATCGTATTTCTACATTGATGATAAATTTAAGCGTAATCTTGATTCGTTAAACGATTCTATGTAAAACAAAATTTTATACATCCATAATAATAACGATACAGTTTATAATTAAACGACCCAATAACATAATAAACGGATGAGAGCTCAAGCTTAATTCCTGGTCGCATAGCTTTATCCGCTCGGAAAATGAAAGGTTAGATGAAATGATATATATGTTAAAATTTCGTCAAATTTCCATTTCATAACGATAATTTCGATTTATTTTATTTCTATTAATTTTAATTGAGCGCTCGACACCAAGAATATCCATTGTTACAAATTTTTCAGTCTGTCTATCATACTGCCTGGAATTATATCGCCATTGCATGAGATAATATTAGAGATTTCTGGAAGTCGAACTTCAATTACACCAGCCATTACATCGTCCGAACTCGAAAGCCAGCCAAAACGAACACCGCGTGTGGCGCGCAAATAGTCGCGGGTACACAGTGCGCGTCGAGATCAAATTGCCTTTTCGAAAAAGCCCATGTTGCGCGCCTCGATTCGCGCGGACACGCGGGGACGATGCGCGGAGCGCTGGAGAGGAAATGCGAGTTATCGCCCCCCCCCCGTCCTCTGCACATCCTCCCACGCCCACCTCTCCTGCACCCTTCGTTCGTAGCCTCGAGCAGACGACGCGGGGGTTATAATATCGATCTCGGGCTCTCGCGACGACAGGCGCGCGTTCAAACCGTATAAATAGAGATCATCGTCTCCTAAAGAACCGCTGTCCCTCCATCCCCCTATCACTCTTTCTCTCTCTCTCCGTTCCCACGACACGACGGTATCAACGTCGGTGTGTGTGTGTGCGCGCGCGCACACACGTGGGTATTCGCGAAATAAGTCTCTCGTAACACTAATTATGTTTCTCGCAATGAGAGGGCATGAGCGCCAGCGAATCAGGGGGGAGTGGGAGGAGGATGCCGCAGAGGGGCGCAGCGAACTTTCTTCATTAATCTTGGGTAATTGACGCGCGAGTTGCGCTCATCGGGGATTCCGAATTCGCGGCAGCCCAATGGCAGACGGGTGTTGTATCGGTATATCTTCAAAGGTGGTGATATATCGACTGAAATGGGGGGGGGAGGGGGCGAAGAATTCGATCGAATTCCGGAAGTTTTTCGGCGTCTTAGCCCGACGCTTGTCGTCCGGCAATTGTGAATTTGCGAAGAATTTTATAGTGATTTTTTTATTTTGCTTGCCGTAAATGTGTCGAGTAGACAACACTTTAAAGTATGACTGTCCGCGTGTTTATTATTTTAAGATTTATGTAGTTAGTTTTCGTAACGACGAATCAAAAACTTTTGAAAAATGTTTATAAATTGAAAATGTTAAAATCAAATTTGCCTGATTTTAATAATAATGTATGAAACTAAAGTTCAATTATCATTTGATTGGAGAAAAAGAAAGAGACAGAGAGAAAAGAAAAACAGCTGATCTGATATAATTTTGTTATGTGAGAAACTGTATCAAGTACATGGAATATGAAGAAAAATTTTATCAGGTAAGTAGTTCTTTTGTCTTAATTTTAGAAAATTAATTTCCACTTATAATTAATAAAACTTTACTTTGTTAAATTATTGCTTTTTAACATTTTAGATTTGTAATTAATTCTGTCAAGAATTACAAAACATTTTGAGAATGAACCTCGTATATGAGTGATCTGAAGAGTGAATTTTCAATCTGAAGTAATTTTAGCGAGCTGTTCAAATCTTTGCAAATGTATATGAGACATAAATGTATATGAATAATTATTTTTGGATTGAAACAGTGCATAATAACAACACACACACACACACACACACACACACACACACACACAATTATTATATAAATACTTATATATATATTGAACATCTTGATTTCAAAATGTCAATAAAATATTATATTTTTCAGTCGGTAATTTATTTGTTTTGTTTTTTATCAGGACAATTATTCATTAAATTGATTTATTTGCTGATCGCCCGTCAATAATCATAATAAATATTAAATCACTAAATTTTGGAAGCCTTGCGCATATAATTTCTTATAAACGGAGGGAGCCGGAGTTTGTAGTTAGTTTTATCAAGCCTGTAAATAAAATATGAAATAGAGCTGTTAAATTAAAGTATTTAACAAGAAGGAATAAACGGAATGAGTTCCGAATGTGAGCAATCTGAGTGGCCCCCTGATCTCGAAACCAAGTCGGTATTACCAATCTAATATTATCGGGGTGCTTTTGAGTGTAGAAGAAAATGTGTTAATTTAATCTTCGAAATCTAGTCCATTGTCTACCAACTGTGCCCCACTCTCGTCGAGACCGCTCGAGAAAGGCCAATTTACCGGCGAATCTTCTCGAGTGGCTGCCATCGTAGCCGATTCTCGTTGAATCTCTACGCTCGGACTGACGGTAGCGGTAAAATACCTCGAATACCCCGACGCTCCTTTCTCTCTCTCTCTCTCTCTCTCTCTCTCTCTTGAATTTAGCTGATAACCCGCAGAAATCATGCGCGAATCTGAAATCGGGCAAATATCCATGTACACGATATTGCCAATGGAGTACGATATGTGGATCCGCGCTTTTCGCTCAAACGCTCATTTATATATATATATATATATATATATATATATATATATATATATATATATTTCTTTCGCGGTGCGACGGGAAATTACATCGATGGTAAAAGCCACTTTGTAATCCTCTTTTTTTTCTCCGCCATATGAACGCTGAACTGCGACTTAGGAGAGCGTTAATCAGAAACAGTCCTGTCAATCGAATAGAAAGCAAACGCTTGCGCGAATCGGGTAATCCATTCAATTGAAACAGTATTATAATTACTTATATAGCATTGGTACATAGTGTATCATCTACGAATTAATTATTAGAATGATAAAGCAAATTAATCGGTTCAAGATAGCAATTTCTTTTGGATTATAACTAAGAATAAGTAAATTAATTCTTTTAGAGTATCGCATTATCATTACGTCCTTTTTTCGTATACGATTACACGGAAAAGCTTATACAGTACTAAATAATCGATCTCATTATTTAGATTATCTTCAAATTGATGTTTATGAATTTTATGCTGATTCGCTCGACTACTTATAATCGATTCTTCGTAACCGTCCCAGACGCCGTTTCAGAAAATAATACGAACTATAATCATAATTATAAGCAAATTAGCCATGTCGTAAAACGTACGAAACCTCGGATTAAATTGTGAAGCTGATTTAGTTAAAAATAAAAAATAAAAAAATAAAAAAAAAACGATGCCGACTGTGTATGATCCTAAGTAAACGTAATCCCACGATGATATTTCTAACTAATAATTCAATGCGAAAATTCATTTTCACAAGAAACTTCCAACTCACCCGTATATGAAACTGAATAGAGCGTGTAGAGCATGGTTCGTATAAAAAAAAATTTTTTTCGAATAGTTGATGTCGAAAATTTGAAGGCACCCGTGTCAGCTCAAAAGCTTCGAAGAAAAGGAATTCCGCCGTAATTTCCAAACCCATCTGGAGAAACGTACCTACCTTTCCTGGAAATCAGCGTCGCCCAAAAGCAAATCTCGAACTTTTCAGCGTGGCCAATTCTCCTCGACGATGTGCGCAGTTTTTTTTCTTTTTTTTTTGTTGCCGAAATGTGCCTCCGAAATTGCCACTTCTTCTGCTCACACCTACCCTTTCCCATATCTCCGCCATGAGTCACGCGTCTTCTTCAGCAAACTACGGATGAACCGAGATACGCAGAGAGCGTGCGTGAGAGTGAAGGGGGGGGGGGGGTTCGATAGTTCAAAAACGTGGAAGTTGCACTTTATTGCATATCCCCCTTGACTTCTGATGTGGTTGACTTTTCATCAATTCTTCGTCGACACATTATTTTATTATCCGCCACGATTCAGCGATAAATGGCGCCACTGTTTCTGCAGATAAAGATAATCCATCTGTAATTTTTTTTTTGCCACGGAACAGAGATGATATACACCAAATTTAGTTCAAGTGTAGAATCTGCATGGGTTTTTTTCGTCGAACATTCTTAGTCAGATATATTTGAAGTACGTTACTCTGAAACGACTATATACGTTATCAACTACGCGAATCTCAACTGCCAGTCATTTATATTTAGGAAATTCATTATTAAATGCAATATTGTTGATGTACAAATAAATGATGACGATGTTGATTGAGTAAAATTCTCAACAAAATTACCTCGAATGTATACAGGCACTTGACTTTTAAAGACCTGCATGCTTCAATAATGTCACATAATTCACATAATTGACTTTGTGCATATCATATATACATACGAAAAAACTTCATAAACTACGAGAGAAAAAAAAAATATATATATATATATATATATATATATATATATATTATATTAAATTAAAGAAAATTTAAAGAAAATATCGTTATGAATTAAATTACGGCTCCAAGAAAGGTTATATGTATAAGTACAAAGTGGTACGCCTCGATTTTTTCCCCTCAAATATATGTTATTTCAGTGCTCAAAAAATATTGAGAGAATTGAAGAGAAAAAACTTTTCTTGCATATTTAATGCGTGTTTAAAGGGTAAAATTCAACCATCTACAAAACAGAAAAAATATTATTTTCAAGTATCTTGTAGGATTTCAATACTTGAAAAACGTGCTGAATCGAGAAAAGGTACGTCACTGGTATTTTGCGATGTTTAATAAATAATCTGAAAAATTTATGAGTAAAAATTTCCAGGTAATATATTGAAAATGATACTTTTTACCTGAATGAAATTAAAAGTGTCGTAATATTGACAAATAATACTATTTGTTTAAATTATGTTTTACGTTATTATATAATGAATTTATATACACTTATTTCCATCTATTGATAAATGATCCAATTAGTTCGGTTTCTACGGGACCGTCGCCGCGACCAGATACATTGTACCTTAGTGACCTTAATTAAAAATGCAATTGTAATCATTTCGTTCACATCTGTACTCATATATAATTTAATTACTAAAACAAATTTTTTAATTAATCATGAATTAGTAACTTATGTCTAACTTATCTTGCTACGATTTAATCTTATTAGTAATCTTTGTAATCTTTTTTCTTCATAATGAAAAGGTTTGATCGTCGACACATCAACAATTAAATAAATTTATTAAAAAAAAATCTACGACCATGTTTCAATATGTTTTAAAAATGATTGTCTTACAACTATGTTTTGGAAGATTTGCTTAAAATCACTTACGTATCTACCCATAATAACAAAAAATGTGTACACGAATCTTAAAATATAAGAACATCGTCTTGGATTGTTTTCCTCTCGAATAACTACACATACCTATATATATGTATATATTAAAATCACAGTAGCAGCCAATCAAATTTGGGAGTGAATCGAATCTATAAAAAAAATTCAAATAAAAATATATTGCACGGACTTCTGCATGATAATAAATCGTATACAGAACGCACGATTTACTGGAATATAAAAATATCCACCTAGCATCATGGAAAAGTTACGACTGCGCGCACTTTGCTTTGTGAGAAAATCCGACCGGAAAAGGTTAATATAAAATTTACCATACTCAGCGGTAGAGCGGGTACACGCATAACCGCCAGACGTGGCAACGTCGCGTAAAGAGAAACATTTTGAAATAACTTTTATATGAGGCATAAAAAAAAGTAGCCAGCCGGTAGTAAAGAGAAGTGTGTGTATGTATATATATATATATATATATATATATATAAATATATATGTATACATATATATGCAGACAGCCTATAAAGTAAATAAAAAGTTGAAAATTAAAAAAAAAATAAGCTTAAAGTGCTCCAAAAGCCACGAACGCTCGAGAAGGACGACTTTGAAACACTCCGTATACTTATTATATGTATACTCTGCGCTTAAATTCAGACAGTCCTTAAACATTTTCCGTACATCTCCCCTATATACTCGTCTTATTCAATCGGGGTGGGGGGGAGGGCAATATTATACCTTTAATAGAAAGCGTCGAGGCAATGCCGCCTCGGATTTCGAGACGCTCAGCAACGTTCTTGCAGTTAAGCGAGAGCTTTCCAAGTTTCGCCGAAACGCCGACGGAATGCAACATAGCGCTGAAATAAGAGAGGCAGAAAGAGAGACAGAGAGAGAAAGGAGGGGGAGGGGAGTGAGGGTACGTTTAAAAAAATGAAGTCTGAATATAGCCACTGGAATTTAGAGAGCGCCTCGCTTAAGCATTGGAGAATTGCACATATATTAAACGCGAGCGCGCGTCCTCGACTCTTGAAATCCCTCGACTTTGAAACTTATATTATAGTTTTCAATCCCGGCTAATTCCGCACGGCGACAATGCAAAAGTCGTGCCGCTGGCGCGTTGAGGATCGGTGAAATTGTTTCAAGAGCTTCCAGTACATGAGAGTGATAACAATTAATATAAACCCTTCCCCCCTGGATTCCTTTCGTTTGTATAATACAATTGTTTGTTTCTCGCAGTCGAATTTACCGTGTAAAGAGAATAACAGATCATTAGCTTTAATCTAATAGCTATTATGTTGAATATAGTAGCTAAACATTTTCTAGGTAAACTGTGAGAAAATTTCTAATAAAAAACTATACTCGGTAATTAAATCGCAGACTGGCGAAATTAAAAAAATTATTTATTTAGTCAAATTTATTAAAAAGTATGGTAATTTTTTAGATTTTAATACAGTCTTGGATCGAATTACCGAACAATATTGTATAGTACTAAAAATAAGCAAGTAATATTTTTACTTAAGTAAAAAAACATATGACGTTCTTTTAGAAACTGTGGTCAATATTGTTGAAAAATTTAATACTTAAAAAATTAGAAACAATTATTTGATACAAACAAACGCAAATTTTTCGAGAAAAAAAAACTGCTTCAAATTTTCAAATCACTATAGCGCAATAACGCATAAGCGTAAAGAGTAAATTCCACGCCTGTGGCATCTAATCTTGTATGTGCCGATCATCAAATTCAGTAAGACGCATAAAAGCCAAAAAGTAACGAATAAACATATTACTCACTTTTTAATCGAAATGGGTTAACTTTGCGAGAGAATAAATTATATAAGATGAAATGATTGGAATGCGACAAGGAATTAGCGTAAATTCAGCATTTGCTGCGGAATCATTGGAGATGCACAGATTTGATCATGTTTTCAAAATCTTAAAAATCGTCCGAAAAATTCCTATTCATCGGTCATTACAATTAAGTTTCGGATAAAAATTTTTCGTAAGGTTGATACATAGTAAAAACCATTTACAGTGCTTATTTATCTAAGCTCTTTGGCGTTTTACTGATGTCCGCTACGCTGAATTCAGGTTATGGAACTACGCAGTTGCAAAAATTCAAAACTACGGAGTCAGAACTTTCTGACTAAACTAATATTGAAACTAATTATTAACTTTTTAAATATTAAATTTCACGATTTTTCAAATCTCATTCACAAATTTACATCAAATTGTACAAAAGAAAAACTTTTATTGCAATTTTTCGATTTGATAATAAAAACATTTTTTAAAAAAACACTCGGTCAAAGATGACGAAAGATTAATTTTCAATTGCAAATCTGAAGGATAAGCTAAACATAAATATTTGCTTCTGTAAACGTAAATATTAATCGTTTCATCTATACACAAATATATATATATATATATATATATATATATATATATATATATATTTTTAAACTCTCTCCTATCGTACAGCACAACTAACAAACTATCTTCTTGATATTTTACAGCTAAAAGCATAAAAAAACAACTAGACGTCAATATTTAGGTAGTTATTTCGTTTTTCAACAACAGAAACTTCTTTCCAGCTTATATTCTATACCTTCCTAAATAATCTCATCGGGCCCTCTTACTAATATTCTCCTTCTTCTCTTTCTTGCCAATAACCTCCTTCCCTTGCACGAGACTGACTCGCCTCCACGAATTCGAAAAGAGCAGCGGAGAGACGTCGCTCGCGATCACGGAGAATCGAGTCGTCGTCGTCGTCGTCTTATGCATTCCCGTGCACAGGGCGCGGCGGCGAGGGGGACGGGGGAGTCAAAGATCATGCCCGAGAGCGACAAATCGAAGGGATTGAGTTTGCAACCCCCTCGAGCCTCCGCGCACACAGTCGCGTCAGTCGAGTTTAACCCAGATACCTCGCCCGCCCTCTCCTACGCCTCACACTCTCCGCACACACCCTCTCTTTCTCTCTCTCTCTCTCTCTCTCTCTCTCTCTCTCTCTCTATCCGTCCAACTGTGCCCCTCGCTCTCGCCTCCCTCCCACCGGCTGGCGGAGGGGTTCGACAACACGTTTGATTTTGCGAGGCTTCGCGGCCGAAGCCCCCCCGTGGCGGCTCTCGCCCCCGCGCGGCCGGCGCGCCAGCGAGCCGATCCGGGCCGCCCGCATTGTTTGTCCATATACGCGCCTTGGCTGTGGCCGCGCGCCCCGCGCGACCCGTGAACGGAGCCACGATTGCGCGCCACCTCGTCTGCGCGCTGGTCCTGCTCTTTTTCGTCCTGTTCTGGCTGCTCACCGGCATCTTCCTTGAATGGTGAGCCATCATGACGGGACGGCCGTCCGGAGCGCTGACGCGCGCAGCTGCTGGTAAATCAATCCCTCTTGCACAAATCACACATCTATATATATATATATATATATATATATATATATATATATATATATATATAATATTTCCATGGTCCATCGCGATGGTTTACTTTTTTCATTTTCAAATCCGTCGGTGGTTCCAATGAGTATTGGTGATAGAATAGCGCGCCCGTTCGAAAAGCGATACGAGGTTGGGGCAATTAAATGAACTATGTCCATTTTGCAGACAGACATGTGTGAATATCCGGGATATAATCAAACGCCGTGTATTATACGCGAGGTTTGCGTGCAATTTTCCGGACGGTATCTCGCATATATACGTACGTACTCGGAATTTCAAATTCAATATACATTACCTTTGTACGACGATGCGTAAATTTATTTTAACCATACCGACTTTATTTGCGGTGTACGTAACGGTTAAATGCAAAACATCAAATATACATGTGTGTACATTGGAACGGTCCGAGGGAGGCTGCACATGTCTATCCATTCGTTATATTTTGCCGTTTTCAATGATTTATATTTTACATTGGAATTGTAAGTTCAATTGAAATTTGTTATGTGTTTATTGCATGCAAAATATTCGTTGGTTGATAATATTCACAAAGAAAATAATTTAAAAGTGCAAAGAAATGTGAAAAATTTTAGTTAAAAACATAATGCATTCAAAATGATGTTTTGACCAGTTTTAATACCGAAAAAATATTGAAGTGAAAATAATCGGATAGTACTCTACATAATAGAACAAAATTGATGGATTTAAAATAACATGATAAAATGTTATCCTTAAACCTCTTCTATACATAAAAACCTATGTCGTTCCACTATCGATGGACATAAGAAATTCTCAATTACTGGTCTTCTTACTAGACATTTTCATTATCATAAGAAGACTTTCATTATCATAAAATGAAATAGTATTTCATTTACTGGATAGAAAGCTTGGAAGCAATTGTTAGGTGGATGAGCATTAACTAGTCAATTCTTGGTATAAACATCTTCTTGATTTCTAGAAAGAATAAATTATAAATTAGTCAATCAACTTTCTATAACTGTTTGATGTAATTATTGTAACTTTGTATAACTGATTGAATATAATTATTATATTTCAATAAAATCAAATTAGTAAGTCTTCAAATATATCAAATTAGATAAAATACTATAGATAAGATAATCAAATCTTATATCTTATATACTTCCAAAAAAAGGCAATAATCAAAAAATACTTTACAGGGTTGATCTTATTTTTATCATCGATAAATCCTGCCGTACCCCAAGAAATCTACGATTCCGATTTACTAACTTCTTCACTAAATTGTACGCCGACAGATAGTTACGTCAGTTATTATTCCACAAACGGCAGTCGCTTGCAAGAACCTAAGCTTTCGCATCGACGTGTACAAGGTAATCAACAGAGCCGAGAGAATGAAAGATTCAGTAATGAACGTTTTCGGGATAAATGTTTGGATGGTTATCCCGATAATGAACAATCAAAAAAATTATTGGATGATGACGATATAAATCTTCAAGTTCGGCCACTTGTCAATCCTGCAAACGATCAAATTTCGAATAGAAATTTTGAAATAAATCCAAATACTAGACATTCTGATGATCATGAACAAGGTATAAATGTGGATAGTGAGAAATTGAACATACATGGGAATGACGGATTTAAGAACAAGCATTTAGATGATCAAAAAATGTATAGAAAAATAGATGACCGGTATTACAGCAAAAATTATGATGATGAAAGAATCGATAGAAATCCGGAAGACACAAATAGAAATCAAGAAGAACAAAGAGATAGAAATTTGAATGATAAATATATCAGCAAAAATTTAGATAAAAATCTTGATTATAAACGTGTCGACAAAATTTATGATGTAAATATAAACAGAAATTTGAATAATGAAAATATAAATGATAATGAAAACAATAGAAATTTAAATAATCAGGATGTTCTTGATAACCTTGATCGAAATATAGATCATAGAATTGTAAATAGATACTTCGATGAGTTGCGTCCTGACTTAAATGGACAAAATTTCGAAAGACATCTTATAGACCAATATTCGGATAGAAGCATTACTGATCCATACTATAAAAATCCTTTAATTAATCAACAAACGGATGAAAATCGCGATCGATTACAATCTACTAGCCGTTCGAACGATCAAAAATTTGAAGAAAATAATGACAAATTAAACTCTGATAGGCGATCAGATAGTACATATAAGAATCGAGATTTCGATGAACTGTATTCCGATAAGCATCTCAGTAAATCAAATTATGAAAGGCGTCTCAAGGATGACAGTAGCGATAGATATTTGAAGAAAACAAATTACGAGAAAGATTTAGTAGACCGGCAATCAGATTATAAAGGGCATTTTATCGAAGATAATACAAAGAAACAATTGGATGATTTACAACATGATCGGCGACTTGACAATTCAAATTTTGACAGACACCTGGTTGAGTCGCAGACTGATAAGAATATTAATAAGGACATTCATTCCGACAGACGATTAAGTGACGACGAATACAAAAATCAACGTAAATTCGACCAATACTCAAATAGACGTAATGAGGAGCATCGATCCAATGATGAATTAGAGGAAACCCATGCCGTTAGATTTTTGAATAACAAAAACGTACGTAGAAATTAATCTTTTTTAATGCAATATTACTATTAAATATCATGTTAACCTATTTTTGTCCCTAGTCTATAAATTATGATACCACAATGGCACCGCGTCAGGAATCCAACATCTCACATTTGAAGACATTTACAATGCCAAAAGATTGGGATGAAAATAAACCTAAACTAAATTTTCCTAATAAAACCGGCGTCGATAAAT
Source organism: Sycobia sp. Sy_11 (assembly GCA_018907035.1). Classification (NCBI taxonomy): domain Eukaryota; kingdom Metazoa; phylum Arthropoda; class Insecta; order Hymenoptera; family Epichrysomallidae; genus Sycobia; species Sycobia sp. Sy_11. Next base: position 6,801,798 of record JACCIC010000004.1, read on the forward strand.
ACAAAATGGCTACACTGCATCTTGATAAAGGATTATTTCTCTTTGATTTTTTACGACATTTTTTATCAATGATCCAACCTCGCAATGTTCCTTTAGGTAATAAACAGATTTCCTTTTTCTTAATTTTATAGAAATCACCAAATATTTTATAAAATTCTACTTTTATTTAAATTCGAAAACATTTATTTTATTTAAGAATTTCATTATATCTATTTCCTGGACAATTAATATTTGTTGTCAAATTAAAAAAAAAATTGATTAAAATTGATTTCCAAGAATATTTTCCTTCAATGTAATTAAAATGAAATGGCTAGTTTGACTATTTGAAGAGATTTCGTTGATTGATGCGATGAATGTTGAAAATTTGAATTTATTTTAATCTCGAATAAAAATAATATTACAAATTACCGCTTTGCTCGCTCATGTTTTAATTATCCTCTTACAAATCTCTGTTGAAACGCATGCACTTTTTCTTGATTGATATATGAAAGATCTACTGAAAGATACCATGGATGGTAGAGTGAGCATTTCAAAGTTAATTACGCAGGTAAAAATACATTCAACTAATATATCACAATGCTATTCTCGCTGAATTCAGAATATTAGTTCTTCAAACCATAGTTACATCAAAGTATAGCAGGAGCCGATTTGTAGTGAAAGAAATAGTTTATAAACTATTTATTAAATTTCCATTTGAACGGCTCCTTTTTCAGAAGTAATCGCCGAGAACTAATATTCTTTGACGATGCGAAGTAGAGGAGGAGAATACAAGTAGAAAACAAACTTGAAGTTTGAAACACGTTTGCTTGCAGTCGATACACTTGGAGATGGCGTTCATCGGCGTCCTAACGTTCTTCGCGGTATTGATGCTCGTAATTCCTTGCACGGAGTGCTGGCTATGCTGTCGGCCGAACAAGTACAGATACGAGAGGCACCGTAGGAGGCCTCTGCTATTTTTTCTGTTCCTGTACATGATCATATTGGGGTAAATATTTAATTTGAAACTAGTGACTTTTTATTTCATTTTAATTTAGTGGCTTAATTTCAAAACTAGCTTTAGGAATGATTGAATTCTGTATAGTTGAAGATGAACTTAATATATATTCAGATAATGTTCATCGTTAAATCTATGTAGATAATTTTCATTTATAAGATTAAAACTGTAGAGTGATTTTATTGAATAATTTATTTGAAACAATGCTATATGTTTTTAATCCATGTATTTAAATTGACAAATCTCTAGACAACGAACTTAAAGGATGATATTTTGCCGGACTGTTTCGTGTCAGAAAACCTAAAAAAAGTTGTTCAAATGCAATATCATCTTTAACTCTGTAAATTCTGCACTTCGCTTCAAGTCAAAGACTAAAAGCACTGAGATATTTTGCACTTATCAAATAAATAATAAATAGACTGGAAATTGAAACACTTCTTTATTTTGAGCTTGACATTTCTGTAGCCTCAGAAATTTAACTTTATTAACTTTTTTAATCGTTCATGCTTACTTACTCTAACTTTACTAGTTTTAAAAAACTATTGTTTTGGAAATTCCTATTATACAGTTTCAAAACTATTATAATAATTCTATTTACTGTATTTACTTAGAAAGTCTTTAATTAAATTAATTATTAAAACTGAAAATATTTAGAAAACTTTCTATATAAATAAAAATCAGAACTAATTTGGAAATGCAGTAAAAGTGTCAAATAATAATATCTTCGAATGCTATTGAAAAAATAGAGAGATCGGATTTGGTATAGAATAATGAGACTGATAGTTATTTCAGTAAAATACATATTATACGGTATTTGTCCAATTGGATTTAGTATTAGCAATTTCAATTATTAAGCAAATTATCCCATAATTACAGCTGCTCCTTAAATTTAATGAAAACTTTCAGTTGATATCAATGCAATTTACAGTAGTGCGAGCTTGTCATATTGAAGTTTTCTTTTATCCAAGCTCCAAGAAAAATCCACTAAAATTTTTTATATAGGTGACGGAAAGAATGTTTTCTTTTATTAATATTTATTATAATTATTATATCTAGAGACTACACTCTTCCATTATACATATATTGGATCTGTATCTTAAATATTTATCTTCTCGATAAAAATTAAGGTCCTTTTCAGCAGTTCATAGACGCACACCTTTCTGAACTAATCAAATAGGGAAGATTACTTTATTTGCATGTATTTCTTACTTCTACTGTAATGTTCTGGTTCCTCGAGCTCCATCCACGATTTTTTGCACTTTGAACTATCGTAATAGATTCACTTTTCCACTTTTCACCTCCAGTAACAATGCAAAAATCGTCGATGCAAAAATGACTTCTTTTCTGTCAATGTGAAAATGGCGTGGCGGGCTACTTCCTAACATACATTAAGTTCTTCTTGCAGTTGATACAGTTTTTTTATCGAGGAATACCTTCAATTCTTGATCCTCCAATGATTTTCGCTAGCTTGAAGGCACTTTATCCTCCACCCAAATCACCGCTTTTGAAACATGCAATCCAATTGTGACATTAATTTCACATCTGGATCATATTCAGGGTATATTTCTAAGATCAAACGATAAACTTCAGATGTATTTTGCTTTAAGTTAAATCAATAAAGTAAAACCTCACAAATGTACTCTTTGCTTGTTACGTGATTGGACGTAACATTTTTAAAACAAGAAAAAAGTCTGTGTATAAATTTATGCTGCTATGATGGATCAAGTTTAATAAATTTCTGCACGCTCATTAACATATATAGCAATATATAACATATATATCATCCACATATATAAAACAAAGCACAAGGCCAATTCGTACTGAGACAATTTCGACTGTAACAGGACCTGTACAATGACGATGCTGATCTGCAACGAAGAGGTTGCCAGCGGAATCGAGAGGATCCCTGAGACGCTGGAGGCCGCGATACAGGACCTGAGGGACTATCACGCGGGCACAGCCGTTCAGCTGCGTAAGTGCCTCACCCGCAGCCTCGACATCGCCAGCGAGGCCATCCTCGCCGATTTGGACAGTTAGTACATACCACCAGCTTTATTTATTACTCTTAAATTTTGTACGCATTGACTTTTTTTGCGTTTACATACTATATATGCGGCTATATATAAGTTGATTGTAGGATAAACACTTCTCCTACCGCTGCTGTCTCGAAGCCTTTAAATGCATGGTACATAAATTACGCGAACGAATTATATTTTTACTTAGCCATCAAAATACTTTAAATTTATACATTAATAGAATTATCATAATTATCGATATACATGGGGATGGGAGAGGTGGCAGTTCAAGTAAAAGTTCTTTCATCGTTAGCTTTTTACAATTTTCTTTTTTCCAATTCATTTCATTCTTTTTGCTTTGTTGCTTAGCTCGCAAATGCACCCGTGGCTTATAGAACCCATAAAACGTATTCAGGCATTGAATACAAGTCTTGAATCGTAATTTAATTCACATCCCGATAAAATACGCTTCAAGCAACTGTGGATCTGGGATAATGTGCATAAATATTCAAAATATGACTATTTGAGCATAGAGCGAAAACAGATTGAATGGCTGTGGTCGAGAGGCTTCGAAAAGAGGCGATTGAGATTTGTATTTCTATGTTGAAAGTATTGAAAGAATTTAAAAATTACGAAAAATAAAATAAGATTTATATATATATATATATATATATATATATATTTATTTATTTATTTATTTATTTATTTATTTATTTATAACTGTACATCGTGATTGGTATGCGCATTTATTTCTTTAAGAAAAGCCGAGTTTTTTTCAAACAGAGATAATTTTAGATTATTGACAAGGAAAAACGATCGGTTTGGCAAAGATTTAGTCAGATTGACTTTGAATAGCTTCAAGGAATTATTAATAAAATTTCATCTTCACGAAAAACACTATTTAATATTATTAAAATCTCAAATATATTTCAATTGCTAATAACTGTATTAGTGGAAAATTGAAAAATTCATGGAAGGAAAAGAGTGCCGCCATATTTACACTTCGGATAAATGGACATTAGCATGTATTTAAATGTTCATGGTCCGTTCGACTTCGTGATAGAGTACATTATTCACTTTGATAGACCGGGAATTTAACGAGATTCCAAGTGAGCACAAAAGAATCCAATACTTTCGTCACCCTCCTCACAATGCCCTTTTTTCTTCTATACGTCTGCCTCTGTTTTTCTTTCACTATCTACCTCCTACCCCCACCCCCATCTTCTGCAATATTCTTTTTCTTTTTTTATCCTTTCTCTTTGACTCGCTCTCTCTCTCGCTCTCTCTCTCTCTCTCTCTCTCTCTCTCTTCCTCCCTCCCATCCTTTTTCATTCCTTCGTTCTCCACAACTGCCGCACACGGTCTTCGAGAAAGTTTAGCGCGCACGTTAAGAAAAGTGCCGGCCGAGGCGCAAGAAAACCCAATTGCACGCGTTATAGCGGCTTGTACTTCGGCCTTTTTACTTGTTTGTTAACTTTGTACTTTACCGGGGAAATGGACGATGGAAAATGCAGGACTCCTACCTCCCCTTCCATCCCCTCTCCACGCCCTTATCCTCTTTCTCTATACTCGCACCGATTGTGAAATTTTCACGCGATGGTATTTCCATCGGGGCTGCTGTAGAGAGACCTATACGAATGCACGAGAATATATATATATATATATATATAAGTGCAAGTTTTATTTTTTTAAATCGTCTTAGAATTCTATTTCTGCGTTGTATTTCCGATAAAGATCCATGAAAACATAATGTCAGTTTTGAACTTTAAAAAGACTTACTATTGTTTTATAAGTAGAGCGATGGACTTATAGATATATGATGGATGGGTCTGTTAGGAGAAATTAGAAAACTAAAAACTTCTGCACTACAAGTTAACTTACAGTTTTCTGAAATTATTATCTGCAATTTAAATGTGTAGAAAGAATAATACAAGGTAATCTGTATGATCTATAATTTTAAGATAATAAACTAAAATTATACACAATACTAAAGTTATAAAATAGTAATATTTAACTAAAGCTAATGTAAAATAATCTATATATACTATATATATATATATATATATATATATATATATATATATATATATATACAATTTTATATATAGAAAAATTCTATATTTTAGTTGCAAGCAGTTGTAAACATAACAAGTAATTTATGTTATATATATATATATATATATCGTATTAGTTATGTATATATAACAAAATATATGTTATATTTTATATAATATAAATAATATAAATATTTATGTTATATAATATAAACAGTATACTCACTAAAATACAAGACAAGTTTGAAATATATCCTTTGCAGTCGTGAAACATATATTTCAGTGTTTTAAAAAAATAATTATCATTTAAATAAAAGGTCGGGAGTTGTAAAACTGATATATCATAATTTGTTTACGGCGATTATTTTCTTGCAAAAAGAAGTTATAAATTATTAAAAAATGGCTCTAATAAGAGATAGTTCTCGATTGCCATACGTGGAAATTTAGAGCAGACGCTGGCTTTTCATCCCCGTCCTTCCATGCCCAATCGCTCACATACTACGCGTACGTATTCTTAAATAAAGCATTACGCTGTAGTCTCTATCGAAAAATTCAAAATATAGAGTTTGTCTGTATTTTATTTTATGGTTTACTTTTTAGAATTCTACCTAAACTTGCACCTACGAGATAATAACACGTATTGTTTACTATAAAAAAATCTTATCCAAGACAAATTTGGATTTATAGAATAATAAAAGATTGTCTTATTGTACACAATATTTCCAAAGGACACTTTTCCTTTTTGTTTTACGATCAAATTTCACGGAGATACAAGAGAAAAGGTTGCACGCTAGCGTTCTGATCTGTTGAGTGCCATCGTGCAGCGCCGCCATACAACTTAAAAAGTAAAAAATTGAAAAATTCGAATTCTATTCATGAACTTAAGCTTCTTTTCTTATACAATGCTTTTCCGTCGTGCAAAATTTGTAAAAATACAAAATCGCATCTCTGATTGAACTTAGGAAATAATTCCAACTACAGTCGCGTAGTTCTCGTCGTCGTTGAAAAAAGAAGAAAAAAGAAGTCGGATGGAGTGTTAAAGTCTTCGATGCCGCGTGGAAAATATAATTTCCCCCAGACTAATACCTCTCTCTATAAGTCCGAAAATATTTTTTATCGTAATCTAAACAGATAACTATTTTTTACATCTACACTTTAATAAAGTTCAGAAATCATTATCTGTGATGTGATTTTCCAAATAGAGAATTTTTAATGTGCAGAAAAATGGTTCTAAGTTGTAATCTGTATTTTTTGTTTAATATTATAGTTTATGAATAGCTTGATGAATTTAAATTGCAATTAACACGTTCCAATTTCAACTATCTATGATGTGAATATTAACATTTTTCTATTAACTCAAATACGTAATATTCCATTCTATTAATGTATTCGGAAACATGAAATAAAATAAAGGAAGCGATAATGCCTTAAATTATTATGAAACAGCAAATAATACATACACGAATCATACCGATTTATTCATAATCTTTGCTACATAATCGTTTACAATATCATTCATTTTATAATTTAATTTCATCTGTAATATTAGTTCCATATATAGAAGTCAGTTCTGCCCGTTCATAGATTAATAAAGAAAAAATAAATACAAGCTTCTATTCGTCTTACGTGTTGTCTAACTAACGCAATAAATATGCATAATATGATTATAAAATAAAATGATTTGAGAAATAGATTGCAAAAATGAATTGTATCAAAATATCGAATAAGATTAAAGATATCGCTATTCTTGAATCATAATTTATATTTGTACAATTATAAAGCTCCTCAAAAACGAAAGTCTACTTTATAGCCCGTCAAGTAAGAGTGTGGTCAACTTTACTAACAGGTAATGAAAGATTTCGCTTAATTCCTTAGAGCGAGCCGATAGAGAGAAGCTTTGTTCTTGATGCATTATTAAAGGATTTAGTTGTCATTAATCTTTTAAAAGAGAATCACGTTAAACGCCATGAATGCTAAGTACGCGTTGCGCTACGAGACTGTGTTGCTTTGTATCCACCCGGAAGGTCCCAAAATGTCGGAATTTACGGCTGCCAAATACATGAAAAAGTCGAATGAATTTGTAAAGAAGTGAGTACAGCGATCTAAAGTGGCTAAAAATGTTGTTGATTTACCAAAACGTGGCTCGATAGGAAAAGTGGACAAAAAAGATGAAGAAATAATAGTGAACCTGTTTTAACACTGCGGCAAGAACAAGCAAAATTAATGGCAAAAGGTTTATATATATCCTACGAAACTATCCGAACCCATCTTCGTACTTCTACCAACAGACTTCTTCAGCGGACCGCAAAACACGGAATAAAGGTGCATCTTTGGAGCTGCTTCTCAATGCAGGAATTTGGTTTTTTAGACCTCTTTATTGACCAGCTAAATGCTGAGAAAATGATAAAAACTATAAAAAGGCTTTACTGTCATCTGCCAAACAATGGTTTATCAGAAAAAACGAAGATTGAATTCTGCTGGAAGACAACGATTCTAGCTGCTGCAAGTTCTGTACTAAGTGGAAGACTCAATGTGGCATCGTTCAATTGGATTGACTATCGCAGTCGCCCGATGCAAAGCTTTGTGGAAGACGCACACACACTTTGAAGCAGTTGTCTTATCAAAATCATCGGATCTGGAGATCGTTACCCCTAGAATACGCCGTCAAATTAGTAGAAAGCAAGCCTCAGAGATGCCAGTCAATTATCAACGCCGGTGGTGACTGGATACATTATTGACTGAATTATATCATCGTTTGTAATGTGTACAATGTATGTATAAATATAAAAGTTTCATCAAATAATTTTTTTTATAAATTAACACGACCATGCTCTTACTTGCCAGTCTGTAATTATATCTGTTCTTACTCCTGCGTTATATTTACTTATACGAATATTGAAAGGTAAAATCGTTCTCAAACAGCATAATTACTTGTTCGATATATTTGGTAAGTAAATTCTCCTGGAGAAAGGGGCGTTTTCATACAGTGTCGATTTAGCAAATGCATGGTCATGACATCAAGAGGTTAAATTACAGGGCAGTGGCGTTCATACTAGTTTTTCTTTTGTTTTTTTTTTGCATAAAGTAGTACTTTAGAAGTATGAAATGAATTTTTGAGTTAAAGAAACTTGTACATTAACCATTTTAATAATTTTTAAATCAAATTATTAGTCTTTTATAGACTACTAATAGCCTTTAATAAACTTATGCCAAAAATGCATAAAATTTGTAAATGAACAAGTTACGTTGACTCAAATTTAATTAGATATTTCCAAGATATTAATTTATAAAAGAAAAACTCTTGTAATTACTTAGTGCAATTTTAAGCATCGTGACGTCACGACCACTAAGACTGATATATTCTATTATTATAATACTGCGATTTCTTCTTTTTAGATAACTTAATAAATATATGTATCTGTCTTACAGTCTTTATACAATAATCTACTATACTAATATAATGGCACTCTGCCTTTATTTATAATCACCCCAAAGAGTATGAAATAGAAATTACTACTAAGAATAAAATAAAATTGGATTAAAAATTAAAAAATAATGAAAATAATAAAAATAAAGTATATTCTTGTTAACAAAGGACAACCTGACTACCCCACTATCTTATATTTGAATTTACCATCAATATCAGACCAGTCGAACTACTCCGGTTCATCTTCAAGGGCTAAACTAAATATACATCTAACTAATTAACTATCCAAACCTCTTTCGAATTGCAACATTAAATTATTGCAGCAAAAAAAATTTATTTTTCATGGTTGTAGTCACGAATAGACAGATGTTGTGAACATAAATTAAGAGCTCTGATTTCTTTATTGCGTGTGCGAAAGTTTGCGATATCGCCAATAATCGGCGTTGCTACGTTGAAGTAGTGCCATACCGTATCTCGCCAGACCGAGAGTTGGTGTATGCGTTACCTATCCGCGTTCTACTATAATAAAACTCTACTGCTCGAGCCGCGTAATGATATAATTGCTTCGTTAATAGTTCGGTAAACGATGTTAAATGAAATGTCGACGCGAATAAGCCCGCGACATCATCATTAATATCAAGCTTTTGCAATTGCGGTATGTATACGATAATAAGACAGAAGCGAAAGTATTTTTAATATTATATTCTAATCTTTTAAAAAATTTATACTTTTCTATTTTAATATTATAATGAGATGAATAATTGAAATAACAGTGAAATTAGAATACGTGATTATTCTTACAAGATACATGACTAAATAAAAAAGTGAAATAAATACACGTTAATGTATTTACAAAATATGATAATGTTTTAATTTCATATTGCTTGTTATTAGCAATGTATTTTTCATATTTCTAAATTTTAAATATTTTCGGAAAACATTGCGTATGTTGAGGCAAAATTTAGATTTATGCCTACTTGAGGCTACTTCCGCCGTGCGCCTCGTACCGTGTTGCAAAATTAATTCGATGTTTTCCCGGATTTATTTTATTTATTTCGTGTACTTATTCTAGATCCTTCGAATACTAAGCGATATAAACTCACTCGCTTAATTTTAACATCGTTACATAAACACTATTTTGTAAAGTGCCTCCGACAAATGCGGTTGACGGTCAATATTCGTTTATATACATATATATATATATATCGCAGCGAGCGCACACGAATAAACCAAGTGCGGGTAGTCCAATCAATTACCCTCGCCGGCGTCTAGACAAAGCCAAGAGCCTTGGCCGCGCAATGGCTCTATCCTCTGCTTTCCTCGTAATTCCGGACTTGACGCTTCTCTGTGGAATATATATAGCAGTATATAGACATACCGTCATCACCGACTTCATCCCGTCGCGCGACCGCTTCCCAAATCGGATTATGTGTGTGTGTGTGTGTGTGTGTGTGTGTGTGTGTGTGTGTGTGTGTGTGTGTGTGTGTGTGTGTGTGTGTGTGTGTGTGTGTGTGTGTGTGTGTGTGTGTGTGTGTGTGTGTGTGTGTGTGTGTGTGTGTGTATCTACTCGCCACGCTTGCCTTTTGAGTCTAAAGCAAAACCGAGAGAGGCGACGCGAGATTTGATCTGGGGCGTGCGCGTTGCTCGCGTTCCGCGCCGATTCGCCTCGATAGCGGTCAAGTGGGCGTGTTACACATACTCATATATATATATATATATATATATATATATATATATATAGACGCTAGTGTCTCAGAGCTCGGTGCGACAGCACGGGCGGGATGATTTGTAGCGAGAGCGAATCCGAGAAAAAGAGGGACAAAGAGAGACAGAGACAAGGAGATAGAAATTATTCAAGTCGCTCGTACATTTACCATATTTGGAAGATTTTCAAAGTTCCCTCTAAAGCGAGACGAGAACGAAAACATGCGAAAGAATGACGCTCTTTTTTCAGTGATGATTACGACTTTGTTCGAGTTGTGTACGGAGCTTAAATTAATAAATATTCACAGTCAGCCTGTCATGCTATTAGTTTAATATCTACTATAGTATAAAGATTGTAAAATCGATAAAAATATTTATTATTTGAATTCAGAACAGTCGACAAAGTATAATTCTTAATTTTTAGTGTATGGAAATTTTTGTATATACCAAGTAATTGGAGGCGGTGACAGCGAGGAGCTCGAAGATTAATATGAGTAAAAATGAATTGGCGATACTCAAAAATAAAGAGAAGTAAAATGATCTTGAATTTGTTTTAATATCTTTCCTATAGATTGTGGTATGATAAGTTGAATTTTTTTCGTTGTTTATCTATCACGTATGATTAAAATTAGCTATGAGCTATCTCTTTCAGTGCACTAATCTGTTATTTCATAAATACTAAATATGCATAAACAACTCAAACCTCATAAGCTCGACAAATCTCCAAACCCCGCAAACTAACAACAAATCCGGCAATCCTGCATTATTAACATTGTTCGATGCAAACGCTGTGCGGCTGTGCCTCCAAGCCGACATTACATAGACCCTAATTTCAAATCGTCAAATCTCGAGAAAAAAAAGCCGGATACACTTAACGGAATTTCAACGAGGATCAATCATATTTGAAAGTAAAAGATATTGATTTTTTGATAAAATTACCTTATATTTTACAATGGAAAGTTCAATCTATGAAACAACATTAAATTTTGAATATGACTATTCAGTTTTTGAATTTCGTTAAAGGTAGATGGATTTGAGGCAGCTCTAGGTTCCGTATTTGATAGTTAAATGTTTTATAACATCGGTATGCTATAAAACATTCACAATAGATATGAGGTATGTGTATTGATCGAAAATTTGAACAGAAGTTCTTTTGTCGATCTAAGGCCAAAACCGCAAATGTTCTTAGTTTTATCTGAGTTTGTATGATTTATTAAGTAAATGCTCATACGATTCAAAACTCGTGTTTCATAAATAAGCGCTTCTTAGAGACAAAGAAAGTCGTATTTACGCCAATGCAACAATAACGATTAAATAATTTATCAGTATAATATATAAACAAAAATTAGATGCATTAAGTGTTAAATTATGTTAATTTATGCTCAAAACATCTGCCTTTCAGTGATTAAAATTTAATATCTTCTATAAATATCGTTGCATTGGCTATTCAGATTATTTGTGCTAGTCTTTGCCCGTTATCGATGAGTTACCGCGTTTCTAAAGTGTGAATTGAAAAATCTGTGACTAATGGTGAAGAAAGGGGGAGGGATACATACAAAAATACCAGGCACAGGAAAATATTGAAATGACGCCCCGGCTCGCGATGATCGTTCCACCTTCTTTCTTACACCATGTATAGGTGACATTTCGATTCTCGATTCGAGATCCCCAGTAATGTTTTGCGCGATCGCGGCGTATTTTCATTTTTTTTAAATGCCAATGTATAAGTAAGCGCTGTGAACGAATTTCGTCAATGATAGATGGATAGGGGGAAAAAGAATAAACGTTCTTCGGATCGTCTATTACCGTATTTCGAAAAAATTTCCATATTTCGAATAATCTATAAGTGAGTCGCAAAACTATGCGAATTAAATTTCTTCGGAAATCAAACAGAATAAAATGAACTTAACGATTCATTTTATTCCTCCCGTAAATATTTATCAGCATGAAGAAAATACATTTTAAAATCGTACTCCACTTCATAATTAAAACGCTTCTTTAGTATAAAAGTCAGCTACAGTTAATTGAGAAGAAATGGAAAATAAAATTCCAAAAGCCTGAAGAAACATATTATACGAGTTTTCTTTTTTGCAGATTCTTTCTATAAATTTCATCTCGATACACAAAAAAGCAGTGTTCATGGGAGACGACAAAGAGGGTCCAAAAAAAGTGTTTTAAGTTTTTAAAAACATTTTTAAACATTTTTAACAGTAAAAGTATATTAGCACGTGTATGGGGAACGAATGGAAAATTTATTGTAGGCATACTGAGAACTAATTCATTACGGATTTAGAACCAAAAAAAAATATTCGTTTAAACAAATAAAATAATTCATTTGTGAAATACTCAATTCTCTACGCCAAATCGAATTACGAATCGAAAGTTAGACTCCTCTTATATTTTTCAGGAAAAAAACAACCATTTAATTTTACATCAAAATATCATTTTGAAGAATTTTTCCCAAGAACCCTGATTTCTTTATGCCATCGTTTTACTGAAAGTCAACCGAAGTAATGCCCGATCCGATTAGACTACGTGAAAATATTTTTCTGCATAGTGGGATATTTAGATGTAATTTAAAACCAATTACAATATTTACCCATATTTCACAAATAATGAGTATATAATTCTTTACAATATAAATCAAATACACGATAAAGTAGTCCGTCAGAACTAAACATCGGGAATTATAATAAAAATTATTCCCACCATTTTTTTTCAAATCTAAGCATAAAACTGCAAATGTTTCATGTGCAGCCGAAAAATCACCTGCTTACAAGTAACTAGAGAGTGCATTTTACTGAAGAATCATTCCTTTAAAGTGATAACTATGCGTCTAAACGAACAATTATAGTAGCGACATAATAGAGCTTTAGCCCTGTAAGAAGATTTTTTACTCTGTCTTGGTCGTAAAACTATACCCCATATACTTGAATCGTGTCTCAGGGAACAATCTCGAACGAGACAAATTTCTTACTCTAAGCTGATAATTCTGTTTCTCTATGTTATATCATAATAGTGGAATAAACGAAGAAAGTTTTCACCCTCCATATCGTTAAAAGAGATGATAATTAAAGAAGGATCTTTTTTAATTAACCGCAAAGATTTTTTTGTGCCCATGAGTTGAAACGTTCCATAAAAATGACAAATATAATATGACTAAATGAAGTAATTGTCTCTTTGAAATATCTTAATTAATCACTTATTATGTATATTTAGATTGTACGTATTCTCTTCTCATATTAAGAGTATAATCATTTAGCTCGACGTATATAATATTTCGCATATTACACACTTACATTAATTATATTCCTGGTTTAAAATTTTACAATCGCTCCAATTAATATCATAATTATATTTATTTGCATGAGTCTAGACCGCACAATTATTGTTATTTCTTTTTTGGCGTTTTTTAAGTCGAAATGAGGTTTCCATTTGTTTCTTCCATGCAGGTCGCAGCGCAATTTTTATAATTCATTTTCCTACAATTATAATTAAGTCCCTATTTAGTTATATAATCCCATCTAATTTTTTTTATTGATTTAGAATAATATATGTACACTAAACTCGTTTCTAAATTGTGGTCATTTTCAATAAATCTAATACGATGGTCATGACGAAGAAGCAGCTATTTAATAAGACTAATATTTCTCTTCTGAAAAGCAATCTTTAGAAAGAGGAAGAAGATCAAGATCGGTTTAATTAGAAATAATATTTCGCTTTTAATGTACAGTACGGTTAGATTTTCCTCTAATTAACTTCTAAGATGATATTGATTTTTCAAGCCGGTCAAAAATAACATTTCTTATCTTTCTTCGTAAGTTTCAAATTTAAAAAATTCAAGCAATACAGACTATATCATAATAATTTGTCGTGTTTAACTGTCGATAAATAGCGTATTAAGCTAGTTTTCTTTTATTAGACCGTCGTTTTTGCTTCCAAAATTTGAGTTGTTGTTGCTGTGCCAAGAAACAAGTCTCTTACCTTATACATACCTTTCGGCGTTGTTATTCATCACCTGCCTTGCAAAAACTTAATGCTCGATCATCGGTATTTTTCCAATGAATGCAGTATTGCTATTCACCGAGGCTACAATATTACTAGTTTCTGAAAACTTTATTGCGATATTCGCCTACGCCATTTTTACCTCGAAGTCTCCTTACAAGTCTCCAGTCGCCAATCAACTTAAACATTTCTAACGTTGCCTTTCATATTGTCTTCTTTGAAATATTTCAAATTATTGACAGGTCTACTAAAATATCTTCCATTATGAATCATATACTGATATATAGTTAATGATAGTATATTAATAGAAAAATTTATATCTATCTGAAAAATTGTCGAAAATTTGTTTCTTACTGGAAATATAAAAAAAATGTATTTCTTACTAAATTCCAGTACTATTTATTTATATATTTATTGAAATATACTAACCTTCGTTTGTCTTTTACGAATTACCAAACGACAGTGGTAAATGTTATAATAAATGAGTTATATTTCTACGATTAATTTTGGTTATTAATGAGCTCACGTTTGTGTACGATTTTAATTGTATGAAAGTAATTTTTATAATCTATAATCAATATTCTTGAATTTCTCTTGCATTCCTAAGATAGTAATGCGTGCCTCTATTTCGAAACTTCATTTTTATATGATCAAAATTTGTAAAATCGTTACAAAATTTTAAATAAAAATAAATGCATCAAAGTAAACGTGACCCATGGCTCGATGGGCCATCGGCCACGTTACATAAACCGAGTTAAATAAACAATTATACGTCATAACTCGTCGATTAACCTGGCTTATTAATTGATAATATACAAAAAATACAGCTTCCCAGGCCGCCGTTTCTTTGCATTCAACTCGTGCGCGAAATACACAACGCGCTTACATTTCACACCTATCCCTCCCCCGCCATCCCCGCACTCGCCGTGTATGTAGGAAGTAGCGAGAAAAAACATTTCTCCCCCCCCCAACTCCCCCCCACCCTAAATTCGAATTGCGTGCCGCGTTTCGAGCGAGTGATTGCCGGCGAGTGCGAGGGAAGGCGCGCAGCCCGACACACGAGTCCCATTATGACCGTGGACCGCAAAATTCTAGCAAGGCGTATAATCGAAATCGCTCGGCCGAGGGTCCAATCGGACGCGGCCAATTGACGATCGATCTATGCGCCGGTCTTCTCTCTCTCTGCCACCCCCCTCTCTTCTCTCTCTCTCTCTCTCTCTCTCTCTCTCTCTCTCTCTCTCTCTCTCTCTCTCTCTCTCTCTCTCTGCCCCTTTCCCCCTATCTTTCTCGCCGTGGCGGCCCCGCGTGTAAATCAGGCAAAGCGTCAAATTGGACGGATTATATGCGGTGGGCCGAGCGAATCCCCGAATGCGTCGATGATTAATAATGAGCGAGCGCCCGTGCGGGATATGTACGAGAAGTAGTTTTCACTCGGGCGATACGGGGGGGGGGGCTGGGACGTTTGGCCCGAATTTAAAAGGTGCCTCGATCCGCTCGGAATATGGAGATGGAATTAAATGAAATTGACGTCGTAACCGAGGATTCACCGATACCCGAGAGGTGCAAGCTCTCGTAATCGCTCGGTTTCTTGTCGAAACTCTTGACCAATAACAGGGCAGTTGTTTTCTAAATGTGTACGTATCTCAGATTATTTGAGACGTGCAGCAATACGTTACAAACATAGAGATAACAATTACAATGATCAATACTCGTAGAATAGACTTATACGAGTATTAATCCAAAATTGACATTTCGTGCTTTCGTAATCGCGTCGATATCTCGCGCATTGGGTGAAAATGCCAATTTGGCTGGGCGCAGAGTAGCGTTTCATTATTCTTAGCTGCAAGGGTCTATTCTTCTTTTTCGTATGTTAACGGATAAAAAAAGCAGTTATAAAAAGAAATTGTAGTGTACAAATGCTCCACAGAGATTGCTTGTAATTTCTGTTAAATCCGGTTGTGTAATTTTTTTTAAATTTTGTTGAAAAATTTCATAGATCACATGTTCTTGTTAGACGTTCATAGAAAATTAAAACTATTTTCACTAGTAATATACGAATTTAGTATTTTATACGTTTACTTATAATAATTCCATGGAAATAATATCCCATTCCTACACATAAAAATAATCTCTTTTTAACACATACTTCTGAATAGTTAAAGGATTGATTGTTATTTATCGTCATGGGAAAAAAATGTATATTAAAAAATAGACAGAATGATAACCACTTTGAACTCGTGCTGCTAGACACTACGAGTAAAGATATTAATTTATTTTGTCTAGAAACATATTTTCAGCCCCATATGAGGGGTACAGTATGACGATTTGAACCGGCTAATACATTTTAAAGAGTCGAACAAAATTTGCGCTAATAGTAGGAACTTTAGAGGAAGTAATTTACGTATATATTTTTTTAATATATACATGTTATGGAATTTTTATTTAATATAGTAGGTGGAATATTAAAATAAAGATACACGAAATAATTTTTTAACACGAACTTTACTTGAAACGAGGAAAGAAAAGACGTCTATTTAAACGAAAGGTTAACTACAGTACTCGAAATTGAAAACTTTGCAAGCCCTTGTGAGAAGCTTAAAACCTATAAAAAAACTTCAGGCATCTAAACAATAAACTGATAACTCATTTGCCGCGCGGGGCAGCAAAGACACAGATCGTAATATTATTATTATAATAATATTATTAGTTTTATTATTATAATATTATTATTAGTTTTTATCTTTTTATAAAAAAAAACTCCAGATTTTCCACATTGCAAAGTATGAGCCACCCCTTGCAAAAATCGTCTAGAGCGATTTATAGATATGATATTGGGTGTTCTCGTCACGGCACCTGTCCAAATATTCGTTCCAGGTTGCTTCGTGCTCATTTATCGAATTATGCTGAGTAAGTGCGCTCGTCTGGCTATCTGGCCTTTTTCGAGAACAAGCGCTTGATTTTAAAATGATTTAAAAAATAGTTTCTTAATGCCTACGGGACTGAGACTCGCCTTTTCATATAAGCAAAAAAAAAAGAATGGAACCTTTTTGTTTTTTTTTTTTTATTAAGAAATAAATAGTCATTGGATTATGATAAGTAGCGAGATCAATAGGTAATTTACAGGCAATACAAAAGCCTTGAAAATATTGTTGATCTGGAATGATAACCAACATCGTAATAGACGCTATCCCGAATTGAAGCCCTACAGATTGCAGTTACGGCTTCGATTGTATTCAGTTGAAAATTCGAGTATACAGCCGCGAAGCAGCCGTTTATGGAAGTATAATCTATAACTGTAGAAGTAAATAAACTAGCATACGATAAAATTTACCTAAGATATAATACAGAGGTTCGTGAGTTTTTCGCCCTGGTAAACAAGTATTTAATCGAGTGATATTATACTACTCAAATTGTACAATTGTCTGCGTGACAGAAAGAATCTTTAGTGCTTTACGGCGTGGCGGTTAAAAAATTAATTTAAGTATACTGAATAACTTAGTAGTACGTCACACGCGTACACAGATCTTTCTGATAAAGTTAATAACCGAAATCAAATAATACATATATTTCTATAGGCAAAAATGTTTATAGAAAGTTTTATCCCATTATTTTAACTACTTGGACACCTCCTGTAGCTGAAATAAATCCTGAAGAGTTTCATATTCTTAATAAATATTTTTTAGTAATATATTATTTTATATATATATATATACATTTGAATTTTTTTTCTTCTTTGTAAAACATTTCCTTTTCTTCAAACATATTGGCTAATTTGACTATACGCAACTGTTTTAACTTTGTTTATTTTATCATGCCATATACGATTGAATCATATTTTCGTTTTATTTCCACGATACACCCGACCATCCAGACGTGGACGAACTACTGGGCAAGCCAATACAGGCGCAGCTATCCTCGGAGACCGGAGTGGACGTCGCCCTCGATACATTGATGGACGTAGCAAACGGTAAAGTGTTTTAACTCAAATAACATATTTAAATATAATATAAAAATTTAAATAAAATACAAGCTTAATTTATTTTCGTCCCTGAAGGCATATTAATGTAATTAATTAATTAAATAGCTCAAAAGCATTCTTTTATTTCTGTCTTTACAATTTGGGAGGCCTTAGAAAACAAAAGGGTTTAAATAATGTAAAAAAAAATCAAGTCAGCTGTTGCCGATGAATATAAAATTAATACATCTACTTAGGTCGAATGGTATATAATGCAAACTAATAAATGTTTTCAATAGTCTTACAGTCATTCTTACAAACTCATACAATTTGTATTATATTATAATTTTTAATAAATTTATTATAAAATAATATGGTTGCCATTATTTATAACCACGCACTCTGTGGAATACGTGAAGTATTAAAATCAATATGAATTTCGCCACCGACGGACAATCTGACTGCCCCATTTTACTACGGGAAACTTCGCCCATCTGCCAATTCCGGCGTTTCAAAGACGTTTCGAGTGTCCCTGAAGAGGAACCGTCAGTGACTTCGAAAGTCGGCGGTGGCAGATGTAAAAAGTTTCGGCGAAGGCGGCATTCACATTCTCCTTAACTAGAACAAAATGACTTTTGATTCTTAGATTTCGGATTCTAAGGAGCCGATTGTAAATTATATTAGTTCATAAAGAAGATAGCACGACCCAAAAATATTTTTCGTATTCGTAAATTTTCATTGCTAAAAATCAATTATACGAAATTAAATTTTCGCTAATGAGCTAAAATAGAATTATAATTTTTCGTAAAGTCCAAAAGCAATGTATTTATTATTATTAATAAAAAAAATTTTAATTCAGATATAATTTAACGGAAACTTAGTTATTTGATGTGAAGAATTCTTTATAATATTACAAAAATTTTAGCAATACAAGTAAATAAGATGTACTTAGCAATACTATATCAGGCTTTAATTAGTGTTTTGTGAATTCTTTATTACCCGTAAATAAAAATGTGAGAATCACTACGTTTGAAAAATACCAATTGAAATACTCGATGGGTATTAAAAGAGTATTTTACGAATATGAAGAATTTATATAGACATTTTTGTGATGAAGTTAACGAAAATCATTTTTCGAATGTATTTTTTTTATTCCATTTCTTAAAATTTATTTAATATCACATAAAAAATAATTAGTAAAATTAATTATTGCAATGAAATTTATTATAAGATCGTAGTTACGCGCTTGATCTTATTCGAAAAATTATAATTCCGTATTATTAGGTTTTATCAATAAAAATTTTTCAGCAATAAATTACATAAATTTTTTTTACTTTATTGAAACGTTTCATTTCACAAGATAAATGCACTGCGCTCCTGAAATTGAATAATTTTTTGAAATTTTACACAAGATTTATGTTTGCGCAAAAAATTATTTATAATATTTATACTGTTCTAAACTGACCATAGAGATTAGGTAGAAAAATAAATAAAAAATAGTTGAAAAGAAAAAATTTTTATTATAAACATAAAATTAAAAAATTCGATAATTGTAGAATTAGTTTCTCATTACATAATATGAATTTTTTTCTGTACAGAAATTTATTTATCTATATAAATCGTGTAATTTATCTAATAATACTAGGCGTGTGATAACTTACACTTTTTTTCATTATGTAATCCGTAATTATTCTCATTTTTCTTTGAGATTTATTCAAATAACGGAAATTTTAGGCAAGTCTTTTTCTAAATATAATGACTTGTTAGTTTTCTTTTTAATCCGACAATTCCACATTATAAAATTCCATTGATTCACAAATTTGTACACAGCTAAACTCAATAAATTTTCTCAATTAATGAAAAAAAAAAAGACAACAACTTTTTACAAATATTTTTATCACATTTATTCGACTGTTCGCAAGAATCGAAGAAATAATTAAAAACTAAGAACAAACATAGCTTCAGACATTCGTGGTTAGCCCAAGCGTCTGCCTGCACAGCCTTATCGCGCCCTTCACCTCGTATTTACTCGCGGCGATCAACAGGTCCAAGGCTATCGAGTTGAGATCATTGACCCGGGCGGCATAAATGAATCGCAACAGTTCCATCATCACGCGATAGCGCACGTCGGGGATGACTATCCGGGCGGCCAAGCCGTCGGCGCCGTCGCCCGTCTCCTTGAACATCCTGCGAAAGACCGAGCTGCAGCCGGCGATTATGCCCCGGTGGGCCGGCATGGCCCGCCCGTCCACGACGAACGTGACGTCGGAGTACTCGTCGCTGCAGAGCAGGTCCTCGTTCCTCCTCAGCCACTTGAGCCTGCGGTCGGCCAGCAATATTTCGTCCCGGGAAAAATGCACGTTGAACTCGCTGTTGGAGATCTCGCAGAGTACGGTGAGGCAGTCGTTGACGAGCATGCCGTTCTTCCTGTTCAGTATGTAGTCGCGCTCGAAGGTGCTGCTGCACATCAATTCGGCCCGATTCCTGTACTTCTCCATCTCGCAGAACACTTTTTCCATTTTATTGTCGAGCAGGGAGTATCTGACGAAGATGTCGATGCTGATCCTCTCGCCGACCAATACCGAAATGCTTAAGTGTTGCTTGGAATTCACTATCCCCCAGTAAGGATTCATTTCCAGATAGAAACTCACCAGCCTGCTGCACTGGGGCACGAATACAGGCGACGTGTACGATGGCGACCCGGTTACCTGCGATATCTTGGGAAAATTTTCTATTGTCCACGTGACCTTCGTAAACAGATTGCAATAATACGTAGCGGTTCCACAAGCAGTGGCCATCGCGTTGAGTTACAGTTTAAAGGAGTGTGGTTAAAAATGGTGTTTTTGTTGTTTTTTTCTTCTTGTTTTATGAATTATTTTTGATTATTGAAATAATAATGAGCTCTTTAAAACTACTGCATCGGAAAATGACGAATGAACGTTAACATTACTGACTGTGAATATCTTTTCATACCGTTCGCGCAGGCTTAATCCGCTCGTTATTCTTTAGTCTGTATCGGAACGAGCTTCAGTGAACGTTATTCAAGAATTTCTAAATCTATACTAACTGAAAATCCAATGATAGCAGGTTCTCGTATAAGATCGTGTTTTCTCGCTACCTAAATTTATGGCAAATTTTCGATTTCTACCCGTACACTCATCGATTGATGTAGTATTGAATATATTAAATCGCACGGAAAATTAATACAGTATCAAAACATTATTATTACAGACGTCGTTTACCCGTCCTTCTTGGAAAACTGCGTTGACAAACACACGCGATAATATATATATCTATATTCGCCAATATCAATTCTATCACATGTATCAAACTTATCATACGGTAGTTATTCTAAGCTTACTATATACTTTATGAAAAGTGTATATTTTATAAAAATTTCTTCTATAAAAGGAAAAAACGTAGAAATATACTTTGGGCTCGTAAATTTATGTGTTAAAAAAAGAAATATAAAACTCTATTTTCTATAATATCGGAAAACATAATTGAAAATTATTCACGTTATCGTAGATAAATAACGTTAAAATGTTACATAACAGCTTCATCTATTTTTCTCATTTATTTATCTGTAAAACTCCTATGTCCCGAAAGGCCACCATACACTTGTACTTATATGATTAAATTTTATTAGTTTATAGGATCACGAATTCGATAGTTGGTCCTTTATTTAGTATTAAATAAAGTAATACTTTTAATTTTATTCTGTACATTTTTTAATATATTTACATTTAATTCGCAATTGGAAATTTCGCGTATGAATAATAATTTATATTATCAAGTATGAAAATTCGCTCAACAAAATTGTTGTCTAGACACGGATATATCAATTTTCAATTTAATCTTTCTCTACTCGCTATACCTTTTTTGCATTAAAATTATAAAGTTTTGCTTGAAATCTTATTAAATAAAGTTTTAGTATATATGTAATATATAAATTAACTAAATAGAATCTAATGTATTTAAGAAGGTCCGATCGATCCCCAGTTAATAAAGTATTCAATATATAGAAAATTATTAATAAAAGAACCTTTGAAATACCAGAGAAAATTATAGTAACATCCTAACAATTTAAACGCATAAAATATTGTGATTTATCGTGGTCAAAATACTTATTTCTTAAAATGAGAGCTCGGTATGAAAAATCATCCTGAATGAAAAATTTGTAATTAAATTAAATTAAACGAATTGGGATTGGGGAGAAGAGTAACTTACACATATTAGCATAGGATTCCTACAAGTTTTTTTTTTTTTTTTAAGAAATTGGTATCTTTGAGTGTCAAAATAGTTAATGAACAAACTCCGTTCATTCTAATATTCATTTTAACTTCTAAGGTATTAATTCATTGAAAAATTGATAGGAATATGAATCCTAATAGAATTATGTACTTTTTTCAAAAATGCAACTAAATTTTTCAGTTAAATGAATATATTTGTTGAAATAATAAAGCAAAAATGACAACTCTTAAAGGCTCTTTTAAGAGCTGGAATTCTAATAAAGTTTTTTATAACAAAGTTTTCACCTTCGATTAGGCAATATAAACAAAAAATTAGATTCTCTGTTTGGCTATCAAATACAGCATATGACTAAGTACGTGGTCAACTATCCGATAGTCGAACAATATAATTTACCTTTTTCTTTGTGCTATCCGGTTGAGCTCGAATAAAAACTATTTTATCAAAACATTTTCATAAATTTATACTTTACAGGTTTTCCTATTTTTATTCTAATCTTATTTTTTTCAATACTCTTGTATTTTCTATATGCTTGTGCCAATTTTCTTAATTTTTAATTTTTTTAACGATCTCAACTCTATCCACTGTTTTAATTGGAATCTTGAATCGAAATATTCCATTTTTATACAGTTGAAGAAAAATTACTATTAAAATTAGCTATGTATAGTATCGCATACCAGAGATATTGAAAAATACTAAAACAACTTTGTATAAAAATATCTTATAAAAATTCGTAACTATTTTAGGTTTTTATAGCCTCTTATCCCTTGTGCATATCTGATAATTTAAAATAATCGACTGAATTATCAGTGGTTAGACTAAACAGTGTTTTTCTAAAAGATTTCTGATACAAGCTCTATTTCAAAAATTCCCAGACTTTTTAAACAAGGGTTGAACCTGTGGCGCCACTTGTTTAGTGATCATTCGCGTTCAAAAGGGACATATATTTATATTCTGACGAAATGTCGTGTCATTTGGATAAATAGAAGCGAAGTTATTGCGCCTCAAGTGACAGGGTGGTCGGAAATAGTCGGAAAATGAGCATTGAGTGAAGAGCTAATATCAAGTTTTGTTTTAAACTCGACGAAATTTTTACCGAAGCACATCAAATGATGCAACAAATTTATGTCAGTGATTGTTTATCTCGTGCAAAAATTAATGAGTGATCTCATCGTTTCAAAGATGGCAAGGAAGACCTCAATGACGACGAACCTTGGGGTCGGCCGAGAGATCATTCATCAAAAATGAGCAGAAATAAAAAACGGCATTCTGACGGTCAATCACTTACCGTATTCACTTGATATGACATCTTATGACTTGTAATTGATCGCTAAATTACATTAGGCGATGCAAAGAAAGTGTTACAGGGCCGTCGAGGACATTCGAAAGGCACTGATCGCCATTTTGAAGATGACCCCTGGTATACGGCATGAAAAATTCATTTGACATGCTGTTAGAACGCGCTAAACTTTGTATTGACTCAGTAGGGAACTATTTTGAAGCAAATAAATTAATTTTGCACGAATAATGTATTGTTGTATATTTTGTTTAAAGCTTGAGAACTTTTAGAACGGACTTTGTACAAACTTTTCGTGCCTTCGATAATGTTATATTTATTTCTAATGACTAAAAGTTCGATGGTTATTTTATTAACAAACAATCATTAAAAAATTACATTTATATGGATAAATTAAAAATCGACATAATTTTTAATTTGCTGAAAAATAACTATTTTGTACATTTTACACGGGATTAGTGAATAAGATGACGGGTGATGTAATCTTAAGTCGAACGGAATCATTAGGATAACGAATAAGAAATGAAATAACAGATATTTTAATTTATTCGTACGAAACAAATACGTATGATCCAAATAGAAGCTTATATAAATATTTATATTATTTATTAATTTTATAAATTCGTGGCTCATTTAAAATTTTAATGCTCATTTAAAGATTATATATACATGGTGTTCTAGAATTAGTTAGGCACATTACCATCTCTGTATAGATTAAATAAATGCAATAATAAAATTTACTTTAAATGAATTGTTATTATTTTTCGAGTTATTAACCAATGTTTAATAGCCAATCAAACACGTAGAGGCTGAAACTAGAAAATACAGACGGAAAATCTCGCGTAGTCTAAAAGAAACGGGACGAAACGCATAGATTGTATTTTTTTTTAATCACGACAAAGCTTATCATAGTTAGAGAGTGAAAGAGAGTCGGGTGACGACTTTATCGATTTCGTCACTTAAAGCAAGGTGCTAGCAGAGAATGGGAAATAGTCATTTGATGCGAGGTCTGGAGAGTAGGATGCGCGATCGAAAAACTTTTAGGCTGTGTAAAATCGTTTTTGTTTGTCGTTCTCGGAAAGCAGGCTTGGAATCCATCTTGCACAAACTTTATTTCAACAAAGCTTCTCCGACAACATTTTATGGATTGAAGTTCGGTGAATTTGATATTCAGGAGACGTCATTTTCAAAATATCATCGATCGTCCATTATCTGTCCCGATACATACTTCTTTTAACCGCTGTAATCGCATCGTCGGTAATGGCGGTTTTTGGGCGTCGTGCATGCTGCTCATAGTGAGCTTCTGCGAGTTCCTCGATAAAATCTGTGAGCCATCTTCGCACACTCATACTGTCTTTGCCATAAGTAGTCAACAATTCACTATAAATCTGCCGTTTTACCCTTTTGTAGTTAAAAAACATCGCACTTCCATGATTGTCGAGCTTGTACTACTGAAAAAAGTATTCATGGCTACCAAAAGCAATTCCGCACTTATTGATCGAACTTCAACTGAAACTATGAACAGCTCCAATCTACTAGATGACATCTGACATAAATGCTAAACTAAAGAAACTAACTTTTTAAATACTCCTCGTATGTAGCAGCTATTTTTGGTCGGAAAATGGTAAATTCTATTTTGTATAATTTACAAATGTTATGGATCAGATATTTTTTCTCGCGCACTTTTTGTAAAGTATAATTAAGAAATTGATGTTAAGAAAGAAATACGAAATTAAAATGAATATGAAAATACTACGATCTGATTCCAAGCGGCCAAAACAAAAGTTAAAGTCAGAACATAAAACGTGACCAATTTTTGTAGGATAAAATTTAGGAGAAGTCACCGAAATCAAATCAATTTCGAAGTAACAATCTCTGCTCGAAAATTTAAATCTCGTCGATCAAGAAAAAAAAATGGCCAAATTATAAAATTAAAATAAAAAAAATTAAAATTATAAAATTAAAATCGGATTAGTTCACAAGTTCTCAATTTTTGTCTTTATCTGAATTAGAGTTACCAATTCAAAAAGTTTCAAGTGAATGCCGAAAATCACTGAACATTTAAAATTGCGAAAAAGTTTAAATTATTCTCTTATAAATACTTACACAACTTTACATTTAACTAAAAAAAAACTTAAGAAAAATATAAAATAAAAAGAAAATAAAGATAATATTATGGAAAATTTTGGGTGTGTCATATTCCATACCATTGTTTTTGTGGTTAAATTTTATGCTTAAATCGTATTAAATTTAGTAAAATGTAGTAATGAATTGTTTTAATTATGTTCTTGACTTGATCAAGAAATTATACTGCGTGCATAAAAATCAGGAAATCCTATGACTACCCATTTATTTATGGTGGTTTCGATTAACTTATATCAATCATATTGAAATTACGGTTACGGAGAAACATCCGACTGTACATTGCATTTTGTTAGCTAAACGAACTGTGCATATAGCGCATTCTTTCAGCAATAATTCTACCGTGGTTGGTTTTCAGCGCCTTTAAAGAAAAACAAATATACCAACCATAATTTATACGGACATATTATAAGTTTTAATTATAATTGTTTTAATTATAGTTGAACCAATTGATAAAATTCTACAGCCAAAGTTCGCATTGATAAATAGTATGCGATGACACTTTAATCCACCGGATAATTCGCATATCAGAGACCCTCGAGAGGGGTTGATTTGCTTCGTTTTAATTACACTTTATGCACAATCACTAATTCTAGGAAAAATTATTATCTATTGAATTCTTTGAAAAGAAGAATCGCCTTTACTTTCAAACATTGCTTGTAAACCTTTATATTTGCATATTTATTATAAAATATAAAATTAAATATTGCTTATTTATTTCAATCATATAATTATATAATCAAAAGTATTCAATTTTATAATCAAAAATAATCTTCACGTGTCCAGTGATGTACGGCGAATCGTACCAAATAGTTATTTCTCATCCAATTGAAAATTATTTTCAATCTATGTAGAATTATTTCTATTGTTAATTTATAGCTCTCTTTTAATAGAAAATTGTTTTCTCTCTGCGTCTTATAAAGTAAAAGTCGTATAATTTGGCTTAAGCAGTAAAGAGACGAGTTCATGTGATCCAACGCTTTTGTAACATTTAAATCTCCTAATCCACCGTCGTATATTTCAAAATAAAACACTTGGCATATTGCTGACTAAAATAATTTGTCATTGTACAAGAAATATAAGTACAGTTCCTTTAACGATAAAAGTTCCTTCACTAGAGAAGGTGTTGCTTCTTTTACCGTATATTTCTACCCACAATCAAGTTAGTTCACCAATTTCTATAAGTCAGCCATGAATCCTGGTTTATATTACGATTCAATAGAGATATTTCTTTAGCCTATATTTATGCAATTCCTTTACACTGAATTCTCTATCTTGCTTCTTACTCATATCTTAGAGGGTTTGGTTAAATATATATTTTTTCCTTTCGGAGTTATCAAATTGAACAGTCATAATGGTCAGAGTTGCAAAATATGACATAATTGAAAGAGCAAGAAATCTGTGTCAGGCATTTCTTTGTAAAACTCTGAATCAAGTGCCTTAACTATTAGATATGAATAAAGCTGTAAATTCAAAACATAAGTTATTTTTAATATTAAAATAATTCAATAAAGATTATTAAATTATCTCAGTTTAATTTAATATCCAATTTAAATTCAGAAATACTTTTTCATTTATAGTTTGCTGTTTTGAAGATCTAGGCATTTTGATTATAATAAATGACAACATTTTATGCGATGGAACACTTTTAAAGTTTATTATAACTCTTATTGGAAATTTATTAATAAGTTCTCAAATTGATAATGTGTTATTTACTAAAAATTAATACGATTTTCATATATATTTATATTTTATATTCTATAAATCGAATTAATAAATTATTCTATCTTCAAAATTTATTCAATAAGATTTTCTGTAAAATGTAATAAATATAATTTAAAAAATTTAAAAAGTATATAGCGAAAATGGGTATGTGACAACAATTTTCTGAACTACAAAGCTTCCTATTATATAAGATAAACGATTATCCATACGTTTCCAATAGTGAATTCAATGTGACTTTTTCCATGGATGACATATTAGCTTCTGCCAGGAGACTTGAATAGCTTCACAACCATGAAAAACTTCCGTATAATATGAACTTTGCTGCTGTAACGTTTATTAAAGGTAATCAAATTTTACCGGCACACAAAAGCGTAGTAACAAATTGCAGGTCAGTTTTTCGCAAGATATTAAAACAATTGAGCAAGAAAATACATACTACATAGAAATAGCTATTGTTTTTCATATATGCCGCGAAAGTCAATAATTTTTACGAAATATATGCAGATCTTTTAGTTGCTGCAATTAGATATGAAATTTAAGCTGTAAAAAACTATGAGAGACATCTGTTTCTATGCGAGGTATCTTTTCATAAAACTCGGAAAATTGAAAGTTGACGTTCAGTATCGTATCACCATTTTCTCGTAAACATGAGACTGCGGCAATGTAAAAAGTTACAGCTATGAATTAATATATTGTGGATAATTTCAAAGATATTGTTACACTACGAATCTCAAATTGGATAGCCAATCTAGAATCTAGATTATTCTTTAATTACTCTAAATGGTTTTTAAGCATAATTATTAATTTTTAAGATAGTAGAAGAATATCTTATAAAAATATTTATTAGAATACTTATTTTTATGATTAAATTGGTTTATCTTTTCGATTTTTTCTAAAAATTAAAATAAATATATGTAACAACAAAGATTGAAAGTTTTTAAAAATGCAAAAATCTCTTTTTTCCTTAAAGGGTAAGAACAATTTTACCAAACATTTATTCAATTTTATGTACTATTACTATAAATATATTATATTTCTATATAGTGCCAATATTTTCGCAATATGATAAATAATTATTGATATTCAATAACTTCAAGCAGCTTGAGCTTCGTGGACGTAGTATCACCGTAAGCGCTAACAATTAATGAAATCATTTATTTTTATCATCAACTCATAATATTCACATGTACTTGTATGAATAACTATTTAATCGTTAAAGAAACTGATATGAACTTGTCAATTACGTCCTTACGATAATTATAATACTTTACTTTAAAATAGTTTCTGCTTACTTCATTGTATAAAAAGTTTTACATTTTATGATGTACATAGGAGTAATAATACATATCAGGTAATGTACGGTACGTAACTTCAATTTTCAGTTTTCCGAGTTTTACAAAGAGATGCCTGTCATAGTCTTTTTACGCCTTCAACCTCATATTTATTTGTGGCAACTAAAATATTCATAGCTGTTTCATCAATATTATTGATTTTCGTGGCATATATGAATCGCAATAGCTATTCTTTTATTTTTTATATTGGATTTGTATTCTTCCTTGCCTAAGTCTAGAAACAACATACGTAATACTGGACTGCAATCTACTACAATATTTCGGTGTACTGATAATCTTATTCATCTATAATAAAAGCTACGTCAGCAAAGTTCTTATTGCACAGAAGTTTTATCATGTCTGCTAAGCAATTCAAATCTCCCCACAGCATTTAATATTTCATCCATGCAAAATTTCACATTGAATCTACTATTGAAAACGTCACAATGAATATCTGATTATAATTTACAATTTCATTCTTTTTGGACCATATAAAACTATTTTCAATCGAATTACTGTATCCTGAATTAGTTGGATTATTAAACCTTTTTTTGCGAGAAAATGTTTTTACCATTTTTCTGTCAAACATCGAAAATCAGTCAACTCTCAATGCAGTATCTAATATTTTATCATTGGAAACAATCACATTCGAATTACTGTTGGAAGCATTACAGACAATGGATACGTAATCATCATTCAGAATGCTATTTATACAATTCTATCCTGGCAAAAGTCGGCGACATGTTACTGATTTTCTCAAAACGCTGATATATATATATATATATATATATATATATATATATATCATATCATATCATATCATATCATACTAATTTATGAAGACAAAGCGTGTTTTGGTTTGTACGCGATAATCGAAATAACTACTGAACCGGTTGTTCTGAAATTTGACATATAGATTCTATATTACCTTGGGAAGACATAGTCTATGTTTTTTATTAAAAATCATTTTACTTTCATCAATAAATTAGGTTTTAACAATCAGTTTCACCAGCGGCCACTAGGTGGTGTCTTGAATCACGAACATCAACTGAAAGTAGTCCACTTAAATATTAATACCAGGCCAGCTCATACAAATTTTCATATCCAACTTTGTAATTCGTATCCTAAAGAAGGTGTGGCGTTAGTTGGTATAACCTTTCTTGTCCTTCAGGTTAATCTGACACTATTCTCACACCTTATGGATATATTTTGATTTTTGTAAATTTTATTTTCTCTTACGTGGGATAATGTCTCTCTCTCTATCTCTCTCTCTCTCTCTCTCTCTCTCTCTCTCTCTCTCTCTCTCTCTCTCTCTCTCTCTCTCACCTCTATCTCTCTCTATTTCTCTGTTCTTCTTTCTCCTTCTCTTATAAAATGGTTCTGTATGCCAAATCATACTGAATATAGTTTGTGACGACAAATTATATTTTTATTTTTATACATTCTATTAACTTCAGAATTGTGACAAGAGACTATGTTTTTTTTAGTTTGAACAAAAGCAACGATGGCAAAATAGGATTATTTACCAACAACCTTGAAACTATGTATATATATATATATATATATATATATATATATATATATATAATATATCGTCGCTTCTGCATAAAAGAACAATCAATTTCCATCGTATACTTCAAAAATATGCTACTCGTACACCAACATTTTGATCGAATTTAGTTGGCACCAGTACTAAAATATTCACGGTATTTAATTTAATGAACGGGTATATACGAAATATATATAAATATATATATATATATATATATATATATATATATATATATATTTATAGATTTTATGTATATTATATTGTACATATTATATATATACATTTTAAATACGATTTTTATAGGCAGTTGTGTGTTCGAATGATAGAATGCCATGTCTAGGTGTCTCTGGACGATTTCTACGGGGAATATTGTATTTATTTGATAGAAAACGACGTCCAAGTATGAGGAAATCAACTTCCATGAGAAGATCCGTGTTGGGACGGTAAAATACTATATCTCGGGACGACTTCTACTGGGACTATGTTTTATTTTATTTAGTTGGTAGGAAACGATGTTTAGGTACGTCGGAACAACTTCTACGGGGAGTTTCGTGTTCGGATGATACAATGCGATTCCCTGGTGTTTTGGAACGTTTTCCACGTGGAGTACCGTGTTTAGTTAGTAGAAAACAATGCCCAATTATGACGGGACTACTTCCACGGAGAATTTCGTGTTCGGACGATAGAAGACGATGTCCAGGTATGACGGGATGACTTCTACGGAGAATTTTGTGTTCAGTCGGTAGAAAACAATGTTCAGGTATGACGAGACTACTTCCACGGGGAATTTCGTGTGCGGACGGTAGAAGACGATGTCCAGGTATGACGGGACTACTTCCACGGGGAATTTCATGTTCGGACGGTAGAAGACGATGTCCAGGTATGACGGGACGACTCCTACGTGGAATTTCGTGTTCGGACGGTAGAATATGATGTCCAGGTATGAAGGGACGACTTCTATGGAGAGATTTATGTTGAGACATTCGAATATGATATCGGGATGTTTTGGAACGACTTCTACAGGGAGTGTTTAAGAGACTTCTATAAAGAGATTCATTTTCTATCATTTGAACACGCACACTCCCAGTAAAAGTCGTCCTGGGATACCTGGAAGTCGTATTCTACCTTCACAACACAAAACTCTCTATAACAGTCGTCCCGAGACATGTTCTATATTCCGAACATGATACTCTCTATAAACGTCGTCTCGAGACACTTGAACATTTTTTTGTACTGCTCGAACTCGAAAGTACAATTTTCCTCATAGAAGTCGTATGTAATATGCATATATGTGTGTATTAAATACGTTTGTACATTCTGTATATACATACTGTATATACAGAAGCGACGATGGGTACATTACGGTCAATTATTTATAGTAATATAGATTTTTATATATAGAGTACTTTTTACTTAGATATTATTGAATTGCTTATGAAATCGGTTAAATTATTATCTCTTGATTATATATCTATATATATATAATATATATATATATATATATATATATATATATATATATATATATATATTCATGACTTAAAATACAAAATAACCCATTATCAGGAATAAAGTAATCTAGGAATTAAAGAATCTAAGAAATTTCTTAAAAAATATATTTATTAAATTGATTACTCAAAAATATAGTCCGGTTCATGAAATGCTTTCTTCTTTAAATATGAACATTAGTAACATATATTGAAAACCTCATTACTACAATATCTTTATTGTCCTCACAGACGTCATTAAAATCATAATGGCAGTGTCTTAATGCATCTCCTCTATTGAAGCAAATGTGAATTTCTAATATGTATATATGAGCACTCTAAAATAAGGTATAAAATAAAATTAGAAATTTATATAGATATGTTTAATTAATAAAAATTTTTTTGTTGTCTTACAGTCCAATCAATTCAATCTAAAAGTAAAAAAATAAAAAATAAAAAATAAATAAAAGAATTAAAGAAAAAAAAATTAAAAATTAAAATAAAAATTAAAAATTAAAATTAAATTAAAAATTAAATTAAAAAATTATAATGACAGTCAGACTGTCCTTGTGTAAAATCACACCCGTAGACTAATCTGAAAATAAAATATTAGCTGAAAAAATTCTTTGTTAGTAAAGTGCAGTCTGACTGTCCCCAAGACCCTTACCTAATTGAAGACTTATCCTTTGACGGAGATTTGAAATAACTAATTGCTCCGATTGCGGAATTAGTTTATTGGCAACAGTATAGTTATCTTTGGCAAGCTTCGGCAAATAAAGTGAATGATATACCTACACTCTTCCGACGGCATTAATAATCGTACTTAGCTGGTCCGGCATTACTATGACGGCTTTTGCTGTCTGCATCCAGTCCTCGTTGAGCGCTGGGCGACGGTAGTCTACTTCATTGTTCAGAATGGATGTTACGCCTCGTTGGACTATCTGTACCTTAGCTTCTACTACTGTTAGAGCAACTCGATATAATTGGCAAATCGAACCACGAAGTGGTGCGTTGTTGAATTCGAAAATACTAGTAAATATTGATATTGTTGAGAAACCAATAGCTCTATTTGTCACTGTTAGTGTGATCGCTTTCATTGTGTTTAGAGCGTCGAGTCTTTCCGAAGCACTTATATCGTATTTTACACCAGAATGGAGCAAGTACAGCGCTTGCTTCGAAAAGTCGCGATGTGTTTCAAACCTACTTGTATTGTAGGTAGTTCGTGACCTGCTCGGGCGGCCAGGTGTTTGGCGGCCACGACTTGGCGCAGGTTGCGATTGCATACGAGCCATGTGATAAGCCTTGTCTACATTGTTTTCATGCACAAATGATGCGTCGTATTGTGGTGCACGTGGACGGTAAGTGTTTTGTCGTATGTACGTACCTGCCCAACATGAAACTCTCTTGAAAATATTTTTCTAGCCCCCGAACTGGAAAGTATAATTTTCCCCGTAGAAATCATATATATATATATATATATATATATAATATATATTTTAGGAGGAGAAAAATCCTTTATGGATCCCGGATACCGGTCCCCGGGTATGTAGGACTCACCTGTGAAGGGCATACCCACTAAAAAAACTACCTCCTCAGTGCATTCCCCTCGACTGGCTCCCACAGCTCTGAAATGAGCTGCGAGTCGGGGTCGATAGGCGTGCACCGAGGAGACCTCCTCACGATGGCGTAAGTACAGCCCAGGAACCGTCCATGAGGACATTACTTCTGGGCTGCGCCATCCTATTCGCCCTTGCGGGCTTACACGCCTTCTTCAATTCTTCTTTTGTGGTCCAGGATGGCTTTGCAGAAATTGCAAATCCTGGACCACTTCTTATGACTCTCCAGCATCAGCCGGACGATATTGTCAGGCCCACATGGTCCTACGTCTCTCCAGAGGCACTCCCTTTCAAGGCGAAACACCTCGCAATGAAAGAATGTGTGAAGTGCACTTCATACATTCGGATCCGGTACTTTCCCCATCTTGTGAAGATAGGATCGAAACCGACCGTGCCCCGATAAGAGCTGTGTGAGGTGGTAATTAATTTCTCCGTGCGACCTCTGGAGCCATGGCTTTAACTGATTGATCAGTCGAGCCGTCCATCGGCCGCGCGGATCCCTCTCCTAGCGCTTCTGCCATTCGGTTATCGTGGTAGCTCTGGCCCGTGCAGCTGCCTCTATTCTGCCGAGAATATTTTTATTCTGGTGGACAAATTTCTTTTCTTGTGCCTGGAGATCAATGGGAGTAACACATGCGATTACCAGCACCGCCGACTCAGAGACCGTACGGTAGGAGCTCACGATGCGTAATGCCCCTCTACGCTGCACTGCCGCCATTCTTTTTCTATATTTTTGGGCCATCACTGCATCGGCCCATACCTCCGCGCCGTATAGCATGATGGATTCAGCTGTCCTTATGAGCAGACGCCGCTTGCAGGGTGCTGGACCGCCGACATTGGCCATCAACCTGTTAAGTTGCGCTGTCACTCGGGCAGCTCTATCCGCCACATTTTTTATTTAATCCCAGAAGGTCAACTTGGCATCAAACGTCACCCCCAGGTACCTTATAGCTGCTTTGGTACTCACCGTCGTGTCTCCAACCTGCATAAGGCGTATCTTTGGGATAAGTTTCTTAGTTAGGAGCACGATCTCCGTTTTCGCCGCCGCCAGTTCTAATCCATTGTTCTCCATCCATCTCTGCACTCGACACATCACCTGGTTGAGTCGCATCTGTGCAGCGTCATAATCCCTAGCGACTATCAAACAGCTGCTACATCATCTGCGTATCCAACCAGAAAGGTGTCCTCAGGCATCTGCATCCGGAGTATTCCATCATATGAAACGTTCCACATGTCGGTTCCGAGTACAGACCCCTGTGCCACCCCGGAACTAAGTTTTTTCCTTCTCCGACCGTCCGATGTCTCGTAAACCAAGTATCGATCCTTAAGGTAGTCATCCAATATACGAAGTATATAAGGTGGCATCCGAAAGTCTCGCTCGATGGCCCTCAAAACATTTGCCCATCCAACATAGTTGAAGGCATTCCGAACGTCAAGGGTAGCCAGGAGGCAAACAGGTCGAGAGTAGTGATTACCCCTCTCTGTGCGCCTCGCCGCATCAACAACCTCGAGGATTGCGTCCACCGTCGCCCTGCCTCCCCGGAATCCGTACTGTCTGTCAGCCAAGCCGCCGGCAGCAGCAACAGCCCTCAGGAGTCGGGGTTTCAATAGATGCTCCATCAGCTTTCTAGCTTTATCTAACATACATAAAGGTCGATACGACGAGGGCGCCTCCGGCGGACCCTTGCCATTGTCGATAAGCACAAGTTTCGCCACCTTCCAGCTAGAATAGAATAAACCAGCTGTCAACCACGAATTTTACAACGACAGAAG
This sequence comes from Sycobia sp. Sy_11, assembly GCA_018907035.1. Taxonomy (NCBI): domain Eukaryota; kingdom Metazoa; phylum Arthropoda; class Insecta; order Hymenoptera; family Epichrysomallidae; genus Sycobia; species Sycobia sp. Sy_11. Next base: position 6,837,126 of record JACCIC010000004.1, read on the forward strand.
GAGTTCTGGATGCTCCTCAACTACTATTTTCAGCACCTCTCTTGGAATTCCGTCAAGTCCTGGAGCCCTCTTATTCCGCATGGTTCTCACGGATCTACCGAACTCCTCCTTACTGAAAAGAGGTACATCCAATTCTCGTTTCGGTGGAGCTGGATCAGACCTATCAGGGTGGGTGGGGAACAGGGTATCTACGATGTTCCGCATTGTGCCGGAGTCCAAGGTGCCCATGTTTCCATGAGCTCCCAGTTTTCCAGCAACTACCCTGTATCCCAGTCCCCATGGATCCCCATCTATATCTTCACACAGTGCCTTCCAGCATCGGCGTTCGCTGGCTTCGATCGCTCGTCGAAGGGCTTTCTTAGATAGCTTGTATTCTGCCCTCCTCAAAGTAATGTCATCTCCGTGTTTACGAGCTCTCTGTGACATTCGTCGTAGATGTAAACACCTACGCCTCATATCAGCTATCTCAGTCGTCCACCAGTAAACAGGACATCTTTTTCCACTAACCACTTTGCACGGCATCGACTCTTCGCAAGCCCGGCGTAGAATGCGCATTGTGGCGCTAGTCAACTCCCTGGCGTGCTGAATTGTCGATGAGCCATTTGGAATCCTAACAAGGCTTTGCTGATCGTGTTCGATGGCCTGTGAGAATTTCTCTCTATGTATCCCTGCAACGTTCCATCTAGGGGGCCCTCGCGAATTGTGTCCAGTGAAACCTGGCATTCTATCACATACGCGGAATGTGATGTACTGGTGATCGCTGGCTGTGTAGTCCTCGATCACCTGCCAGTCCTGGATTCGAGAGGCCAAATGTTCAATCACAAAGGTCACATTAGTTATAGTTTCGGCATAGCCCGATCTCCTAAAGGTCGAAGTATTGCCAGTATTTAGAACTATTAGACCTAGTCTGGACGCTAGTTCCATGACTCTTCGACCCCTGGAGTCGGGCTCCGCCATGCCCCATTCTAGGGAGCTCTGCATTAAAGTCACCTGCCATCACCAGCTCACCTTTCATTTCGCCGACGGTGTCTTCCTGGTCATTAAGTATGACCTGGTAGTCACCTATGGCTTCGTTTGGTATAAGATAGCAACTCACATATGTGATGCGATTGCATCGTACCTAAACATGGCCATTTCCAGATCCATGAGCCTCTACTTTTATTTTTCGTGGGTCAAGAATGCAAATGGCTGCCGTCGCAAAGTTATCGGTGAACCAACCTACTCCTTTTCTGTTCCGATACTGTTCACTGATAATTAACATATCAGCATCAGTATCGTGGCAAAGCCGGAGAAGGAGGTGATCAGCTGTCCTGCTGCGATTTACATTCCCTTGCAGAATTACGACCATTTAGCCTTTCTTGAGAGAGCCTCGTGAAAAGTCGGACAGGCGCCGGAACCGGCAATGTGACGGCGTCCCTCCGATTTTGCTTCGCCTTTGCAGAGAAAACATTCAGGTTCTGCGGTGCAAGCCGCGACCTTGTGCTCTCTCTGTCCGCAACGATAACAACAGGCGCTACGGTGAAGGCTTTTACAGCTATGGCTCCGGTAGCCATAGCCTAGGCACCTGTAGGACCTCGTCATTATTTTGCAGCAGGGTACTCGACAATTCACTAGGCCCACTCGCAAAAATCCGATCTTCAGCAGCTGCGCGGCAGCAACCTCCTCCAGCACTACGATGGTAGCACGCTGTTCTGCAGTGTTGGTTTTGGTCACTTTGATCTGCAACGCGACACGATAATTGAGCAGTTTGCTTTTGAGGGCCTCACACACCTCATCCTTCGTCACACAGCAGTCCAGGTCTCTAACCTCTAGACTTCCTCTAGGGATCAGCTCCCTGACACAGCCGCTCTGGCCTGTCGCTTCCTTGAGCACTTCAGCAAGTGCCTTCCGGCCTTCGGGTTTGGTATATCTGAATTCAATCAGCACCTCACCCGATTTGGTTTTCCGGACGGACCTCACATCCGCGTCCAAGTCCTCCGGTTTGACCGCTCTAATAGACCTCATCACCTTGGTGTAGGATTTCCCCTGCGCTGGTTTGATGGCGATCGCATCGAGCTTTGGCCTTTTTTTTATTTACTATAATTTTCTTCTTCAGATGCTGGCGATGTTCCTCAGGATTCTGTTACCGTGCTTCTTCTTTTTTTTTAACTAGATTCCAACCCTCTTTTTTATCCTGCTGCTCTCCCTTCTTTTTTTCTCCTTAGTAAGGGAGATATCCGGGGGACTTGATGCCGGTCTCTTCGGGGTTGTCTCTTCTCTCTTGTACCTAGTTGTTGGAAAGAGCCTCCCCGGTACCCTCTTCCCTTGTATTTTGTGCTGAAGAGCATAATATCTTTTTTGATATTAGGTTGGCTCTTCATAGCTTTTATCATGTCTTTGAGCAGCCCAGCAAGTTGGAGAATAATCTCCAGTTCACTCGACTGCTCAACAGACTTAATCCCGGCCTCAGCCGGCTCTCCCTCCCCGGCCCACCGTGACTTCTTTGTTGCTTTAGGCAATCCATGTGTCTATTTTATTACTTCATTCCTGCAGATGGTCGGCCTCCTAGACCGTTCGACGTTGAGCTCGATGAGGAAGCTCCCCAACATATGCCTGTAAGGGCTGACCCATGTCGGACCATTGTGCAGGAATATAGCGCGCTCTGGTGCGTTATTTCACCTCAGTCCTCTCGAGCTTCGCATCCCAACAACAAGGTGTTTCACTCTCTGGAGAAACATCGGAAGAAATCACGCACCGAACGCACTCACCAAAGCCGATGGACTAGATCTGACTAGGATCTAACCTCCCGTCTTGCCGTCAGCTGGAGCCAAAGATGTTTCGGGTCACCCAGCATGCAACCAGGCGTAAACCTCGACACGTACGATCTCCTTTTAGCAGCTCACGGGTCGCACCACACGGCCAACACAGCGGTCTGTCATTTGTTCAAGAGTACCTCATCCTATCCTTCATTCATGTAGATTTATACATTCAAGTATTCTAGTGAAGCTCCAATGCTTGAAGCTGACTCATGCATCTATAATCACTTTGCTAGGATCCCTTTTACAGGATCGTTTGCTTACGCTCCGCGTGTGTTTTCACTCCTCAGGAAATATCCGTTTATAGAGTCTCTGAGCGAGTGTGCCTTCCTTCATCTCTGTATTACTGACGAAGGTCTGTTTATAGAACCTGCAGCTTCGATTATGGTCGGCATGGAAGACCCTATTCAGATACCCTTTCGGGTCTTCCAGCACTTCAACGCTCCGTGCGTTAACTCATTTACTCTGGGATATCCTTTTTTAGGGAAATCTGCTCACTCGTAAAATGACATCTATCTTACTATCTTTTCACCCTTTCATTCATTGGTAGGGAGAGGTACTCTTTTAAGGCTATTACTCGATCGGCTGAGAGATAGTAAAAATGCCGATCTTCTTCAAGGTACAGACAACGGATGGGAATAATAATGATAATAATAATATTAGCCCAAGTTTCCGGGAGGAATGCTTGCCAACCGAACTCCAGTCCAAACCTGTCTTCAAATAAGGGTGCTCGTCCGAAGAGGCCGATGAGCGCCGCGCAGCAAAAAGGTTTGTGGCCCGTGTGTATTCCGCGAGGAGCGCGGATCGGCAGAACCAAAAAAAAAAAACAAAATATATTATCTTATAAATTATACAAAGAAAATAATAATAATAATAATTCTTATTCTATCGGGATCACGCTGTAGATACCCTGAAACAAAAAAAAGAACGATTCGCAAATTAATTACTCGCGCCTTCAATTTATTTTATATTATGTCTAGTACTTAATCGGCTTATCTAAATTTCTACGAATTCACACGGCCTTGACCCAGTAATTTTCTCGCTTTATTTACTATATTTACTTAAACGGTTCCACTTTCTATTTATTATATTTATATAAGTAGTCCGTCTATTTACACGGAGTTTCTGTCGTGCTATCGTAATAAATCCTTTTCTCTTTTATATCGCGCTAAGGTGCGCCTTAGCCAGTGATATAAAAAAGTTCGGTGCTGTATTTAGGAATAAGCATTTATTATTCCTTAGCAAGACTCCGTTTTCTTTCGATTTATTTTACAGAATTTAATTCGTATATTTATAATAGTAAGTCGATCAACGTTATGATGACTTGCAAATTTTCGGTCGCCGGTCGATCTGGTATTAATCCGAGGTGCACCTCGTGATTAATAGCCGTCTGGTAGTTTAATTCGACGAAAAGGAGCGCCTTTTCCCCGAATTAAATTAACTCGATTATACTTTAGTCTCCCGGCGGCTTTCTGGATTATTTCTTATGTGAAAAAGAATTATTTTTTCGGAAGTCGGTAGCGCCCGTTCTTCTGAATCGGTAATCTTTTACTATTTTCTTGCGAGTAAAGGTGCTTTCCTTTGGCCTTGTGAAGGAGTTTTCACCCAGGAAATACAAAGTTTGTCGGTCGATAGATTACAGTTCCTTTCGTCACTCGGGAGGTATCCTTCCTCGACGAGTACCGAAAGCGAACCGTGTTCTTGGCAAAATTTAGCGCGCTTTTATACATGGTAAAAGTACGTTAACAAAAATCTGATTGGTTAGGGTTTATTTTAAAATAAGGTAATATTATTTCTATTGGTTAAACTAATATACGATTCATTTATTCTATCTATTCTTCTCTATGTTTGTGTTTGTTTGTTTATTAGTTATAGAAATCGTTTCGCGCATATATCTAACTGTTATAATAATTTGTATATAATAATGTTATAATTATAATAATTCTGGTCACGGTAACAACCTATCCTGCTTTTTTCCGCTTTACAAATTTAATTGCAAAGTTTTAATTGAAATTTAAATATCAAAATAGCAAATTTTTCTTTAATATTATAAACATTTTCTTTAATACGTTTCTTTAATATCTCCCACATAATTTTAAAATATTCATTGTTATTCAATATCGTTTATGCTGCTAAAGGATATTGTTATAGCATCGGCTAAACTTATTAAACGTAATTCCTGTGGACTTACATTTTTTACATCGAACATGTATTTTTTCTCTTATATATAATGTTCTTATATCTATTGTAACGGAGTACTTATTTAAGAAACACCCGGTAGAAGTACCCGTTAACAGATGTGTAAAGAATCCCGAACGTATTAAATTGTTGAAAACAGTTTATTTGGACCGTAGGTTCTTTACGGATATTTCTTCCTCAGACTTACCTTTTTATCCTGGAATTTATTTAAATAATAATCTATAGATTAATAGATTATTAATAATCCAGGAAAGGATGGGTTAATTATAAATTACAGGGGGAAAGGATTTTTATATTTTCTATTATTAATAAAAAATAAAAAGAAAATCTATTCAGTTAAATAAAAAAAGAAATTTTGATTTATTAAATTATATAAAATTATAATAAATAATATACTACTCTTACCTAATATGCACCCGCGATATGTTAAAATTTATAAGTATAGCAGAGAGACAAAGCAATAAAGGCGTCACCTTACGAAGAACAAGAGGAACTACTACAGAAAGCTGTGTACGCGCTTGTTACTCTTGTAATTTCTATTCTATGTATGTATCTCTCTGTCTCTCTCACACTTTCTAATGCTAAATTGAGATTTCTTTGATTTTCTAATTGCGATAATAAATGAAATCGGCAAAGAAAAACTATGATTTAATGGAACCCGAAGATATAAATACCAAAGAAACATTCACCAACCTTATTGAACGACGCTGATAAATCACAAATCAACGATGGTCAATCACTGAAATCCTGGATTCCGTCCGTACTAATGGACGTACTAATCACCGAACGGCTTACTAATCACTTTAATTATTTCGTAGAAACTTCTACGAAAATTTACTTCTACTAGGTAAAACAATAGATATCTTGTATCTTTTACTTATCAAAAATAAAGGAACCTGAAGATATAAATACCAAAGAAAAATTCACCAACCTGATTGAACGATGCTGGAAAATTTACAACCCAACGATGGTCAATCACTGCAATCCTGGATTCCGTCCGCACTAATTGACGTACTAATCACCGACCGGTTTACTAATCTCTTTAATTATTTCGTAGAAACTTCTACAAAAATTTACTTGTACTGGGTAAAACAATAGATATCTTGTATCTTTTACTTATCAAAAGTATTTATCAATCTCTCTAATTGCTTTTTTTCAACTCTACCACCAATTCTAATCAATTCTAAAACTATATCTTTTAATTATATCTCAAATATCTATTAACTACAGATTAGGTATAATAAATTTACAATTTATTCTCCTTCTCTCTCTCTCTCTCTCTCTCTCTCTCTCTCTCTCTCTCTCTCTCTCTCTCTCTCTCTTTTTCTCTTTTTCCCTCCTTTTTCCTCATTTGTTGTAGTAATTAACATGTATAGAGTAAGATAACCTATACATGTTACACTATATAATTACAATAAAAAACACTGTTTTTTCATTTTAATACAATAAATTTATTCAATTTCATTGCAAATTTGAATAGAAAGTTCATAAAAAAATAACAAATTTTTTTTGTAGAATATTATGAAACATTTTGAATATTTATTTTTATATACTATAACTAGATTGTAAATTTTTTATTGTTTTTAAACGCGGTGCCATTGTAAATGGATACTTTAACGTAGTATATGTCTAGCTAGTTGAAGCACTGGCTTACACTGATGGTGGATGCTGCAGTCAAAATTCTCTCATTGTGTTAGACCTCCATTTTCAGTTACACAATTTCATCACCTTAGTCTCTTTTTTCCTAATTCATAGCCCTTTTCTGTTTCCTGCGAACTTATCCAAGTCTAGCAGGTATTCGTATACAAGGCCCCCTACTGCTTATACCAGAGTCTGTCCAAGATCCCCCGCTGTTTACATTAGAGAATGATCGAGAAATTCGAGCAGTAGAGGAGAACGTTTTCATTGCCATTTACTGTATTTTATAAGCAGGTAGAAAGAAAGAAGATTTTTCTACACAAGGCAGAGAGCTCAATGGAAACTCTGTTTCAAAAATATTATAACATCAAGGAAAAGTTTTTCTCTATAAATAAATTTTACTTGTATTACATACACATTAAAAATCAACGATTTTTTAATTTTTTCTTCTTTAAAAGTAGATAAACTGTTCTTCTCTTTTTTTTAATATTTGGTATATCAGGTGAACCTTCGAAACCATTGAAGGTGTCGTCTAGTACGCGTTCTACATTCGCTCGATCATATTTTAATCATTTATATTTACGTCTTATAGCTTCGCATAACTTGGCTAGTTAACGTAATATAGTTTTTTTCGCTGAAGTCGGCCATGTTGAATGTTCGATATATTTATATTAAGTTATATTTAAGCAAAACAGTCAAACCCTTTTCTATCAATCGATACTCTTATGTGTTCCCTTACAAAAATAAGCTTAAACGAAGCTTTATGAAATATCATCGAAAATAATAATAGAGTTGGGTAGTATATTGTTAGGTGATACTACTGCATCATGTTCACTGAATGGAAAATATTGTGCACCTTCAATTGGCTCAAAAAGTTTTTATAAATACTTGTATTTTGGTTGATTTAATAAGTTTGAATAAATGTATATATTTTCAAATATAAGATCATTCGGATAAGTTATAAGAATCAATAAAACAGCTCTTAATTACAAGTCAACAGACAAAGTACTTACACCTCAAAACATTCAATTTCTAAAAAGTACAAGTCTAAAAGTCATCGCTCCTAGTGGAAAATAAATTCTATTTTTTTCAACTGCATGAAACGAAATTTATTCATAATATTCGTTATAACGTAGCATGTTCTAAATATCTAATCTGCTGTCGCATTTGATGATTCAATTGTACATTACGATGTTCACGCTCACCAGCCATACAAATCTAATTTTAGTAACAGTACTGAAACCTGTGTATGTATTCAACATCAACACTTGTGTCTTCGACCATCACGTAGTTCGCTACGAGTATGCGATGAATTTACTAAAAATGATGGTAAAGCATTAAAAAACGTAATTTTTAAACAATGCCACTTATTTGAGAATACTCGATATGAATTAAATATAATCGAAATTGATAGCTGTAAAAAAGTTGGACTTACAAGCATTATGAAACGTTGTGTTTCTTTAAGTCTGAATCAAAGTGTAATAATCGAAAATGCAGGGTGGCTCGATTGAAAAGAGGCCAATACAATCACCCATAACTTAGGCTATCTTGATGCATCCCTTCTCCTCAACATGATTTTCGGTTTCGCTGAAGTTTATTGCAAAATTATAATTAATGTAAAGCACGAACTCGTGAGGTCGTGAACGATTTAAACATTACTGTGCAAACAGCAACACTGAGATCATAACACGCGAATATGAAAATTTCAAAGTATAAATTACAAAGATCAAATGGTTGATGTCATACCTCTTAATATAAGATGAATACAAGCTTCGACTAGTAAGACAGTTGGAAAAAGGTCATCCAATAATTTCAAAAAGACTTGTAAAGCAATCAACCAAAACAGAGTCCACTGATCACTTGAATTATATTGTTATTCGCATAATTTTTATTCAATAATTAATAAAAAAAATTAATTAAAAATCAACAATTTTTTAATGCTTTTTTCAATACTATAAGAGGGTAACTTTTTATCGGTGAAACGTGACTACCACATAATGATGTATAAACAAGTCACTCTGTTTACAGAATTCACTAGGCAGATTTAATAGTCAATAATAAACGTGTAATGAAATATAAATTTAAATCAAAGTTTCCGTAAATTGATTAAAAAATTTTTTTGGTTCTAAGAATAATAAAAAAATCCCATAGTAAACAAGTGTTTGTTATTTGGCGGAATTTAAAAACAACGTAAAAGTCCAAAACACTTTCGATAATTTACAGAAAAGCATTAATTTAATTCTTTTAAACTCTCAGCCACTCATTTTATAATTGTTACTCATATATAGCGTATATTCAAATCATATGTAGGATGTTTATATATGGTATACGGTAACGCCATTATTTGCAATGCAAATAATCGCTCATTTGGACACGTTTTTATTGAATTCAAAATATTAAGATTTTTCATTAATTCTTATTAATGTAAATATACATTTTTACTCGAAAAACAATTGCTATCAATCCTGAATTTTTATATAATGTAACGATTGGATTAAAAATTGCTTAAGAACTTAATTGTGTAAATAATATTTAGGCTTGCGGTAATGAACGGAACGTTGTCCTTTTTCCAAATATTAACATATATACTGATGAAAATCGAATGAGACGCTGCCTTTATTCCACGAAATTGTACCCTGTAAAAGAGCATAATTTTAAATATAAAGTATCTGAAACTGTATTCCGGAGTAACATAGTTATCTTACTATACACTGTTACAATTTCATTGCAATTAGTTAAGCAGTTTATTTATTTAGGAGAGAAAAAAACAAACGTAGCTGTTTCATTGTATTAAATTCAATCGATATAATAGTCATTCTATAAGACACGCTAAGTTAGTACGAAGTAAAAACTGTTACGCACGCGATTGATGCGGTATATCTAATCGGAAATCGGAACTTGACTGCGATTAATCTCAGAACTAAATTTATTTTTATAATATTAAAAAAGAATTTTGAGTCCTGAAAACAAACAAGAATATTAGCCGTCACTATATATAAGATATGTATACTAATATATATATATATATATATATATATATATATATATATATATATATCCCTTTACGATTTGAATCATAACGACGTAAGAATTTTACAATATTCGATAAGTATGCGGAAGAAATTCAGCATCGCGATGTATTTAGGTAGTGGGGGGACTCGATTTTGAAAGTCTGTAATTATTGACTTTCGAGACTCTAACTGCGGCAGTTGTTGAATAAACGAGGTTCGTTGTAATATAGGCTAAAGAGTGGCAAGTGAACTAATTTTGTGCGAATCTCAGTGACTCGACAGTTACATAGTATTTTCCGTGAATTATATAGAATACTTATATACATATATATATATATATATATATATTTATTTATATATATATATATATATATATATATATATCCATAAAAATAAAACGGAAGACATTTGTAATTATTCGTTAAAAACAACACAATCTTGACAGACATGCGTCGAATGTTTACTTGCTTCTGTAACATGAGCACGTGCGTTGTATGGACGATTGACAATTTTTCTACGAAACTAAATTCCGTAACGTCGCCCGAATTTGCAATGCCATTGTTTTCATGGAATTATCGTCCGTCGACTTACGTTATTAAACTCTACCCTAACAGTGTGAAAGACGACGGTCGAGAATACTTGAGCATTTTCATAGCACTTGCCGAACCTGCTGATCTCGATTTATCTGTGCGATTAGCGATCCTTAACTTTAGAATGGAAGAAGTAATTACCCTCAAAACGAAATTTAGAAACACATGCGACTGGGGCTACACTTATGTCGTCGAGCGAAGCTCCATACTGGATCAGAATAATCGCTTTCTCAAGAACGACAAGCTGTTGATCGCGTGCGTAATTTCCAATACTGAATTAGAGGCGAATTATCCAACGAATTCAATGCAAATTCAGACTGATAACTTCGATAGCTTCTGCCATTACGAGGACATTCTGAATAACCACGACTTTGCTGACGTCACTTTGATCGTAGAGGGACAAGAGCTGGCAGCGCACAAAATCATGTTGTCGTCTGCCAGTCCGGTCTTTCGCCAGATGTTCAAATCCAACATGAGGGAGTCAATTACCAATGTAGTGGTTATAGAGGACTTTAATTATGCCGTGATGAAGGAGATATTGCGATTCATTTATTTCGGGAAGGCGATGCTTCATCACAGCATTGCCTGGGACTTCGTGGCCGCGGTAAACAAATACGACATTCAGGGAGCGAAAAATCCGTCCGAGACCTACATTTATAAGAATATGACTATTGAAAATGCAATCGCGTATCTAAAATTGGCCGATATGCACCAGGCCACCGGACTGAGGCAAAACATTATTCGATATATCGTGGCGAACGCGAAGGATATTGTGAAGCAGCCAACCTTTGAGTGGCTCGGCCGTTTGGATTCCGCTATACTTGTTGATTTAGTACGTGCTAGTTTTAAATATTGGCATTGAAGCATTAACGCAAGAATTCCGTACGGTAAATGGCCGTTAATTTCTTATTTCGATAAAATAATTGTATTAAGTGGACTTAGTTGTACATAAAGTTATAAATGAATCTAATTCAGTTAGTTGATATTAAATCGTTATTCATTATTCACGGAAATGTGTGTCGATTGAAAAAATGTAAATAACAAACATCGTGATAACTATACATTATATAATAGAATAACTTGTGAATCATAAGAAGCCCGGAATTATTGATAATTCAGGGATTAGTAACAAGTGGGAATGGAATTTGCGCGTTGAATACATTTGTATACAGAAAAATTTTACATTACATAATGAAAATCAGATTATATATTTATCGAATTGTCCGACCTATGTTCAAAATATAAATGTTTTCTTTGTTATGTTTGCATTTGAACTTTTATGCTGTTTATTCTTTCATTTTATTTTCATACACTAGAACAAAAAGTGTAATTAATTTTTTTTTTCAAATACAAAAAAAATATATTACTTGTTAGTATCGTTGATTTAATTATTAAAAAGGTCAAAAAGACTTATTTAAACGCCGTTTTATATACACGTGTGAAAAGAATTGTTGAATAAAAGAAAAAAAATCAATCTGTATTATTATTTTACTTTTTAACTCAGACCCTAATAACATAAATTCATAAGGATGAATATTAATTTCAATGTATAAATACAGATACGTAAGTTACTTTGATAATTATCCAATCGTTTCGCAATGTTGGAATGATGAACATAAGCTGCGTCTTATATAGTAACAGCGTTACCGATAAATATGTAAGAAATTATAAGTACACAGACTTAATTATGAATGTAAACAATAAATTCAAATCGTTCCGTTTATTGCATGTACACATATGCCTTCGAGACGTTTGAAATTTAAATCGATCATTTATTTCGATAGTGAAAGAGACGAGCATTATCGAAATTGATTCGATTCGATTTCGCGCTTGAAACTATTTTATCAGAAAAATTCCCATTTGAAGAGGGCCTATCGTTTTGCGAAATATTAAAAAAATTATTTCGAAATACAAGCTGAGCTGCTCTCGATCGTATATCAAACAGATGGCCTCGATATAGTTGCGGATTATTATTTTTTTTTTATTGATAATAAATATACGGTATTTCCTACCGAAGAGACTTATTTCATTTTTACAGTGATTGCAGTTGCCGATTTTCCAGCTGTCTCTAATGAATTTTTTGATCAGCATTAGTGCATTTTAATATGTATACGCAGTAAGTATATAAATATATATATATATAAATTAGCGGTATATATGCGCGAAAATTTCCCCTCGTATATACGATTCTTTATATGTAACTCCATGCAAATGGGGTGAAAGGCGGTGCACAATTGCTCGTCTAGTTCCTCCTCCGGGTTTAACGGAAACAGCAACCAACGACGTCGGCGAGGACTCGCAACGCAACGCTTTAGTCGAGAGTGTCTCGTCAGCTTCAGCTGGCGCATGTATACACTGCATTAGAGAGAGAGAGAGAGAGAGAGAGAGAGAGAGAGAGAAAGTTTAAAGAACTCTTATGCATATATATATATATATATATATATATATATATATATATATATATATATACGTTCAGGGCGAAGGGCTGAGAGTCCAGCAGCACGGGATGAAAATTAGTTTAATTTAGGCAAACTGCTGTGAAATGTATATAGTTAGGTTAGGGAAGCTCTCCGAGCGAAGTATCAGAGCCTCGGGCTTGCATCGACTATATATATATATATATATACGACTATATTTATATATATGGGAACCGGACACACTCATTGCTTAAAAGCATCATCGGATTATCGCGGGGATTAGAAATCGTTGCAAGAGAGAGAGAGAGAGAGAGAGAGAGAGAGAGAGAGAGAGAGAGAGAGAGAGAGAGAGAGATGTTGCGGATTAAAAGAGAGAAAATTTGCAGCTTTCATTGATTTCTCCATCGAACAAGCTTTAACTCGCGAGGATTTTTCGAACGTTCGGTTCATGAAGGACCATTATCATTTTAACATTTTTGTGGCATCTTTAGTAACAATATCCAAAAACGATCCCTCTCATTTTTTAATTCTTAATTTAGCCAATTCTTTTAAAAATTTATGCTTGCTTGTACAAATATACCTTTTCTTTTGTGCGTCTTTAAATTACAAAAATTTGAAATTGCCTCAGTTTTTTTTTCTTTATCGATAATAAAAGTTTCATATTATTAAATATTTCTAACAAGAAACATATGTAATCGCAGAAAAACACATATTCTCGGATAGCTTTCGTATCGACAAGTTTTTACTTGCCAGCCTATCTGTGGTTTGCCCTACACCCAGTTTATAGCTATGTCTACTTTTAACAGAATTACCAGATACATTGCAAAGCCTTGAGGCGCTGTATGTATATATATATACATACAGCGTACTGAAATGGAATGGAAAGATTAAAAATTAAATAACTTTGCAAAAGTTTTGAAAATTAAATTTTGAATAATGAATGGGAAGCAAAGCAAAATTTAAAAAAATTAACTGAGCAGGCAGTTCATTTCGTTGATTATAAAATAGATATTTCGATGACTATTTTCATGGGTCATATTCACATTATGCAACTTTAGATTTTTCGAACGATTTACATTTAAACTTTAAAGTATACAAAGTGCTTCGGAACCTAGTGCCGAACTAAGGAGCAGACAGAATGCGATAGCGATGATGCCTATTAAGGCGCCCGTTATCTACATTTCTTACATACGTTTAAAATCATATGAACGTGATCAGCAGCAGAATCGTAATTTTTGAAAAGGTCATTCTAATATCTGTAAAAATTTCGTGACTCAACCTTGAATAATTCTATTAGATATTTTTAATCCTTGAAAATTTTTAGTCAAGATTAATGTCCGAAGTAAAAAATTGTCGCGGTCAAAGACGTAATTCTAACAGTTTCTGTGTCCAATATGTACCGTCCCTCTGCAGACGCGGATTATCGAAACTCAGAAGCTTTAAATTTGCTAATTGTCATTGCTTGCAAAATGAAATACCCTTTATAATAATATCATAAAGAAAGTCCATTTCATTTGTAATTCTTAAACTACTAAATTCTTCTTCTAGAAATTGATATTTAATTTATTGCGTCTTTAAATTATAATCGTTTTCTTCCTTATCGACAAAAAATTTCCCATTATGAAATGTTCATGCGACAATATGGGCATATAAATTCTGAAAATTCCACATACTGAAATAGTTTAGATTGAGAGCTGATAGGTCAGTATTTAGGTTTGGTATCTACATGTTTTTGCGCCGGTTCCAATCTTTGGTTTTCCATACAGTTGCCTATGTAATTATATGTGGTTTTACCACAGCAACTTTAAGATACAGTCCGACGCTACTGGTTGCGATTTGTATTTTTAAATGTTTAAAATTTTTTCTTCAAATTAATATCTTAGAATTAGTCAAAGAATACTCATAATTTTGTCAGATTTTATAACCCAAAATTTTGGAGTTTTGTTTCCGTCAATTTTCAATAAATGTTATGACATATGATTATAAAGAAAAAGTAACATATGATTTTCATAGAATTAAAGATATAGGTGTAAAAAGTATAAAAATAATTAAAAATCGTTTTAGAAATCCAACGCGCTTTTTTTATTACCTTTGATTTGTCTACTGCAAAATTTTTTTTTAAAGAGAATATCAAGCACAATTCTTTGAAAAGCATTTCGAATAAGACAATAAACAGTGATTTTTTTATCTTAATTCATCGGGAAATTATTTCAGTTGAAAAACGCAAAGAGCAAGATTCGTTAAATACGTGTATTTTTATTATAATTACATGAAATTAAGAAACTGATATACTTTTGATGGTTTTGATGGATGCCAACGAATTATTAAAATATTTTATTAGCCGCACTACATAACGTGGATTAATGTGTTTATAAAGATTTAAGAATCTTTTTAATATTTGGCTTATCGTATTCCATTTATAGTGTCTATTTAATAATTATTAAATAAATAAAAATAAACACACGATTAAATTATAAATTTAAATTATTAATTTCTTCCACTCGTTTTTTCTTAGCTTTAACGTCTGTTTTAATATGATATATACATAGAAATTGAGTGAGCCCCCCCCCCTTCCCCCACCTATCTGTCAAATATCATTATGTAACTACACTTTATAATTAATATTGTACGGTGAATTATGAATATTTCAACAAAGTGTGCATTAATTCGCTAAGCGTTCGATACACTTTAAAATTCATTAAAAGCGACGCAAATATTATAGAACATAATATGTTTTAAAAACCATGCTTACAAGCTATATTCGATCAATACTATTGAAGAAAAAACGACGCGAATTTAAGTTCTTTACACTTTACACTATATGATTATACACACCGGCTAACTTTAGCCTTCCGCGACGAAAGTCACATATACCCTATATACGTATATAATATACACATTTATATATAAGCCCTCGCTATATATACATATATAGCCCATTAATTGCGTATAGCCAATGTAATTCTTCGATAATAACGAAGCTATATCGGTTTAGCGGGAAGCTCGAAGGACGACCGGAAATAAGCCCGTTGGCGTATATTTAACGCCCTTAACTTTATAAATTTCTCCGTTTAAGCGGTGCGACATCGTCCTGTATCATATGCACTTATAGCACGGCGATACAGGGGGACGGAGGTAGGAAGCGATTATTAATAACCTGTAAGGATGAAAAGTCGTCGACAAGTTTAAATTGCCTTCGGCGCCGTCACTGCGCTAGGGCTAATGAAATTTTCTTTATTTTCTTCGACGAATCCACGAAGTTTCTATATACCTGTAGGAAATAAGAAATTTTAGTTATAATTTTTCGAAACTAAAAGAAATTTTTATTATACTAAAAGAAAAAAATTTTATTTTGGATTACTCAAGGTGCTAATATATATTAACATTGTAAAGTTGAGTTCCTGAGGATGAATCGTAGCGGTTAGAAAAGTCGGACGCCAAAGGAGAAAAAAAGGTGGTGGGGGCAGTCAGTTTTTCACTAACATACAATATAGTTTATTATTTTTATTATTTTTATTTTATTTTATTATTAAATTTAATATAATTTAGATTTAATTTTTAATAATCTAATTTATTTTTAGAAATAAGTTTTATTTCAACTTTCAGTCTGACTCTCATTATTTTATTATAATTTATTATGGTAGAAAGACTGTAAGGCCGATAAAAATATTTATTAATTTAGTTTAAAACAGTCGACATAAGTACAATTTTTAATTTTAAGTGCTTATATATATATATATATATATATATATATATATATATATATATATACATTTCTATAGCAAAGAGGCTGGTTAAGCGACCTTCTAGTCGACTGAGCACGATGCACCTTTATGCAATCGCCGAAGGATCCGATTTGCTCTGGCGGTAATTCTCATTCCACAAACAGAATGCACAATCCAGAAATGATATTCGTACAAGAATTCCAGACGAAATATTGCGTTCAAAGAAATCTCCTTCTTCGAAATTATGAAAAAGAGGAGAGCGGTGAAGAAGACATTCGATATAATTTATTTTTAAATCAATGTCAGGATTGGATCTTTTCAGACTTACGTATCTAACTCTAAGAAAAAGTGTTGGGCGTGCGTCCGTGCGTCTGTATGCACACATGCACACATATTTAATGTACAAAATATTATCTTGTGTATGTATGTATGCACATCTCTGCATATGTTTACATTACGTATATAATACTGTTCCTTTGCATTATACGTACCACTGCTCTATATATTCTGTATAGATGAGGTTCCGAAAACGTGAATATCCGATCGGATTGATATATTATTATGACTATCATGATTAAATTTTATGGTGAAAAGCATAAAAAAAACCAGCAAAATCATAGTTTCACGAATTTATCTTCTGAAGAATATTAAAAATTTTCTCATATTCTACGCCATCTCCAACATATGCCATTTTCTCTACTATTTTTTGTAAAAACGTTTCTCTAGATAAAATAGTATAACCTTATATTAATAATCCTTGCTGTAAATATTTTTTTTATTTAAATGTTTGTCAACATTTCAAATAATTTTTATAGTCATATATAGAAAAATCTTTTTATTCTTATAGATTTTTAATAATTTTCATCGTGTTACAATTCTTAATTTTCACCATTATTTTCATAATGGCGAGTGTCTTAGCCTATACGTCAAATTGCTTTAACTTTTGTCTATCTTCCGGACATCCCTTTTCAAAATGGCGTCTGAAGTGAATCAGTGAAATAAGCTTTATTTTCCAATAATGTAAAAGTAGGTTGTGCTCAAAACAGTTTTTCAATCACTCTCTTTCTCTCTTCCTTTTTTTTCAATTGATGATTGACGCTTATACAACTTTATTTTTTCTACAATTTTTATATTGCCTCGTGCACATCACCTAACATTACATTTTATGCATATGGGTATTTAAGGCGTAACTTTCATGCATAATTAATGTACAGCTGGGCGAATGTAATTTTTATTCGTTGACTGATAGTTGTGAGTTTAACTCTTATTATCCCGATTATATAAATTACTTTATGCTTTTTTTCCACATTTTTATAAAATTATATATTTGATATATTTTATAACTTCCTGTGATGTTGATAAGACTGTCTTACTTATATATTACACTAATTATATTATTTATACTATTGTGCTTTAACGAAATATCCTACGAAAATTGTATTAAATTAACAAAAATCAGAATTGGATATATTCGCTTGCAAAATGATGGTAAGTCGTTACAAGAACCGCACTCGTTACAATGTTATTTATGTACGATAATCTGTCAGATATACGGTTACTTAGGTATTATATTGTTGTGTATGCGCTCCTTTTAAACACTTTATTGCTAGAAAAATTTATCTAGACAGAGAGAGAGAGAGAGAGAGAGAGAGAGAGAGAGAGAGAGAGAGATAGAGAGATGATTAGCCTTAATAATATCGCGTGGAAAGAAAACGAAAAAAAGAACGACTCGCTTTCGAGAAAAACCAAAATTAGGAAATAATTACCAAATTAAACCTGATACTAAATTATTAAATATAAATTATAAATTTATTATACTGATATAGAGCATCATCTGCGTTCTATTTGCACCTCAACTCATGGTGGTACATACATACGTGTATACGTATCTATACATATCTATACAATATATATATATATATATATATATATATATATATATATATATATATATATTATGCCATTCTCCAGCTTCGCAGGAATTGGCCTACAAGACGGACGGCCTGCTGAAGAAAGCCGAGCAGGCCCGGGACCTGGGCGCGGAGCTGAGCCGCGAGGCAGACGAGATACGCAGGGACCTGGAGCGGACGGCGCGCGACTGCGGGCCCGAGGACCGCTCGCTCTGCGCGGTGCTGGATCCCACGGGCCTGCATCTC
Organism: Sycobia sp. Sy_11; assembly: GCA_018907035.1. Classification (NCBI taxonomy): domain Eukaryota; kingdom Metazoa; phylum Arthropoda; class Insecta; order Hymenoptera; family Epichrysomallidae; genus Sycobia; species Sycobia sp. Sy_11. The sequence continues at coordinate 6,855,657 of JACCIC010000004.1, forward strand.
GCGCTGAGGCTCGAACGGGTAAGTCCTCGTTCCTTATCCTTATATATACCATGGATATTATTCCGGTGTCCATACAGCGATATTCTAAGTTTGTAACCTGTCCGTGAGTTTAATTAGTGTTTAATGTTTTTAATGTAACAATGTTTATATATTTAACTTATTCACCTCTGACTCGTACGAATCAACTATTGTATATACAAATTATAGAAAAAGAATTGGAAAATTAATTTTAAACAATAGTAGATTCCTACGAATCGAAGTGATTAAGTTACTTTGATAATTGATAATTAATTTTTTTTTATTTTGTATTCTTTAATTTTTTTTTTATTAAGATTATATTTACAGATAATTTTTATTACACGTTATAATTGATGAAAAATTGAGATTTCAAAGCGTAAAGCTATATAACTTTATTAAACAAATTCTTTTAAATAAAGATTAAAAATCTTTTACTTAAATTTTTTGGACCAATTAATTGATATTACAATCTTTCATTAAATATACAATCTTAAGCCTTGTTTTATTAATTAGGATCAAGTGCAGGTAACCAAATATATCTATAAGCTACTATCAATTGTCCAAGAGTCAGAAATTTTGAAGAAAAACAGTATTGTCCTTGATTATGTAAACACTCTTTTGACGCGTATACGAAAAATTTATTTAGACTTTTGCCTGGTCTATTAAATTAGCAACGTTTGCTAAAGTACAGGCTTTATTTTTTAAAAACAATGTAAAAAAGTAGTCAGCAATTCTATTGAATTATTATTTATATTATAATACATTGCAATGTTAAAGTTATATCGTGAAAATAATTTTAGATTTCTTGATCAAAGTTTGTCTAGACACTACTTTTTACACGACTTGCAGTGGTATTTATACTGTTTCACATCTATTTAATTATGTGTTCTTAAACTTTTTAGAATTAGCTATATATTTAACACGTCTTTCATTCGTAATTTTATTATCTCAATGAATAACTAATTTGTTTAATATAACAATGAAGATAAACTATTCCATTAAACAAGTACCGGCGTATATATATATATATATATATATATATATATATATATATATATAATATAAAAATAATAATATATAAATGATTCCTATAAAATTTACCTGCTTGTTTTGCTGTTATATGTCAATAACAGTTTTCATTCGAAACTTCGCCATGTTATTTGAACAATGTTTAAAGAATAACATCGCTCTTTTCCCCAACGATATCTAGAATACAGTTGAATTTCCTCGCGGGATTAACAATCGGAATTGAATCTCCTCGCGGAAAACACAATTGAATTTCGTAGGTGAAACCATCACAATGGCTTTGAAATCGTCGAGTCTGCCATTTATGAATCTCTTATTAACTCTCTGTAACATTCATTTCAACCAATTCTAATTTCGGCTTATGATTCTTGTTTACCAAGGACTGAAAGAAAAACTACAGCCGAAAGCAAAAATCCTATTTATTTTTTAACGTAGAATAGTATTTTTCAAGCGGAAGTCCTAATTTTAATATCAATTAGAATTGATTTTACAAAATATGAGCATGATATGAGAAATAAAATAACAAGCATGTAAATAATCTAAACATTGAGCTTATACTAATTATATATCTTTAACCTATTAGTTGAAAAATTAAGCTTACCACAACAATTGTTTAATCGCAATTTTATTTAATCAATCATTTTTACAAAATTAGTTGTGCTTAAATGTAAAATATTTTTCTCAACATTTCCTGCCCAAATGTAAAGCCGATACCGAGCGATCCTCTAAATATGTATCTCAAAATCTCTCTGCTACATCCCGAAAAATTAAAATTATCTAACTCTCGTATATATATATATATATATATATATATATATATATATATATATATATATATATATAATACAAACTTTGTAGGACTTGCGCAAACAGTCGATTCCAGAAAACGAAAAAAACGAAAAAATGGAATATCAGTGGAAAAACATTAAGACCTGTATATACATAAGGAGTTCGCGGGGCACTTTCTGTCTAGAGAGCGCTTCGCGTTAGCGTAGTCGTTATTAAAAAGTGGTCACTGTATATTCTTATATATATATATATATATATAAGAATCCTCCAAAGCAGTTTTAGACGCGTTAAAGTCGTACGGACGGCGAATTTTAAGTAAGCGCGCGTCTCAGGCATTATAAACACGCGTTTCGCATAATACACCTGAGCGTGGCGATAGGGAGACGTGTATATATATATATATATATATATATATATATATATATATATATATATATATATATATAATAATAATAATAATAATATAATACAGTGAGAAAGCGCTACTTTACGCTCTCGGGAAATCGTTGCGGGTTGTGCTAATATATTACATAAAATATCAAAGGATCTCTGAGAATTGTATGGAATTTCGGTTTTCGTGTGATTATTTCAGACGTGAATTTCCTGCAAAATATATACATGTATATATATATATATATATATATATATATATATATATATATATATATATATTGTTGATTTTGGAGATCTGCAAAACACTTGGTAAATTAAATATTAAATATTAAATATTAAACGATACATCGGATAAATTAATAAGAATATTGTTTAACGATGAAGACAAATTATGCCTACATAATACGCCATAATTTGTGAAGTAAAAAATCTCAAGAATATCATCAACAATAGCTTAGCATTGTCTATCCCTTCTCTTAATTCATGACATGGAAAATTCACCTTAATCTTTTAACAAATTATTTTCTAATAAGTGCATCATATTATCAAGTAGCTAGGTGCTTATTTTATCTAAATTGACATCTGCAATAAAACGAAACTGCGTAACGTTACCGTAGGAATATAAGCAAGTTGCAGTTCAATTACTGAAAAATTTATTTATCTAAAAAAAAGAAAAAACAAAAAACAAAAAAATTCGACAGCCCCGAAAACGAGGTGAGAAATTTCTCGAATTCTGCAGGTGGCTCGAGACGATCGACTGCTGAGGCTACGGGCTGCCGGCAGGGAAAACTTGACGGAGGCGGGCCGCCAAGCTCGCGGCGAGTACCTTTACGTTCCGCAGCACGTCGACAGGACGACCTTGGAGGCGCGGAATCGTAAGTATATATACAACGTATCTGATACGGGAAAACTTAACTGATATATGACTGATATATTTCATACGGGAGTTATTCGTTATATTTTAATTCATTAGTTAAACTTTTTGTGTTACACAATGGGCATAAAGTTTCACGATTTAGAACGTTAGCAACCATTTTTTCAAACTTATACAATTATATATAACTCGGATAAGATTATAATTCTTACATACCTTTGTGCCGGATCATTTGATTCTGAAAGCTCCAGCTTTACACTTTTTTTAGCGAGGAAAGATCTATGGAAATTACAATTAAGAAAATACACAACTAATACATATAGTTCAAAAGTTTTTTCGATTTATTATTTCTTAATTAAAAATCCACTATACACTTGCCAAAGCATAATTAATAATTAATATTAATATTTTAAGGTAGTATCAATAAATAAATTTTCTCGGATAAGTTTCGCAAAAATAAGTTTATTAATACTGCCAGATGTTTTGATGGTTAGATCGATTTCGCAGATTTATAAAAAATAAATCGAATTCAATTAAAAATGATGTAACCATTGAAACAGCTCTCAGTATGCATAAAACACTTTGGAAAGGTTATCCAAGGCAATTTATTTATTTATTCTATGTTAGAATATTCATATTAGGTATTGGTTATATTATATTATAAATAGACATTTTACAATTTTTTGTGTAATACTTTTGTTTTATATTTATCTATTAATATTGAGCAGTCTCTCTTACTTTGCTTGGGCGTTGTCGACGAACACCAAAATTCGATGTCTTTTAGTTGTACATACTTCCAGCGTATCCTGTTGTTCGTAGATTCGTGACAGACTAATTGAGATTGGATTTTATTATACTTGAGTTATATGGCATGTTCAGAAACCATTATTAAGATATCTATGCGTTCAAAGTAATTCATCGCCACATGGTTACAAATGTCTGGCATTCAAACCATCATTAAGATAAAGTGAAATTTGTCAACCGAAAAAGACTGAAGCTAAACCGATCTGACTTTGTAAGGGAAATTTCATGAATTTCTCATTAATGCTCATTTTTATAGTGAAATTTTCGCCCCCTTCGTGTTCTAAACTGTAGGGAAGGCGGTGTTGATCATTATACTCTCTTCATTCTAAATTCTTGTTCAGAGCTTCTGAGGTTTTAACTGGATAAAAAGTATTCCACATCTTTTCAATTGTATCGATAGCTTTCGCATTGTCAGATTGCTTTCTCGGGTGCTTCATCTTTGAAGGTATTGTTTATCCAATTTTGAAAAACTCGAGTGACTAATAATTTTCACATATTTATTTATTAGAAATTTACCACCTGACATTTTTTATAAGCATTTGTAGCGGACGAGGAAAGACGCATAGTAGAGAGTAAGGAGCATGATTTCGTTATAACAGCCCTAAGGCTCTACAGGCCCTAAGTTATTGAACCTATGGGCGGGCACGACTCTCATAAAATAATGAACAGTTTAACAGGACAAAAATCTACTCGCGTTACAGACTCGGGAAGTGCGTCGCAGGGACCTTCAGTTAAAGTCTGGCGATCGACAGGAGCAATCCTTCCTCCTCCGCCACACGCACATTTATGAATATAAAATAAATAATAAGTAATATTATATATATATATATATATATATATATATATTATATTACTATTATAAATCAAATTGAATCTTGTACGACATTAACGAGGATCTCAAAACTACTAACATACAAAAACTTATTTATTAGAACAACGGCTTTGATAAATATACTAAAACTAAATCATTCAATCACTCGAGAAACATTAACAACTTCTCGTTCTGTCATGCGAAGAGAAGTGTAACAGCCTACTTTGACGATAAGCGATAAGTCGATATTCGCACGGACATATCCACTCGGACTGGTGAGTCGCGAACAAAATACACAGCTCACTTATTGTTTCGTAAACTAATATGTGATCTGTCCCTTTGTGCTTTGCACGTATGAAACACGGCGAAAGATAATTCAGTCAGTCACTCAACGACAAGGTGACATATCCATCATGCGAAGATTGCGCAACGGCCAAAAATTTGGGGGGCGGGGGTTTCAAGCGCGTACAGACAACTGCATATATACGGTATCTTGGTTCTGCGGCACATAGACGTAATGGAATCTGAAGAGAGAAAATTCGGAAATTCTACATATAGGTATAGAAAACTTCGTTAATCTTCCGAAATTCAAATATTCATCATAAACAACGCGAGTAAACCATTTTCTAAAACGACTAAATTGAAAAAAGAATTTAATTGATAAGAATCAGCATTCATAAATTATCAAATTCAATTAGCTTTTGCTTAACGAACAATAATGATCCTATTTATCCATTCCTTTTTTTTGACAAAAACAGATTCTGAACATTTTGTTATTGGTGTTTCAATGAAGCTAAAAGATAATATTTTCAATATTTTTGTGGGTCAATTTGGATAATGCAAAGCAAAAAATTTAAATAACTACACCAACTATATGCTTTCCAAGCTAAATAAAAAAACGTTCAGTTATTCAATGGAATTTGTTTACGAAAACTGATATTATTTTGACGATTGAGCGCAAATATCAATATATTTGAGGTTTCTTCTTCATTTTGACCTAACACTTAAAACAAGTATGCCCTTGAAAATCAGGCGAGTGGAAATGTTTGTCCTAATTGAAATTTATAATTAACCAATCTGTCGGTAATTTGACATGAAAGAATTGCCGCGGATAAAACTATTTTTGCGTTCTTGATAATTTACAAAAATTTTTTTTATTTTTCACATAAATAAAAGAATTTGAATCAAGCTGTATAAAAAACACGAAAATGCCATTGATAATGGCAAAGAAGAAGGCTTCGCTGCGTAGACTTTTAAAAACAATCCTCGATCAAAAATCCGTTCTCCCCTCCCCTCGTTCGCTTCCGCGCTTTCATCGAAAACCCCATTAATTGTTTGGTCCCAGCTGAAAAAATGGATCGCGCGAGCTTGCCAGCTTCCATATTATATTCAGCAAAATCAAAAACGCGAAAATACAGAAGGACAATGCAAATCATGAATTTATCGTTCCCCGCAATTCCGGCGGCTCCACCGCTATATATGTATATATATATATATATATATATATATATATATATATATATATATATATATCAGCACCGTATCATCGATAAGCATTCGTGCACAGATTCTATCCTCGAATAAAGCGAGAAAAGAAACAGCGAAAGAGAGAGAGAGAGAGAGAGAGAGAAATAAATTGCTAAAAAAAAAAAATTCGCAAAACGGCGAAAGCAAATTTAAATGCGCGTGAAAGGACGAGGAACTTATGGATATAAATATACGTATGCTTTATGCGCAGAGGGGGGAATTATCAGAAATAAATTGTCCTCGTTATATACACGGATATACTTCCGGTTGGTGACGGGAATTCAAACGTTCATGGCTTTAATGAAAATACATTGATCATTGAACTACGTTATATACTATGTCGAAATTCCATTGGATCACAGAGTTTAGCTTTTTTTGTATTTTTATATAGAGATTTTTTAGTAATGGAGGGATAGATAGAAATGTTGAGGTATGTTTGCGTACTTGTATTCGAATACAAAATGTGGAACGTTAACATAACGATAAAATTCTACAAAAATATGTATAAAATAGATGATCGAAGATACTATACTATATAAATCCGTTCGTAGTATTGAATAAAACAAGAATAATATGATATAATATCCGTTTAAAATTATAAATAATACTTAGAATTAATCACAGTATTACGATCATGAAAATTGTAATTGCAGCTGTCATTTCAATAATTAGCATAAGAGGCGTGAAAAATGCAAAAAATGATCATTTTTATAATAAAAACAAATATTAAAGTTTTTCAAAATTTCATATTAGAAATCGAATCATTTTGTCAATCTATAACTTAAATACATTCAGGAGGATAGAGAGAGAGAGAGAGAGAGAGAGAGAGAGAGAGAGAGAATTTAAGATTAAAAAGGAAATAGCTATTACAATGAAATTTGATTTTATATTTAATACTTGTATATTTGTTACTTACCATAAAGCGAAGCATAAAAGGTTCGGCTGACTTTTATAAACTTAAATAAGTTCAGTAATTTATTGAATACGAAAATCCATGCATTTACAATAGCAATTTATCAAGTTTGTCAACTTCTAATGATGGAAAGTTTTCTTTATACCTATGTAAATTGTCTCGAAAAATAATCGAGATTTATAGAACGATTTTCGTCGTAATGACATCGTAACCGTTGCGTTACGATATTGTTTATAATAAAAAATGATTCAGATGCGTGTAAATATTTTAAATAAAATATATATTTTATTTATCCGGCGTGTTAAATAAATATCTATTTCTTGAGGCAACAGATAACCGGCTATTTTCGATTCACAAATGGGCATTTTTTTCTAAGTCGTTTCATTTTGCGATGACGATAATGAAAAAAAGACATAAAATTAGCGATAATAAGATAATTCTAAAAATATTAGTATCCATATATATATATTAACAGTTTAAGTACATCCCAGTAACAGGTGCTATCACGTTAGAGTGATCATACTCTATATCCGTACTAATCGTTAAATGAAAAAAATTACGATCTCGCGGATCCTATCGGTTTCACAATTGCGTTTTGCATCAATGCTTGGGAGTTGCGGCACTTTTTGTTCGAGTGTCGAACGAGTGCCATTTAAAGTTATACGGCAATAATAATTTGCTACCTCGTTAGAGATACGCAAAGGGTCATTTTATTAGGGACAATTTTCTTGATGTTTAGATTTCGGTTGAGCAAGTATACGTTTTATTTGTCACAGGCTGGTGGTTATATCGAGGTTCGATAGACTGTTCTTACGTGAAGTCAGTATTGCCTGAATTCAAAGGAAAAAAGAAAATAATTCCCTCGCTATATAATTTAAAAAAAATATGTACTCGATAAGAAAATCTTTTTCTCCCAGCGCAGAAATGAGCTATCCGCGTAGAATTTAAAATTTAAAATTCCACTTATTATACGCCAGTTGTATAAAGAAGGCTGATGAATATTTTTCCGATTTTACAGTCTCTTTTCTAAACTAATATATTTAGAGTAACAGTCGGGCAAATGAATTTTACTAAAAAAATTCAGTTTTATTTTATTATATGAGATTTTATATTTCAGATTTTAGTGGGTTGACGGTAAACAAGGTCGGTCTGTCTTCCATTAAAGGAGACAAAAAATATATTTATAAGTCACTGTAAAATTCGTGCAGATAAAGAATGTTTATCAATTGAATTTTGTCTCACTATCAGAAATAATCCTCGTCTATTTTGAAATTTACTTCTGAAGAATTTTTTATAAAATGTAGCAAACTCTCGATTTGTAACGTGAACAATATGTTTTTATTCCTCTTACCAACACCCAGGATCAAATGAATAAGAAAGCTCTTATGAGAGTTCCAACAAGGAGAGTACCTTTATCTATAGGCTGCAAATAACTGCAAAAAATCATGTCGAAATAAAATTTGACGGTCATAAAGTTATGGTAATATGACGACCTGTTTTAATAAGATCACCATTTGCATGCACTTCAATCTGGTCGATTGAGTCGAGAGCGTCGAGAAAAATTTCACGACATATCCTCTCGCTATTTTGATTATTTCTATCAAAATGCTATCATGGAAAATATTGTGCAAGAAACTGGACAACTGGCTTAAAGAACAATTTTTCACCATTGAAACATACAAATCGTTATATATTGCCAACTTAGATTACAATATACATCGTTGTAAAATCTTCGGTCTTGTTACGCAGTATTATGACGGTCAGATGACTAATCTCATATGTGAATATAAATTGAAAAGTTCAATGTAACGACATCGTATACATTTTCATAAGTATTTAGTTCAATTACTCTATCCCAGATAAGAACGTCGAATATATAATATGTATTTGATAGATTTGATAGATTTCGTTCGATATACCAATCTGTTGATACCTTAGAGCATAGACACTTGGAGGCAGCATACTATGGTAAAGGGTTGAGGACAATTTTCTCCCGGTCCCAGTAAGAGAGAGCTTAAAGTAGTGTATAGTTTGGTATCTCTCTTTTACAATTACCGTGATAGGCTCTTTATTTTTGCGTAAAATAATTAACCAATCACTGCTTTTCTGCAAAGAGTAAGAAAAGGTCTTAAATCGTTATCCATCTTTCTCGCACAGTACGAAACTGTCCTGCGCTATATATTTAACCTGATTTAACATGCTAATATTACCTGCAAGTGTACATCCTCTATAAGATTTGTATGCTCTATATAATGTACTATGTACCTCGTGCAGTCGACTCGAGCGTCATCGAAACGTCAAATTTTTAAGTTTTCGTTCCAAATAGCATTACACGTATTGAAGATATGCATAACTTGACATAATTTACACTTTACCAATGTGAACGAAAACTTGCATAGCCGGACATCTCGAGCGCTAGTGTCACTGCGCACGGCGTCTATACCCGGCATCATAGCCTCTATCTGTATATAACGGGCAGAAAAACAATCAATCACGCACGAACGCGCAGGAGTGCGACAGCCGAGCAGTAGCAGCGCCAGTAACACACATATATATAGTACAGTACCATAAAGCGGGCGAAAAACAAAGAGACAAGCGCGAGTGATTGAAAATCTTTCATCAGCCGCGAAAGCCGCCGGCGCGTCGCGTCGCGGCTTGAAAAAAGTCGAATCCACACACACACTCCGTCGGGTCGGGCGCGAGAATTGCAAATTTATTCACGACAATCGCGAGCGCGCAGAGCGCCCCCGCGTTCTTTCGCTTATGTTTACGGCTTCTTTTTATCGATATGCACATACATACATACATACATACATACATACATACATACAGACATATATACATACATACATACATACATACATACATACATACATACATACATACATACATACATACATATATACATACATATATATATACCTGACTGGCACCCGTGCACGCACACACATGCACGCGCCACATGCACGTACAAATGCGCACACAATCGTCCGAATTATCGATGAATATAAACAGCACGCCGAGCACTAAACAGTGTTGGTGGAGGGGGGGGGCATACGGGGGCGCCGCGCCGATGCCATGGTTATACAGTGTCTGAATCGTCTGAATAAACTCGTCGTCGTCAGCTGCCTGGGAAAAGAGGTCGGGGAAGAGCATGGAAGAGGCCCGAGAGCGCCGCCGCGTCGGGTCCGCGCCGCGATGATAAACGAGCCCGGAGAATCGCGCGCGCAGCCTCTTCTCTTTTTCTCGCTTCTTTTCTCCCTCCTTCTTTAACCTCGTCCTCTATCTTATGCGCTCGGAAGCCGGCTTTCTTTCTTTCGCTCTTTCTTTCCTGGACACTGAAATCGGCTTTTCTCGCTTTTGCAATATTGCGTGAAACTGCTGGTTTGGTTTTTCTTATTTTTAATCTAGCATGTTTAAGGTCAATTGCTGTATGCTAACAGGCTAGTAACAGCATAATATATATTTTAATTGTCAAAATACGGTTCAAAGAAAACATTTAAAAAGTTCGATCTGCTACAAGACGTTAGTTATTTTAAAGACGATATGTAAGATTTTCGTTGGTATAACAGAAAAAATTGTACTTTCATTCAAGATATTTTTTTTTGTTGGAAATTAGATAGTATCTTAATCGTATTTGTTGCGAAAGCAGTATTGTATAATTTTACAATCCATTGAATTAGAAAAATCGTTCGGGGCTCTAAAATTAATTTACGTAATAAATAAATTAATAGACTCTGTTCGCATTGAAATAACTTATTCGTCGATATAAGGACTTATTTAACTAAAATTTGTATTTAAAAAAATTATCGTCCAAATTTATATTCTCTGTTTTTATCGTATTATTATTTTTAATCTTATTTACTTTTTTAAAAAAAACGATATAGAAAATAGACAGTATTAGTAGTGGAATTTACGTTAGCTTACTTTTAAAATCGAATTAAAAGGGCGAGTCAAGAGGGAAGTTAGTGCGCTATCTGCGCCCGATTGATGGAGCGGTCGGGCATTGTCAACACGCTCCGTCGCTACTTTTATTTTGCCGGGCGAACGATCCTTCTTTTCTAACCCCTTCATTCTCTTCGCAAAGTTCGTTGGATTCGCTTATTTTTCTCGGGCTTAATTCGCTCTGCGAGTAAATAGAAACTCCTTATCATCGCGGATTTTTTTTTTATTAAACTTCATATTTTCTTTCAAAGCAAACGCCAAATTTACTCATCTGTGGGCTATTATTTTAATAGAATTGCGGTACCATTTACATGAATTTAAGAGAGCCCTTTTTAAAAATAAATTATAATAGGAATTGTATCGGCCAATCGATGTTTTTCGAATATTTTGGCGCCTTACCAAAAAAGTTTGGATTCGATTAGAGCTGTTGTACCCGGTTGTCCCATTCATGAAAATAAAACACTAGAAGTACAAGTGTATAACGATGGAATTACTGTACAGAACAAATCAATTAGTAACATTTTACTCCACAAATCGAGAACTCTCTATTAAAAAAAAGTAAAATGACTTTATTTAAAACTGTTAAGTGATGAGTTTTATTTTAATAAGAAAAATTCAACGGGTAAGCTTTTTTATTCTTATCAAATAATGCGCGAGAGCAAAAAAGTGGTAAGAGCTGAAGAGTTATGTATTTTGTCCGTCGCAATATATCAGATTTTTTACATGTCCATCAAGAGAAAAATCCCTTACTCGTCTTACCTAAATTATTAGCATTCTGAAATGATGCTTTAAAAACCTACATACTAATAAAGATAAAAAATTAACTTCATTTATCTATATATTTGTTAAACGTACTCATTCTTTTACAAAACTTTTAGAAAGGACCTGATACGACGAAAAAGTACAAAATAAGACGAAAATATAAATTGAAAAAAGGGTGAGTAGGTACAGTGTCAAATGTAAAGTAATACAAACATGAACTGTTCTTTAGAATTATCACATAATAACCGAAAGAATGTAATGTGACTAGTAAAACAAAATGATGTAATATTTTTAAAACTATATGTAGTCATGAGTGTTTTATAAAAGAATGTTAAGGTTGTGTGCGCGCACGCACGCACACACAAACACACATACAAGGAAAATTTTACGTCCAAAAACACACCTTAAAATTTTTTTAATTTAACGTTTTGTTCGTTATGAGGTTTATATTATTCTTATTTTTTTTATTTTTAAAATTTATTATTATATCATCCTTGATCTATTTAGTATAATGTTTATTATAAGTTTTAAATTTCACTATGACTATGTATCGGCACAAGCTTTTGTGAAAATCAAAGTAATAAATACCACGCAATAATCATGACAATTTCGCGGACTGTAAGCTTCTGCCACTGTTATTTCTTGACTCGTTGAAATTATCGCGGCTCTTTCGAAAACAACGCCGCAACTTAGGAAAACCAAAAGAACAAAAACAAAACAAAAAATCAAAAAACGCCGCGCTCACGAAATTTACGACCGTTTTAATTAACATCGTGCAAACCTCGCTGACACGACAATTTTTCATCCACCCCTGGCACACTCGAGCCTTTCGCGCTTCATCTCGCCCCTTCGTTATTTTTCCAGTATGGTACAGTCGACTGTGCTTAATATACCTTCACCCTCTACCGCCCCTCCCGGCCATCATCCAGTCCACTTTTCGCGTCACGCGGCGCGAGCGCGCTCTCTTCGGGTGTATAAATTCAGCCCCCTCCCCTCCTCCAGTTACCGGATACCTGCATTACTATCAGAGACAGTGCGATGGGTTACGTAATTAATGAGAACGACGGATTATTGAGGATTTGTCAGTCGACCGTGCAATGAGAGGAATTTGCCCCGATCGTAGTATAACATTGTCCGCTCGCATTATAAGAATCGGATTGGCCGTACCAAAAAAAAAAAAAAAAAATCACATTGTGTCAACCGGAAAATTTGTTAGAAATACTCGTGGTCGTACAATTTAGCAGCTTCGTCCACTTGAGTAATTTTTTTTTTTATGGTTTTTGACGCAGATATTGTTTCTTTTATGACCAATTTTTCATTATCTGGTAGGTTCTGTAGAGTACGGTGATTCAACAAAGCCTATATGTTCTTAATCATTTGCGAGCCAAATGTTTAACTCATTTGCTCACTGATTTTGTTCTGTTTTAAACGTTTAGCTTGGAAATGTTGACAACGTTTCACATTGTGCTGGAAAACTTTTAATTTAAACTTTTCTAAAGGACGAGTGACAATACAGCCTATAATAGAGAGTAATTAGTCATTCCGCGATACTTTCGTAGTAGTGTTATGTTTAGAGTTTCAACGAAATTCCACCTTACGGAATTATCGAACAACGGTGACCAATTTTTTTTTGTCGCCAACTATAGCTCCAAAGTAACTTGTAAAACAGAGCGAAAGCTTTATTCAATTAAAATCAGCGATTGTCCAGAAATATAATGCAAAAAAAAATATATTTAACAAGTCTGTTTTCGATTTTTCACAATTCGATGTTCCGGAGAAGCTGACTTGACAATATTGTATTCTGCTTCAGAAATATTTTTTGCGACAAAAAAAATGGCGTAGAGCGACAAATACTTGAAATATTTTTTAAAATTTTTTTCGGTTTTTTCGAGACAGATTTGAAAAATCATCATTTAAATAGGAATTTTCCCATGACAAATAAATTTCTGCTAAAAGACACTACGATATTTACAATGATCATCTGTAGAAATCTAAGTATACAAATTTTTACAAAAATCGGGTAGTGGCTTTTGGTTTATCCATTGTACCTACTTTTTCTACGTATTTTTAAAATATAGAATACGTGGACTCTGTACCACACTTGTACCATATATCTGGAAATTTGACGACAATTCCATACTATTTGTATATTATGCTTTAAAAAATTTTGGCTTGACAATTCAGCAGCTGTAATAGACAAGTAAATGAATTGTTATGCAAAAGCTAATACCTTCCCTTCTTACGAAATATTCGTTAGCAGAACTTATGAAATTATGCAAGAAACTGCAGCACTCGACTATCTATAAAGCATTTAGCACCATCAGCCCATAGTGACGAATGGAAAATAATGACTAATCAAGTCTCCCGAAACAAATGAGTAAAAATTGACTCGATCTGTAAGAAACAATAAACGAACAAATTTGATTGCATATAATTCGTGGAAAATTTCAGTGATTCGGCGCGAGATCAACACGGCCAGGGCGAAGGTCTCGGACGAGGCGAGGAGCATCGAGGCGAGCAGCGGCGACCTGTCGAACCAGCTCGACACCGCGCGCCGCCTCGCTGACCAAGTCGTGCCCTACATCCGCGAATTCGAGGACAAGAGGTGGTTCGTTGGGTTGGGTAAGTTTACCGATTCATCGACGACCCGAGAAAACGTCATTTTCACATCTTATATTTTATATTTGTTTCTGACGGTGATGACATGACATTTTATATTCATTATAAAGTTATCGGTAAAAGTTTTTTGTTTAACAGACATTTAAATGATGTAATATTATCGATTAACGCTGAAACGCTTAGAAATAATAGAATAAAGCATTCTAAATGCAAGTTTTTTCCTGATTTTTAAATTTCGATAAGTCGTTAAAATTTAACGATTCCAATAATTTAGATTCTGGAATATAAAAAAAAGTTCACGTCCCACGCCACAGCAGTTAAACTGTATTTCTTTACAACTAATTGATTAATTATCGGGGATGTCAAAGAGCTCGCGACAATTCGCATTAAAGCGGCGTCACTGATTCGCACGATATTTTGCAATTTTCGGGCCGAATGTCCGTTTAACAGAAATTAAAGTAACTTCGATTCGTTTGCTTTAATGGTGGCGTTGTCGCGTCATTCTCGTTTTAAAATGGATTGATCGAAGCATCGAAGGAAACATGGGTCGTTACGGGGCAAAGATGTAAAACTTACGCCCACGTCGCACACGCTATTAGTTTACAACGGTAAGCGTAAAATGCAATTTGAAGCACATTGCTTGGCGAATCGATACTTAAACTCCCTCAACATATTTTCGGAACAATTTTTACACTCGCTATTCTAAAATAATGCACTTTCAATCCTGTCTCCCGATGATTAAAGTCACAGGATTAGGGTCACGGAAATAAATGTTGCTTTTTTACTCGAATGCATTGCACACGTTCGCGACGGATAATGAAATGACTTGAGTAAAATAAATATGCATGCAGATCGTGGTTAATGTATTTTCTTCACAAGTGATCTGATGATTTTTTGAGTACAGTTCGAAAAAATATATATAAAGTACAGTAGAGCATAATACGATAACGTTCCACATATATGCTGTTTTTTAAAAGTAAACGAACAGATTCGTATTCTTGCAGATTTAGGCTTCTCAATAAAAATCACAGGATTTGTTACTTTAAACCGTTTATGAAAGCCAGTTCATCTGTACCGTTACGTAAACATCATTGAATTCGATTAATAAAAGCTTTATTCTAGCGGAATCTGAGACGGGTTGATCCAATATTTGTGTGTACTGAAAACAATATTTATTCTATTAAGATTACACGTTCTCGTTCGTTCGCTGAGAATGAAATCGCTAGAATTAAATGGAAATTTATTTGAAGCGCAGCAAAGCAATATATATTTATTTAAAATTTGTCGAAAAGGGAGATAAATCAATTTTTCTTCACTACGAATGATGGAAAAAAATCATTTTTTTTTTATCAGTGTTGAAAGTTGACCTTCTATGTAAATATATCAACATTTCAACGGATGCGAGGAGAACAAAACGAGAGGAACTGAATCCTGCTCTCCCCCTCCCCTCGCCTCTTCCCGCGCGTACACACATACAGTAATGTAATGTGTACCTTACGCAAATAAATCCCTTTCTAATCGTCCAATCATAGGCTGGTATTATATATAGAGACAATGGACCCGTCGCAATCCTTCCCTCCGACCCTCCCCCACCTCGCGCCGCCGCCCCGACAGGCTCGCGAGCACCGCAAATATTTGCCATGTAACGCGACGAATTCCATTATCGCTTATAGTATTACAACAATAAATGCGACGACTAAACGAGCCCCCCTTGCCTTGTCCACTGCCCCTTTCTTCCCCTCCCCCTCCCTTCACCCCGTCCCGGGCTCGGGCGGTGCGTTGAACCCTCTCATGCACAGGCGCGGCCGTCTGCGTGCTCCTCCTCTGGCTGCTGCTGTTCGGAGCCCTCTGCTGCCGCTGCGGGACCTCGGAGGACAGAGTGCGTCCCACTCTTTTATGGTGAGTAAACGCGCAGGGTGAGGGGGGGGGGGTTCCACGATCGATCTCACCCCCCGCCTCTGCGCCCCCTCCCCCCCCTCTCTCACTCTTTCTCTCTCTCTAGCCCTCTCGAAATTTCTCGGGCGCTGGGTGGCAATTGAAGAAGGGGTGGTGGAGGGGGGCGAGGAAGAAGTCTCAGTCGTGCCGGTGCGGGATTGGACGGAGAACGATTTCTTCGTCAATTTATGGTTAATGCTAATTAGGAGATGAGGGAAGGGGGTGGTGGGGGTGGCGTTAGAAAGCCAAATATAGTCGGAAGGATATTGGAGTGGAATTTTTTCATTTAAATTTCTGGGCGATGATTCGAATAAAAAGCCGAATAGTTTGATTAATTTAAAAAGTGAGAGAGAGGGAGGAGGAGAGACACACAGCAGAATGTAGTTTTAATAAATGAGGGTAAATGTAAAAAAATACTATCTATACTGAACCAAAAATATCTTAAATTACTAAACTAAACTATCTAGAACCGTTAAAGAAAATAAAAATATGTATTAATAATACAGTCAGAATAGATAGTTTTTGATTTCCTATTACTTATTAAATTTGAGTTAATTCTATTTCTATGATGAAGTAAGCAAGTAATAATATTAACAGTTTATCCTGCAAAATTATTATTATTATTATTTTCGTATATTTAATAACTATTATGAGACATAACGAAAAATTCAGAAAAATTATTGAGCTTAGACAATAATTAAAGAAAAAAAAATTAACAGTTACCTTTTTTAGGTATTCGAAATCAGTAGATAGTTCTGCAAGGTTGCCTGACCACATGTAACCTTGTTCCACTTGAACATTGGCTCTGCTTGAGATTTAAAATATACGGCAGAATTAACAGATAATATTTTATTGTATATTTTAATTATTGCACAGATTTAATTTCAGACCCCATTCGAACCAAATTACTGACCAAAGTACTTTTTATATATTATAAATAATTGGCTAGAAATCATGAATTGGTAAATGAAAATTGACCAACGAACGTTCATTAATAGTTGTATATATATTGTTTCAAATTTCATTGAAATTAATTCAAATATAATTATATAGAATTTAAAGTTACAAACCATTTTTAAAATAAATTAAAAGCTTCGTCAGTTATTTATATTACAGTTTCAACGAAACCTTTCTGCCCTTAATCTAAAAAAAAAAAAAAAAAAAACACGCGCGATGCACAATAATGCGCGAGTTACATAATTGCGCGCGATCCGATCGATTCCTTATTAAGCTCCTCGGAATTTAGATCGGATCAAATGCCAACGGGGCCCCCGGCGATATAATTTGAAAATGCAAACTTTTCGCATCGAAACTTCAAGTCGATGAATAAAACATTTCGCTCGCGGAAACTTTAAAATTAGAAGCCTCGTACATTGGTTGTAAAATGTCGCGCTTCGTGTATATATATATATATATATATATATATATATATATATATATGTGTGCATATATATATATATATATATATATATATATATACATAATATACATTATATATATATATATAGAAAATGGAACGTGTACTTCGACTATAATAGCGCGTAGGAAATCCGTTTTTGTTTCCAATTTGAAACGTGTCCAAAAGTTTTCTACTTAAATCCGACGATATTTATAGTACCATTGTTATACATCGAATGCACATGTCAAACGCGCGTTATGCAAACATTCCATTATACTAAATGACAATTAATGACTGATATATGCGCTAAATGAAATTAAAAAAAAAAAAAAAGAAAAAAAGAAAAAGAACAATTAACGAGTAAAGTGAGAGAAAAAAATGTTTCGGATTAAACTTCTTATCGCATGTATAACTTGTCGCGTGTGTATCGCTGCTGCAGTATTTAAATTCAACACCGAGAGCACGATATGTCATTGGTTATAACTGAGTTTCTGTGAAATTTCTGCGAACAAATAATAATGAAGTTATACAATATCGCATGTAATGGTCGCGAAAAATACGGAGTCGATACTTTTAACATCCAATCAAAATCCTTGGAGTTCTTGGTCGATTTACACATACGAATACTGAATTCGATTGTTCTTTGTACAAATTTTTTTTTTCCATCGTGAGCGTTTATTTCGCTATTCAGTTATTACAAGCAAACGCGTGCACGGGATAAATAATCGCCCCACTTCATTGGACCAAAGAAGTTTAATGTATATTAAAAAAAAAAATCCTGCATCAGGTTCGTTTTCCTGAGCTGCATCGTATCCGTCGGTCTGTGGCTCGTCCTGATGGCCTCGCTGACTCTGGCCTCGCACGCGGAGATGCTGCTCTGCCGCCAGCTCGACGACCCCGAGTTCCGCGCCGTCGAGGCCGTCCTCGAGTCCAAGCTAATGTTCGGCCGTCGACTCGGCGTGCCCCTCAAGGATCTCTTCGAGTGAGTATGTGTGTGTGTGTTTGTGCATGTGTGCGTGTTTGTATTTGTGTATGAGTAGATAAAGTGGCAACAGTTAAGAGGAGAGGAAGTCATAAGCTTAATATTGTGTGTTTAAGATTGAGGAGCGTTAGATCTGAATAAGTATTTTTATTTCGTAACAAACTTTTTGGTTTACAATACACATTTACATCTGAACAGTCTTTCACAAAATACGAAGCGAACTTCGAAAAATTTCATAACACTAATCAAAATTATAGCAAAAACATTTAGTTAGATATGGAAAAGATTGTAGAATAAGGGTAGTCAAGAATTCCTACGAAGCTCGCGCGAAATCATGAAAACTAATCGATCGATTGAAAATTTTTATTGACAGCTAATGCAAATAAATTTCTAAACATTGCTCGGAAATTTTAGAAACTCTCATAGCTATAACAAATCACAGATGAATTTATTATCTTTATCTTAAACTATTTTCAATTTCTAAAGGACGACGTAGAATTCCGTCCTACGATTCGTCTTTCATTACAATTTGTTATAGTTGTTATAGTTCATGTTCGGACAGACAAATTTAATACTTGGATTAAAAAAAAAGCTTTTAAACGTAGTAAATTTTTAAAATTATATAAATGAGAACTCTATATTTTACTGCCAAATAACCGACCCCGCTATTTTCTGTAGAAATAGAAAAAAAGTTATTTCTTCAAATTGAAAAAAAATGGTTCTATATACAATGTATGTATTTGCAATATATATATATATATATATATATATATATATATATATATATATACGTGAAAGCAATATATGTAATACAATATACATTTCATACGCCAATCACGTACGCAATATCGATGCAGTCTTTTTATTTTTTTAATTCATCACGACGAAAACCGTGAATACATCATAAAATTTATTGTTCGTCGGGTTTATCTCCATAATATTAAAAAATAACACCTATAAATCGTATCTAAATACTGCAATTTAATTTGTCTTAAAACTTCCGCTATTTCAAAGTACTTGTTATTTCAATGAATTTTGCGAGAGAAAAAAGCCATAGTGTACCAGCTTCCAACGAAGTGATATTTTAAAACGAGTCACTCCGATGGTTGTGCCGCCCAAGCGTGGAGAGGTAGGCTCATATCGAAATTTGTCATTGTTCATGAAATTGAAGTTTTAATTGGGTGGAACTAAAATTGTAATTTAAAAATCGAATACGAATTTTTTTGTCTGTTAAAAAAAATTGATATAAAAACTGCATGTTAAACAAGAAACTCTATAAAACACTATGGATTTATCTTCTATTTCTCTCTCTCTCTCTCTTTCTGCTGGATCCACTACTATCATACCGATTCTACTCAATTGACTACGATACTTTGTATTTTATATTTTATGTACATATGTTATTTCATAATATCGCACACGTCTAATCGTATTTTCATATTTTCTCTTACGATCGCTTTTGTTCAGGACTCGTACAATATAATCCCATACTTCGTGTTAACGGAAATAATAAATTTTCCAATTCCAAAGATATAGCTAATGTGAAAATTACGCATAATGTAAAAACAAATTAAATTTTTGTGCGAGTCGAAAAATTTAGACGAGATGATATTTAAACTTGTATAACGACGTGAGAGATGTGATTTTTTTTTCAGCATTTCCTCGAGTCCCTGCAGTAAGATATAAAGAATTGGCCCGTTGCCATTTCAAATAAAATATTTCCTTTGAAAACTTTTCGCTATCTTTTTCGCGAACTTTTTGCCGTAAAATTAAACGGCAGAAGGATTTTTATATAAAAATTATTATTGTTATATCTGTCCTTAGTCAATAAAGGGAATGGAAATTTATAAGTATGTAGATATATTTCGATTAATTGAAAAATTACAAATATTTATAAATTAGCGATATAGAAAACTTCTTGTAATTAATTTTAAACCTACTTATGATTTTTGTAATTCCGTAAAGACTTTTTATTTATATTTTCATATATAAATAGCATCGTCATAAATCTTATTAAACATATTCATACAATTATATATTCGATTTATTTTAAACTGATTTTTAAAATGAAATACTTGTTTTGATAAGTTTTATGTAATTAAAAGGCGAGCCGTTCAATTTTGATAGAATTTTTTCTACATCCTTTCATAAGAAGCACCGCGCGTCACACTGCTAGAATCCATTTTCCGGCCAAAAGCTCCTTTCTAATTCCAGCTGAGAACCTTTACATATATACGCATGCACACACGCACGCGCAATAATTAAAATCCCATTCCGCCGAGGACAGGAATTGCGAGGACAGGGACGCGGCTTATCCGGCCTTCCAGATGGACAACAACCTCAAGCTGGAACAGCTGACGGCCCACTGGGGCTGGGCCGGCCTCGCTCGCGCCCTCGCCAGACTGAGGGTCGACCTGACGGGCCTACGGATCCTGACGCCGAATCTCCGCGAGCGACTGCAGAACTTGCTCTACGCCAGCGGCCCTAATCTCACCGAGCACCGGATAATGGTACGGATGTGTGCGCGCGCGTCCGCGTAATCTGCGAGCGTATGCGCGATCGGTTCGCCTTTATCCTCGGACGTCCTCGGTATTACGGCGTGCCATATATATATATATATATATATATACATATATACACGCACACACACACACACACATATATATATATATATATATATATATATACACAGACGTTATCTTATGCAGACCGGTCGCGATATTCTTCCCCGGGAATTATGTGCTCTCGCTGCCGGTGACGTTTGGATTTCGAGCGGGGCGGAGGGAGCGAAACAAGCTTCAGGAACGTCATCGTGCCGAGCTTAAAAGGCAGAGCGATATCGTTAAGGCGGAGGATTTATACGCTTTAGCGATGCTTACGTATTTATGCTCGTGTAATTGTAAAAGCTGGATTGTGAAAAAGACCTGCTGGGAAAGCATTGGTCTTGCAATATGAAAACAGACGTGTATAAATTATGCGTAGATCGCTGTTTCAATCGGAGTAAATAGCTTGAAAATTCTGGGATAAAATGCGATATAGGAGAGAGATTTAAACTTGCAGGGAGAATATTCACCACCCACTGGAGAACCAGGTAGGTCAAAATTATATGGATTTTTTTTCTTACAAGAATAAAGCATTCTGTCCATTGGATCTTTAAATTTTAATTCTTGTATAAAGTGGGCGAGAGTCAAAATCGTATCAAGAAATAAAGGGGCCCAGCTCGATTTTCGCGCTTCGCCATAATTATTTTAAAGCATAAGCAATTGGCCAATATTGATTAATGTAAAGTATATGTTATATACTGCAATTAAAATGATTCGAACGCGACTCCTGCGTCAAAGAAATGAACCATCTTAATAAACCAATTTCAACTATAAAATTATAACAACTTTCAGAAAATTTCTGTATTGGTCCATTAAATGTATTAAATCACGATTTTATGAGTATTAAAGTGATCTTCGATAAATAATATCTAATTCTATATTAATATCATAAAACTGTTAAAATATCTAACGATTATCTATCAATTTTCTCACGTATGCCATATAAGATATAATGTGAAAGTATATAAAATGAAAAATATTTTCTACATATATATACCCTGCAATTTTTATGACATTCGAAATCTGAATACTGATATAATGTACAATCTACTGTGCAATTTGTTCATCGTTATTCTAGTTTGATTATATTAAAGTTATATGAAAATTTTCAAAAAAAATCACTTTGATACTCTATTTTTCCATTTCTATATTGGTCTTATAATTATTTTATAAAAATAAAATCGACAAGGCTTGAAAAAGGATCAACCGGAATTGGAAATGAATGGAGAGGGTTATTACATTAATTTTTGTATATTATTATAGTGTGCATATTAAGAACACAAGAATATTTATTTTTATAGCATCTCTTTGACTCGGGAGTCACGCTCGAACGACCTGAATAGATTTTAATGAATACATTAGAAAAACATTTATATTGTTCAGTAAAATATGAATCAAATAAAAAGAAAGGGAAACATTTCATTAATAATAATAAGTAATACTGATCCGTGGTCGCCACTATCGTGAGTGGCCTACGCACAAAATTTCTGTTATTATAAATATGAAATTTTTCCCAGCATACTTACTGAATAAACTTTATTTTCTTTCCGTTTAACTTTTTTTGTCTCTGATTCTATATACTTTATTTTCCTACGAGGAACTTTTTCTGTTTCCTATTTTTTTATTTCTTTTCTCTTTGTCAATTTTAACTAAATCAAAATGAGGCAATGAACTCTTAATTGAGCACGAATGGGGATTAGGTTGTAATTTAATCTGCAATAATTAAAAACGATTCCATTTCTTCGAAGGATATTTTCAAAAGGAACAATTTTCAACGTTAAATATAACAATACCACTAACTTAACATATTTGATCGTTGCCTGCGTCTTACTCATTTGCCTGTACAAGACACTTGACATCTCAGATTTTTTCCAAATTCCACACACACACGCGCGCGCGCACACAATGTTTGGCAAAACCAAAAAAAAAATAACTGTGCCACCGTGTTTCCTAGATCCAGGGCCCGGTGCTGAACAAGGACCTGAACGCCCTCTCGGATCAGGTGGAGAACGTGGCGCGCCAGCTGAACGATCGGCGCACCGCCCGGGGCCTGCAGACGATCGCCGCGCAGATGCGCGACCTGCTCGCGCGCCGCGTCAAGCCGCTGATGAAGCTGCAGGACGAGCTCGTCTATCGGCTGGCGGGCCTCGACCTGCACGTGCAGCCGCTCCAGCAGCGGGTCAATCGGTCGCTGGCCCAGCTCCGCAACGTGCAGTACTACATCGACGGGCAGGGCGACAAATTGGGACAGCTGGTGGGTGGATTTAGAGCTGCGTTCTCGATTTAATGGAGAGAAAAAAATCGATATCGGCAATTTCAGCATAATATGCGCTACTAGCGCCGGGGAGCGGAACTATAACAAATATGGCCGACGTGTTTATATAATAAATTCACGAAAGTATTGCTTGCATTAGTAAAATTCTGGGTTTTTTTTAAACAATCGCTTAAAAAGAAAGGATAAAACATATTAAAGTAGAAGTAAGAATGTCAAAGATGCAAATAGCGATGACTCAATATCATCGAAAGGACACTGCTAAACGAGACTGCTGTAAAGAACTTCATTTTTTATACAACTACAAAATGCTACTTTAAGTTTTCATTATGTGCCTGAACCTGAAGCTACAAAATTTATTTTAGGATGTTAAAATCTAATAGTGAACAATCATAAATAGTGGTTCAAAATAATAAAAATTAAATGAGTTTGGAAAACAGCCATTTACCACTGATATGATATCTTTGTTTCTAAAAAAAATACATGTATACTCGTATTAATAGCACTAAATCTATTTAAAAAATTATTGTCATTTAATTACTTTTTTTATTACATTAGGTATTTGATTGAAAAGTGAGGAAAACAATTATATATCACATTTATTCTTTTTTTTTTATTTTTTATGAGATTAGTGCAACATTTAAATACATATTTGAAGTATGAACACCTACTTTTGAATTAAAACATCAGCTCTCTCCGTTTCAACGCTATATTATTTGCATACTTGTGTGGGTCAATTTTGTTTGTATTCAGTGGCGTCCTCGTTAACGCGGTGGACGTTTTCTTTGACAATGACGACAACGCAAAACATTCCCCAAATAAAGTTGAAAAAAAATTCTGCCATCCGACATAAATTCATCGGACTGTTCCTGTATGCGACACATGTAATCATGCTTGACGAGGGTTTGCCGAAATTCTGTCTTTTACCATATTTTTCACTTTATTTTTATTGTTTCGAGAAGAATGAAAAGCACATTTTGGATAATGGGTCATCAATTTTTAACACATTATGAGCTTGGAGTCTATCAACGTCAAAATATGAAGGGATTTTTTCTTAATACCGTTTAATAGTTTCATGCTGAGATGATTAAACGAAAGAAATAAGTACGCAAAAGCAAGAAATACTTAAAGGAATTTCGATGTAAATCCGATTGGTATAAATAATTGTTTGATAATAAATAATAAATAATCCGCTCATAGTTCTATATGCATTCTTATTTCAAATAGAAATTCGGTTTCTGAAACGAATATACTTGCCCACCTTGAAAATATAAAATAGGAAAAGAACGTATTTAAAATATCTCCTATGTATACTTTAATGTAAAAGTCAGATGGTCTATTGTAAGCAAACGTTATTAACTATAATTTAAGGGGTCTAAGGCATCTTGAAAGCCACGTCACTATAAGTTTTAGTAGGAAATATAAACAGAAAAAAGAATTACTTTTAACAGATAAAAATGTAATATTAATAGAATTAAAAATATCCAAAAATGAATGATAACTTCGTTGAAAAATTAGTGATATGTATCTTAATAAGAATGTTTTTATGTTTTCAAATTCAATTGCTTCTGTCTATACTATATCAAATATATGTTTGACGGCAAATTCGAACTTATTTTATCCATTGATATTAACGTAATTCAATACGTCAAGTGAATTAAAAGTTTGTACTTCTTATTACTTGTAAACAGAAGTGATATTAATTTCAATGGATCATAAAATTGATCCGATAAATTATACGTGTCAGTAATTGGTTATGCGAGAAAAAATTTTTCGTTTTCAATTATATAATTATCGTGTATTGAATAATTGAGTTTTGTTATCGAAAATTATTTCAGAGCGGGCGATTTCGCATTTTCAACAAATTACGTAAGAATAATATAATTATAACATATTATGTTATTAAATTAAAATGATTCAATAATTTTCATTGCTTGCAACGTCAAAATTTTAAACAAAAAACTATCAACATAAAAAATATATATATAAGTGAACATAATTTTTAGTCAATATATTAAATTTTTCAAAACGAATTCAAAAAAATAATAAGCGTCTACGTAGATGCATTGTAACATAATAACGCTTTCAGAAAACAAAAGCTTATATCGACAGAATGGGCAGCTATCTGGATCAATGGCGGGCGCACGTTTTAACAGAAATGAACTCCGGAGTATCCAAGTGTCGACCTCTCTGGGACGTTCTCCAAGGTATAAAACTGCTTCTCTGCAGCCACATTTTAGGACCACTGGTAATAAACTTTTTCTTATCCAAAAAAAAGATCTTTCATTTCAAACTTTATATTTCTTATTAAAATTGATTCTATGATTCATGTTTTCTCATATTATTATTTTTATTTTGTCATTAAACCTTCATATTTTAATTAGTTTTATTTTTATTTTATCGATTATTATGCTCTCGAATACAAGTATGATCTTTTAAAATGTTGTATTTGTTAAGAATCGATATGGCAAATGTAATAATT
Organism: Sycobia sp. Sy_11; assembly: GCA_018907035.1. NCBI lineage: Eukaryota > Metazoa > Arthropoda > Insecta > Hymenoptera > Epichrysomallidae > Sycobia > Sycobia sp. Sy_11. The sequence goes on from JACCIC010000004.1 coordinate 6,881,811, forward strand.
CGAATGCTTGAAAATTATACTTTTATACATAATTTATTGTGAATAATCTGAAATATAATGGAATTCGTCCAGAAAAAAATTACTTCTAATAACAAAGAATCAACAAATGTTCATAATTTTAACAATGTTTTTACAGAAGTTACCGTGCGCTAAAAATATAGTAATCCTTATTTAAATGACAGATTTAATATATAATAATAATATTTTTATGAATATATATATATATATATATATATATATATATATATATATATATATATATCAACTATTATGTTTATTATAAAAAACTAGTAGAATTTTTCTTTAACAAAAAGATTCCCATACAATATATTTTAAAAGACTGTTTAAGTATTCGTAATTCAAAAAAAAATAAACAAGAAATTAATAATAATTCAAATATGGATTCTTATACGTAATAGCAATTATATAACTTGAATATTGTCTTATATCGATGTTATAATGTAAGTAACGAAAACATGCTTCCTGGGCAATTACGTAATATTTATTTGTACTTATGTATCTATCTACAGAACGGATTTTGGTTCGCCACTCTCGTCTGCGCTATCACAATGCTGGCGAGCACCCCGTCGGCTCACAGTCTCGCTAGCAGCTACTGGAGGCAACCCTCCTCCAAGAGGGGCTCGGTGCTTTTACCATCGCGGCAGTAAGTTTTTTTTTTTTTATCGAGCCGTTATGAAACTTTTATACTGTCGTTCTTACAGAGAGCATTGTAGTCCTAGAAGAAAACACGCTCCCGCGTATTAATCTTCGAACCGGTGGGAGGGAAAGAGAGAGGGAGAGGGAGAGAGATCAAGATAAAGAAAGAGAGGGTCGAAGTTTTAGTGCAGGCTGTGGTCTATATGTCACCCTTGCTATATGTGTCTATATGTGTTATAAACTGCAGATTTGATGATAACATAAAGGACAGAGCTATCCGAGTGGGCTTTCCAACCTCTTTTGCACATTATATACAGTAAGAAGTTAGGTAAGCACTAAAGGGACGAGGACTCGCTGAACAAGTCAAGTAGGAGTTGCTCCCAACGTGGCCGCCCCTTTGACGATTATCCCACTGCTTTCTTCGTGTGTTGGTTTGCGTTTGCGGACGCGCGCGTCTGTGTACTTATGCATGCGCGTGTGCGTGCGTTTCTGTTTGGTGCGCGCGCGAGCGAGAGACGGGCGCAGAGAAAGACAGAAGGCCTTCTGAATATATCTGTACTTTATCTACTATCATCAAGTATACCATTTAAAGGCTTTGTCTCTCTTTATATAAATGTCTGTGATGAACGGGACGCCTTCGACAAGCGCCTCTATTGTGTCCAGGGCCGGATGAACGGAATGGTGTATAGAGGCACTGCCGATGCTCTAAATTTCGCTTTGTAGAGATGGGGGGGGGGGGCCTTCCGATGCTGTCAAATGCATATTTATAGATGATCCGGTACAAACGTTCATTAGTTAACTTTAAGCAAATTATTTAAATACAATTCTCATCGCCATATAACGCTGTATCTTATATATATATATATATATATATATATATATATATATGTATATATATATATATATATATATATATATATATATATATGTGTATATATATATATATATATATATATATATATATATACATATTAGTCAATGAAATTTGATACTATAATGGAATCATCATCTTCTGTTACTTTACTTTTGTTTGTTTCTTAATATATATTATTATTTATACAATAAATTTAGTCCTTGAAGATGAACCAGAGCGGTTCTAAATGTCGCACATCAAAAGTAAATTTAAATTTAACTATTAGGGCTTCCAGGCTATTCTTTACTAACATACAAATTAGTTTGTATATTCTATTACTAACATACATATTCTTAACTAATATAGTATTATATAGATTATTTTATTTGTATTATTAAATGAATTTAATTTTACTTCATACTTTTTAGTAGTAATTTCCATTTCACATTCTACAGTGGTGATTATAAACAATGGCAGTCTGACAGGCATTATATTAGTATAGTATATTATTGTATAAAGAAATTAAGACAGATAAAAATATTTATTAATTTATAAAATAAAAGTACTACTCTATGATAACAAATATTATTTTATAGACAACCATTAATACAAAATAATTATTTAAATATGGAAAATAATTCTAATAAAATCTCAGTAAATTCGTTAATGAACATCAGCTTAAAATTTAAAATGTTTATAAGTTTATATGTTATACTGTATAAGTTATAAGAAATTAAAAAATAGAAAATCACAGCAGAAATAGGGATCAAATAATCTTTATAATTAAATTTTTTTATTTATGATTATATATAAATTATCAGCTGAATGGAAAAGAAGTATAATCACATATATTATATATAGTTTTTCAAATTTAGCGTTTCATCCAAATTTCTAAATAGTGATCCTCAAAAAATAAAGATGTAAGCAGATAAACCTGGTCAAGTTTACAATAATAAGAAAAATTCATTTTTACTTTTTTAAATTATGCAAACTAAATACACTTTTCTATTTCTTACAATAAAAATACTTTATATATAAATATAAACTACCTAAAACTTGTAAATTGAATGAAATCGGACGATGAAACACTTCATTTTTCTAAATGTTTATAGAATATATAGATTCCTTTTAGTAATAACAAAAGCAAATTGAGAAACAGAAACATTATTTTCGTTGTTAAAAACAATAAAATATATACATAGATCGACAATGGTTTACGAAAGATTAACACCAGTATCCATTTTCTTAATAGATTAAAAACTAAGAAGGTGCCTGAATTTTGATAATTTAATAAAAAAATTTCCTGCCAAAGAAATCAAGAAAAAAAGTATTAACTAAATCGACATTTATTCTGTTCTTCCTTCATTTAAAAATTTTATTAATATAATCGATTGAGCAATTAAATGCGATAACATTTTTTCTATAATTTATATCAATTTGCATTATTTGAAAAATTTCATGATTTTCCGATCAGAAAAATATAGCCCCGAATTCTGAATTCGGCCCTGGTTGCGTTGCGTTAGAAACGGGTCGAAGGGAGGTAATGTTGGATTGCGTCACCGGAGTTTCTCAGCTAGTGGTATGGTAGGGACTACAGCGATCCTTGTATGCATATAAGTAACCCTTGACACCGTCTAGAAGAATAGAGAAAGGAGTTCAAGAACCAATCGTATGTAGAATAGAAAGACAACTTCGATCCTCTTCTTGAATCTGTTTAAAACATATAACTCTCTCCAGAGTTATACAATTACTAAACATATTCTTTTATATTTCTACAGGGGTAGTCCTGATACTGTTGTCATGGAGAGAGAGACGTGGCGATCGCCAGGGTAAGTTCAAGTCGTTTAATGTATATAAATTTATTTCAAATTCAATTCAATATATAATAATATAGTAAGAATAAAAAATATATCTATACTTAATTTACAAGCTTATCGTAATTATAAACGGATTACTTACTTGACAAATCAATTAGCTTCAGGAAATCATAAGTAGATGAAAGTGATAGTAGATAGATGACGATAATTTTTTTTACGTGTGAATTAAAAGAATTTTATCATTTTGCTGTATCGATTTTTATTAGTAGAGAAATTTTTATTTAAATGTAAATAATTGGAAGAAAAAAATTAAACGTCTGCTATTACAACCTATTCATATATAATCAAATACAATAATCGTATCTGCGAGAGTTTTTTTAATCATCAGCAGTATTAAACTAAAACTCATTTAGACACTTTTCCCAATAGTGTACATCTGAACTTTATTCCGTCACATGAGAGTAATTTTTTCAATAATTTATTTGAATTATTAATAAATTTCGAAATCATCTAAAAATTAGATGTTTATGTGAATCGATGCGTCGTAAATCAAACATAAAGTAATACGTACCTTATTTCTTACACGTGCAAGTAAAAATCGACAAATGGTATATATTGATAAAATAACAATTATTATAAGCCTTTTGAAACGATATATATTAGAATAAATTGTTTTGATATATCTGGAATAACTTAGCATATGGGTTGTATAATAATAGTTTATAATTCGATGATGTTTCTATCTGTTATTTTATATAAAGAAAAAAGATTCATATCGTATATGGGCCTCATGTAATACGTACGTAATATCGGCCCACACGAGAAGTTATACAGACCAAAAAAATAATTACAAAGTGTTAATATTTTGAAGAAAAAAGTAATTATTAAATATTTTATTCGTCGCATACAAATTAGATATATTATCATGAAATGTAGTTAACAAGGCTTAACTTAAACTTAGTTATAAAAAATATTTTATAATTTCAAGAGAACGGTTGTATATGCTACAGGATTGCTTAAATACTTCATATTTCTTTTCTAGAATATCTGACAAATGATATTAAATTGATAAATTGATGCATGTGGCTTCCGTCATTGACTATACACCTACAAATTTTCCGAATCACCCTACATCTCGAGAAAAGCACATAATTTATACGAGATGAAGACATAGCTTTGTGATTATGACTAAACTCAATATAGTACTTAATGAGAATAAGAAAAATCATTGTTGAAATAAATATAGTCAATAAATTAAAGACACTTTATATATATATATATATGACGTCCTAGAAGTATCGAACCATCCTGATGATTTTGTTAAATGTTAATATAAAATAAAAATTTTATTGAAACTTTATAAAAAATCGAAGACGAAATTCGACAGTGATCTCAGATTTTTACGTTGACATTTAGTTTAGAAATTATTTAAAGATCAAGTTTTGGAATGCAAATGGAAATTTATAGTTTTAAATAGTAACTTCCTCTGTAATCAAATTAAATAACTACTGAATAATGTTCTCAAAATAAAATTTTCACTTTATTCTCCACCGAGAAGACAAAGAAAAAATTTAAAGTCAGGATCATATTCTTCATTCAATTTTCGATCAATTTTTTTATAAAGCAATTGTTTTTTAAATAAATTTTAAAAATTATTAGAATATTGCCATACAAAAATAATTAGAACCATTACGGGTTTCATTGCCGCGCATCGAGCCATCAATATTGTTTGCTTATTAAGGTAGGAATGATCACATTGCAAGTATAATTACTTGATAACTTAAATACACAAATAAGGACGTAACAGGTCCGATACTTACAGATGGTTCGTATGCGGTCAATCTTACATTCGCAATAACATAATTTGGAGGCCCTAGATGCACTAGAGCACGGTTTCACTTGTGCCATTTTATAAAACCAAGGAACATTAGAATCATACTCACGTATGATTTTTAATCCCCTATCGATTAATATTTTTTAGTCATACTAACTAAATTTGTTGTTAACATGTATTTATGAAAATCCATCCTAGATTCTAAGTTTATTGTAACAGCAAGCTGATGTACTATACTATGGTTTATTTACTAACATTTTTACATTATATCAGCTACTCCCTATCACTCTTTACAGCTCTACAGTATTTACTTTGCGAAATACTTATTCCTAAGTTGGCTCTCTGGCTGAATATACCATATTTATATTTTATATATAAGTATAATGATGATTCAATTAATCTTTCGAGCCATTTCAGAGTGTAGTCAAGATGTTCACGCATGAACATTTACACTGAATCTTATGGAAATTCGTATTTTTATCGACTATATTTTCATAATATAAAGAACCGCAATGAATGTTTTCATGAATTTTTCTTCATTCAAAATTTAACATTTTATAACTTTTTATGATAATAAAAAAATATTATTGAATCGAAAAAATGGTAATGTTTACAACTTTTCACAATAAAGTTTCTGAAAATGTGCAATGCACTATTGTATACCAGTAGACGTCAGAATACTTATTGTATACTATATCTACATTGCTGTCACATTAATTTCAGACAATTATATTCATTAGCTGATTTTCAACATATGCAAGTACTTTTCACATCTACCGAAATTCCTCTTCGGTTTTTGCTCCCTCTATATATTAATACATAATTTTTTGTTTTTCGTTAAATTTTTCTATTTACTATCGATCATCATTTTATTTTCATTTCTGCTTATTTTCTACATTTTAATAATCCCTATCATCTCTCTTTTCTTATAATTCCAATACTATTTTTCCAAATACTCTATTTTGGCATATTTCTACAGCGTTCTATCGGTTTTAGTTTACCAAAATGCTTGCCGAAGAATCAATTCTCTAAGGTCCACCGGTAAATCATGTGTCTCTCTAACAAGGGCTAGAATACTGTTTAACCTTTCATTTACTTTTATTTTGGGCGTCACCGTATTTAATAAAGTTGGCGAGGCTGCATTTTCATTTGTCTTTTCTATCGTTTGTGTCCGAGGATCTTCTTCTTCTACTCTAGGTACATCATTTATGGTTATAGTGTGCCTTCCTGCAGCTTTTTGATTAGGTGAATCTTTAAGAATAAACTGATTATCAAAGGATGAATTATTGACCTCCGAAACCTCTGTTGTTTCGGTTGTAGGTCGGTGATAAACTCTTTTTCTCCGGTTACTAGTGGGTTCCTGCCGAAATCGCTGTAGATACATCTTATACGCCCCAGCACATCTAGGACAGCTCTGTATATTCACTTTACGTCTTCCACAATTATCACAGAATATAGGCCCCAGAGGATAAGGACATTGCTTTCGGCCATGACCCTTCTTTCTGCAATTGAAACATTGTCCCAATTCAGGATCGAGGTTGGGATCGAAAGGAACGCGTTTCAACTTTCCGAATAAAATGCCTCTTCTAATTTCAAGCTTCGAAAGGGGAATTTGTCGATATTCTTTCTCCAGGTTGACCTTTTCATTTCTTTTGCTATCTTCAACGGACTCCTCCCAGCGTGTTCTTTTTATGAAATTGGAGTCAAACTTAAATTCTTCGGGTACTTTTCTCTTGCGACTGTTTAATTCCTTAATTATAGTGGTTAGATCTTGGTGTGGATTCAAGGGCGCATATGTTACACTGGATATCTTATTGTTAGGTTTCTGATTAAAGTGTTTTGAAGTACGAGAAAGATTACTTGGATCATCATCGATACCAGTAAATACCCACTCAACTGATGAAGTCTCCGACATTCTATTTCACTTTAAAAAAATATTTTTGACATTCTGAAAAAAAGAAAAATACTACTTCAGTATCAAATTCGATTTCACTTTCCCTTCATTACTCATATCATTTATATTTTTTCAATAATCTGTTGCATAAAGTAAACAAGCAAGTATTTTTTAAAAATGAAAGAAATAACAATAAATATAAAATTCATAGGTTGTTGAAATAATTTATATAAAAATAACGCATACAAAAATATCTAAATAAAATAAGCATATTAATAGAGACTCATAATCAAGAAAATGTAGGAATAGGAAAAGGGTATAGGTATACTGTTGGTATAAATTGCTACAGACATGCTGAAAAATTTCATAGAAAATTCATAGTAATAGACTACGGTTATTTTATACTCTAGTGACATTGGTTCGAGTTTGAATGAATCTGGAATTTGATATAAAACAGATGGAAAGAAAATAGAAAACATACAATATACAACAAAATTTTATGCTTTAGAGTTAAAGAAAGGACTCCTACTGTTTTGATATTGGACACCAAATCCTAAACAAATTTTGAAAAACAAAAAAATAGAAAAATAAAAAAATAATATAAAAGAAGATTAAAAAACGAATATATTTATATGATATTATCATTATAATGTATGATATTATATTATAATAATATAGTTTGAAACAAATATAAATAAATATAAATAAATATAAATTATTATAATTATAATGACTGTCCTTGTTTAAACTCACCACCGTCAATTAATCAAAACTTAAAAACATGATCTAAAAAATGAAAATTCAAACTTAAAATTATTAAAGAACAATCTGACAAATCCCTACACCAACTTATCTGCTAAATCTTCTTTTGCTAAATGATCCAACGTTTCGAGCCCGCTTCAGTTTCTCGTCAGGGACTCTTGTTTTTTACTAATGCTCTTTACTAATTTTAAATCTTAATTTTCATTTCTTAGCATAATGTTTTTCATTTCTGATTAATCGACGGTGGTGATATTAAAGAAGGACAGTCTCAACTCATTATAATTATAACAATTAATATTTATTGATTTTTGTTCAAAATTAAATCCTTATAATTATAATATCATATATATATAAAAAACACTAAATAATTCTTTTACGAAAATGGTTTCCGTATAATAATGTATAGTTAATTAAATTAAATGTATAGTTACCAATAATGATACAATGTACGAAAGGGTTCATTTTTTCATTAATTTTTTTAAACAACGGAAAATTAATTATAAATGTTATATATTATTAAAAAAGGGTGAGTTCTATAGAAAAATTTTGTTTATAAAAATATATTTATATTTTTTCCAAATAAAATAAAAATTTTTAAAAATTTAGTTTGATTGGTACATCGTATTTATAGAAGAACTATTTTACTTTTTACTTCAATTTGTAATATAGAAAAGCATATTTTGAAAACTTTTTAATTTTATGTTAATTTAAACATTTTTAGCTTTAATAAAAAATCTTTAATAAAATGGTTTAGTTCCTGATAATATATAATCTAATAAATACTTAGAACCACCAAGGTGATTCTAAATTTAAGGTGGTGGGGGCAGTCAGGTTGTCCTTTACTAACATAGAATATTGCTTTTATTATTTTTATTTTATTTTATTATTAATTTAATTTAATTTAATTTTTTTATTTTATTATTAATTTTATTTTATTTTATTTTTAATTTTTAATATAATTTATTGTAGTAATAAGTTTTATTTCAGATTCTATTGGGGTGAATATAAACAAGGACAGTCTGATTTAGCTAATATATTATATTATAAAGACTGTAAGACCGATAAAAATATTTATTAATTTAAATAAAACATCTATGCAATCAATTAAAAATTATTTATTGTAATATAACCCCGTATATACAGGCTCATTATTTATGGTATCTATAGGATGGGTGTGTAACAATTTTTGTCCTTTATCTCTCTGCGACACTAGAAAAAAAACGAATTATATGCAAGAGTAATTAACAATTTTTTGAGCGTGATTACTTATCGAAGTGACTGGGTTACATAGTAAAATTTATTTGATTTTTTTTCAAAAACAAGCATTTGAAGCTAAAAATGAACTTCGTTTCGAAAATGATGAACTTTTGGGCCTTATAATCTTGAAAAATTGATTCAGCTCATCAAAAGGTAGAAAGTAACACCCAATTATCGAGCGTATCTTGATTTGCTACGGAACACTCCCTGTACATCCGGTACACTACCCTCCGTGTCGACTATTTGTCCTCCAATTTGGATTTTACTGCAAAATTTTTAAGCTTAATATGTCTTATTTTTAAACTGAAGCAATAACCTGTGAATGTCGTGTTATAATATTCGTATAAAATATGATAAACAGTGGGTGCAGATTTCCTGAATTTTCACAATGAGAAAAAAATAAAAATTTTTATTTATTTATAACAAAATTTGACTCTTTTTCTTTCAAAATTAAAAAAAAACTGGGTAAAATTATTCTTTGATTCACAACAAACAATTTAATGTATAGTAAAGCTTTGATTAACTTCCTTACTTCAGCAGAAGCTTTGAAACTCACGATTATGGAAGGTATTGACCGTAGCATCGACCTGCCGTTATTTTTTCTTGAAATATGGATTTTAACAAATAATAATAATAATAATAATAATAATAATAATAATAATAATAATAATAATAATATTTATAAAGTGAAATAAACAAAAAGTCGGAAAATTTAATTATGTATCGAAATGATTGGCTTACATAGTAAAATTTATTTAACTTTCTCAAAAAATAACCATTTTAAGATAAAAATGGATTTTATTTCGGAAATGATCAATTTTTGTGCCTGATTATCTCGAAAAATCAATCCAGCTCATCAAAAAACATAAAATAACACCCAATTATCGAGAGGACCTGAAATTTGCTACGGGACTCCTGGGCGCTCGGACTACATGGAAGAAATAAGAATTTTTGTCGCTTTTCCGAATTCCTACATTAATAAGATGGTTTAAAAAATTTACAAGGTTAATTGGATGGCACTTTGTTCATATAATGTTGAGTCAATGATATAGCCATATAAATATAACTTTGTAGTTGCATAGTATATGCAAATTTGAAACATCGCAGCAAGCAAGCGCCACACCGCAAATGCCCCAGTATACAACCAGATTGACAATTTTTGATATTATCTGTTTTTCTAAGCATTTCTTAAAAATTATTATTTACAAAATATGACCGGACGTTATTACAATACAGCCACATCACCGCTGGTGCTTCAGTGTCTTCAAGGGACACCGAAGTAATGAGGTCGCAGCGGATCACAGAATTGTTAAAATATTTATACCTATATTATGACGTATAGAAAAGACGTGGCCGCGCATTGTCAGTATCATAGGTATCAATATTGGCAATATAATTTACGAGTTGTTGCAAAATTAATAGCATTTTATAAAATATTGAAATAAGCTGTTAATTATATACCGCATCGTGGTCAAATCTTAAATTTGCAGGCTGGTTGGTGAGAGAGACAAATATCTATACAAATATGTATCGTATATACACTAACATACGTACATCACCAGGCTTGCAAGGCAAAAAAATAATTATTTTAGAAAATGGCTTCATTTAATTGTTTAATAAATAAATATTTCGTACAATATTAAACAAATAAGCTCAGTAATTATTCAATAAATTAATTAATATATATTGTAAAAATATTTACATGTTAGATTTAAAGAAAAAATTACAATATAAATATGGTGGAAATCATAAGATGTAAATCGCAAGAATGCAATATTAAAAAAGTAAACAATATACAAATGATTTAGATTAGAAAAATGTTAATTATACAAGAAGAAATATATAAAAGTTAAATTATAGCATTTATCCTGTTAAATAAAATATAAATAATGTTTAAAAAAAGAATCAATAGAATGTATAAAACACACGAAAGAAAACATGGAATATACAATAGTAATGTAATGAAGTGTAAAGAAACGAAATTTTCTGTAGGGAAATGCAAAGATGTGATTATTACTGTTACAAAAGCAATAGATATTACTTAATAATTCAATTTCTACTTGAAACAAATAAGCATTCAAAATGAAAGAAATTGATTATATTTTTTTCAAAACATGCACGTGATGAAAAAAGCCGCTCAGTATATATATATATATATATAACAATGAAATCACACACCGTTTACAACTTCACGTTAATGCCCGTTATCGTATGGCTTTTCAGTTTTCTCACTTTTCCTCATTGCTTCTCTTTTTTTAGAGATCTTTTTTCACTCACTTATAAAAATTTTTTAGCTCACGATCTATACGAACCACGCTACAAATATAGCATAAGCTGATTGTTGATTCACTTCGATGAGTCAAAATTCGACAAAAGATATTCGCCAAATATTTTTTACCCACACAGACACATTGCATGATTATTTACGATTTTATATTATGTGAGTATTACGCGAAGGTGACTCGTCGATCTGCCAATCATATCGCTCGAATCACCCTCCCAATCGATTGTACATATGCCCAAACACGTACAAAGTCCAAAATTCGAGATTCGAGCAGAGATTCGAGCTATTGGATTACGGTTTACGAAAGAAAAATTGCAGAAGGATGGCTGGGCGCCGATAGCTTGATATAACTGGATAGATGCGCATAGTGCAATAAATACGATTTGCTACTATTATAACTATAAAGCGTACCCTAGCCCCTTTCGAGATTGCATATAAATATATTATGATTTTACGTATTTTTACATGGTACACTATGTTTGCGCATTATAATTTTCTCACAGCTGGCATATATGTGGCCAAGTTTGACTGATGTATAAATGCGCTATTCGCTCATGCGCAGACACTAAACCAGGGTAGCACTAGCACATAATATACATCATGTTGGCAGCTGATACTGTTTTGCTGGTGTTTAGTTTACGCACTTCGTTCCGATTTTCAAGCACCAGAAGGATATCAGTATCATATTTTCTTCCGCCACGTTTCCTGTATAATTGTGATTAATAATTTATTTTACTGATTTTTAATTATTGGAGCTATGCCGGAGCTATCGTGAGCATTCTCCTGTGAGCTTCCTTAGCAGATTCTGATTGATTTGTTGTCATTAATAGCTGGTCATGATTATGACTTGATTGTACTTTTATATTATAGAGGATTTTAATTTATTTATTACTCACCATCGAATTACTCAAGCGATTATGTATATTGCTTCGTTATGGCTAATATTTTTTTAAGGTTAGACAGTATGTTCTTTTTATAAATATACTTTCTCTTGCTATTTATTTTATGAAAATTAACAAACCCACTTCTTATCTAACTATAAATTGGCCATAATTTTTTTCAGATTTAGTACATTCAGCAACATTTTTAAGACAAAAGTGATTTTAAAATTTTAAGAAACTTTATTTCATTAATCTAACTCTGATTGCTTTAAAACAGAAAAAAGAATAATTCATGTTTTTAAGAAAAATAAGTTATTATTACTAAATCATTACGGATAAATTTATTTATCTACCATTCATAATTAATGGTATATAGATAACAATATTAGTTAAATGATATTTAATACAATGATTTAAGTTCTTATTCCTATATGTTAATATATATTAGGGAAAAATCATCTGAAAATGAACAATAAAAGGAAAAATACAAGTAAAAAAAACAAAGTACAAACAATAAAAGTCATAATTTTATTAAACATTGAAATGTTGTAATAATAATAGAGACATACGTATCAGAATGTAATTTGTTAAATCTCTTAAATTGTTCAAGGTATAACTGCTTAACATTTTGAATGAATAATCGTCACAATTTATAATATTGATATCAAGTTTTTATTGTTTAATCTTAATTATATAAATCGTAGAAGTACTTTTTCACAAAATAATGGAATTTACCATTTTACTTTCATTATAGCTTTAGTTATAATCACAATTATATTAGTTTATAAAAACTGTTTGAAAATATTTGTTATTATATATATATATATATATATATATATATATATATATATATATATATTCTGATTTATAATTAGAAGAGTAGATTATTAATAAAAAATATTAGTCAAAAAGTTACACGCTATGTACTGTTCTGAATAATTTGATTATTAATAATTAAGCAAAATTTATATTTCTAATTTGAGATTTTAATAGGATTTAATTTTCTTTCTAGCCCCCCACCATCCATGGACAGTTGGTGATATTCAAATTGTGGCTCACTTGTCAATTTATTAATCAAGCTGTCATAAGAACAACTACCAATACACATAAACAAGCGCTAACATTGTTACTATCAACATATATCATTTTTTGACCCAATCACTAATTAATATTTTACATATTACAAAGCAGTCATTTTGCCTGTTCTTAGATCAATAATAATATTGTAATTCAATGTATTATCTTCTTTTGTATTGGTATAACTTCATTATTTGTAATTATTGAGATAAATAAAAATAAATGCAATCTTTTTGTTATAAAAAAATAAACAAAAAATTCTTATGTAATTTTAGGATGTTCTTTGATTCTATGGTAGTGATTCCTATAGCATTCATTTCTGCATTCTTTTTCATATATTCTTTAATGTCAAATAACATATTATTATTAGTATTCTTCAACTAAATTTGCTACATATACTATAGTATTGTTAAATTTGAATAAACATGAAATTGACATTTACAAAAAAATCTTTTAGATTTCTCTTATATCCGTATATAGAAAATTACTAAAATGCTTTTGATGCAAAGTTTTGTTTACTACTAAATCTAATGCATTGATGAAATACAGTAATTTGCAATATAAAAATCTTATTACAAATTTAACCTCTATAATCCATTAGTTGAAAATTCCAAATCGTCCGCAATTCTACGCGTCAGAACCATCGTCGCAACTTTTTAATATTGGCAATACATCGGCAATTTGAGCGATTGCAAAACGAAATCCATCGGATGCGGAAGTCATCAGTCAAAGTCATCACGGTCAATCGTGATCGAGGAGGTGGCGCTAGTCTCGCCGATCGAATTATTGGCTATGCAATGGTAGGTACCGACGTGCTGCCTCGCCACCCGCGACAACTGAAGCCAGGAACTGCGCAAAAAGCTATCCGGGTCCTCGCTCGAGTTTACGTCGCCGTCTTCCAGCCGGTCATCTACGTATAGAAGAAGGGATTCGTATTTATTATCGAGATGCAGTCTCAACTTTGTTCTCCAGTTCTATTTAAATAACATTTTATATAATTATGACTTCGGATAGGTTTAATTTTACATAATCTACTTTTTAGAATTTGTTTCAATTCTATCAATGTCAATAATCTTATTAGCCTGCTAATTGCTTACATTCAAAGAAAAACTACTTGAATAATCAAAATTAAAATCGCTATATTATATTTTATCATTGCTTCTACAGTTTCTGTTTTATGCAGTTGGTAGTTGTAAAAAATAAAGAATTCATTCTCTTATTGATAATCTAATGAATGTTATAAATTACAGATTTTACTACCATTATTATTATTATTACTTTTAAATATTTATATAAATAGCGACTATAAATCTTCACTTTTGTTATTCAAATTTTTCTATTGAATAGATGAATATTTCAGAGATTAAAATACTAAATTAATATATTTAGACGATATAAATTTCATTATATGATATATGTTTTCCTTTTAGTTAATTTAGTACTTTATTTATATTTCAATAAAAAAATTCATATCGATTTTTCATAAAGCAAAATTTCAATTAAAACGTACATAAAATTATCATTATATATAGCACATCTCTTTCTAACTGTAGAATTTTCTCTCCAATCAACTGGAAGACACAAAAAAGGATGTTTTTTTAATTATAAGATATTATATTTAGAAAATCTTAGATGATAAGTAAATCGTTTTCTATCTATCTTTTTAATTATTTAAAAGATTATGCTTTACAAAAAGAATACTAAAGCAAAAACGATCAAACTTTGCCGACAATAGCATTATAACCTATAATATATATATCTCAAGCATTCAATTACCGAATTTCAAAGAAATATCCAAATAGTACAGTTTCAAAATATAATTTTCAACATTACAATCGTATAATTCAACTATTTCTAAATAAAACTAAATGATTTTCAAATACAATTAATAAATTAAAAAAAAAAAAAAAAAGAATAAATTTTTCAAAAAAAGTAACTAGTTCAACTGAACTTCTAACTAATGTTTTGGCAAGTATTCAAATCGAAAAAGGCATTAATTTGGCAGAGTACATTTTAGAATTATAAATAAATAGCGAAAGATTTCGTAGGAAATCAATAAATTTGTAGCTTTCAATGTTTCGTTTTTACAGTTTTTGAATAAGATAGTCAATTGCAAAAAGAAGTCGCTTTGTTTACTATCTTATTCAAATATTTATTTCTATAAAAATAATCATTGCATGATAGAATAAAAAAGGGATTTTCTGATCTAATGTCGATTTCAATTATCTGTCTATTTTTGAATATCTATATCTATGTAATATAATATATTTTTATAGTAATACACATAAAATACTAAGGACACCAATGATAGATAGTAAGCAATCAATTAATTGAACAGTAACGAGTACGATTCTAGTGCGGAAAGATAGTGTATATTAAATTTATGTCAATCAAAATTTTGAAGAGATATTTTTATGATCCATATACAAACTATATTAAGATCTTATTCGTCTTGCCCGGTGTTACATAAATTGAAGCAACTATATGAAATTTCATAATTCCATTGAAATAGGTAACTAAATATTCAAATATTTCTTCTAAACAGTAAAAAAAAATTAATATTAATATATCGCCCATCAAGATATAGATTTCCATTGTAAAATATTTTTTTTTATTAGCAGCAAAGCACCACACTATTGGATTTTATATTATTATTGAACTTATACATAAAATTCGAGATCAACGAGTCTATTTATAGATTTTCCTCTCCCATATCGGCTACCAAAAATGCAAACAACAACTCAACTATATATATATATATATATATATATATATATATATATATATATATAATATACACTCACCGGGCAGCCTAACGACCCTGCTCCCGTCGGCCGACCTGAATTCCCAGAATATATCGGGCAGGGGGAAGCCCTTGACCTCGCAGCTGAGGACGAGGAGCTGGCCGATCGGCGCCGCGACGCTGGCCGCCGGGGCCGAGTAGATGCTGGGCCGGCTCGGGCAGGGCCCGAGATGGGCGAAGGTCAGGCCGGCGCGCCAGCCCGAGCGCTTCGCCTCCTCGAGGAGGGCGCACGGAGTCGGATAGGTGCGATTATCGTTGCCGCAGACCGGGCTCTGCTCCATGCAGGTGCAGACGGCCTCCGGCAGGTCCTGTAGGAGGATGCATATGTGTTTGTGTATATCATATATATATAAAGCAATGCTATAAACAATAATAGCGAGTGCATACAACAGACAAGATATTGTGCATATACAATTGAAGTAGTATTTGTGTATTCGTAAAATTGTCTTATTAACGTATATTCTGACAGCTTTTTATTGGTGTATAGATATATATATATATATATATATATATATATATATATATATAATGACCAAGCAAAATTGTTTATACTAAGAGCTTCACCATCAATGCAGCTGTCGGGAGAAATATATTCATTATACATTATGATTATTATAAATTGTTGTAAATTAATTTTAAGATGACGCCCAGGCTAGTTTTGATATATCATAAATCTGTTAGATATCAGTAAAATGGTCACACTATAGTAGAAGTATAATGTGAATAAATTACACTTATTCCATTTTAACTAATTTATGTAGATGATATTTTTCTCAGTTTTTTTCGTTAAAAATAAATAAATAAAAAATATATCGCTGTAGGCTAAAAAAGATTTGAAAAAAATTCATAAAAGTCTCGTCTAAATAAATTAGTTAAAATGAGATAAGTGCAATTTATTTACATTATCCTTCTATCAAAGTACAACTATTTCAAGCAATATTTAAAAAATTATAAATTATTCGAAATTCGATGAATAATGAGTCCAAACATATATATATATATATATATATATATATATATATATATATATATATATATATAACGTATACAAAAAAAGTTATTTAGAAGGGTGTTTTTGAGAATTTATTAAAACAAATTTTTAAATCTCTAAAGTATTATTAGCTTACAAATAATCTCCTTGCTATAATTCACACACTCCATATTCTTCAATTTTTTAAAGAAATACAAATGTATGTTGTCCATTGATGTAATACCATTGTAATACAATATTTCCATTGTACTTTTATATATATATATATATATATATATATATATATATATATATATATATATATATATAATACTTACTTTTCCTTTTCTATACGGCTCAGAATAAGTCAGCAGCTGCAGTCTTACTAATGAAAGTCAGCAGGTGGCAAGGGTGAAATATATTTCAATAAATTTTTATAAATTTAAAACTTAATTCAAATGCTCAATGAACTTCTTTCACAAAATGTTTTTTGAATATATTTGATTGAATTTATTATTGATAACGAATTCAAATTAATTTCTTTCGAGTTTTCTTATGAGAAGGATTCTCGAGTTCAAGCTTATATATAGCAGCCCGCAATATTATATGTCGAATTTTTTTTACTAGAATAGATCTTTAATATTCTTTAATAATTGACGACTGAAAACTTTCTGAAAATAGAAGAGAATTCTTTTTAAGAACGACATTGAGAGAAGTCTGAAAGGAAAAAATTGACGGGTCCTTTCAAGATTTATTCAAATTTACTTTCGAAAACGTTTCTCGTATCACTTTATAAATCTTTTAGCAAAAATGAAAGAATATTGGAAAGAACATTTGAATTCTTGCTGATCGAAAAATAGTCTTGAAGCTTTACAAAGATTTTGGGAATGAATCCTGGTAGAAGACTAAAATTACTGAAGAATCCTTTCACTGAAACCTTTTTAAAAATATATGGAAGCCTTGTTAATACTAAATAATTCTGAAAGAATCTTAAAATTGTTGAATAAAATAATTCTTGTTTCCTTTTGATGCATTTATACAACTTTCTAAGAATGTATGAAATTCCGATGGCCTTCATCGAAACTGCGATAATTTTAAATCGCCAATGACTTTATTTGAATTTTTAGAGCAGGGATCTTAATTTCATATAAAATAATGCCGTTTAAAAAAATATGAACAAAATGCCCTCTGCCTATCCTAATAGGATAGATTGATTTTAGGGAAAGATGAAAAGCTTATACTCAAAACTTCCACAATTACCTTTAAAAACTTTGAAAACAAGTTTCTTTGCAATAAAAATAATTTTTCTCTGAATCAGAAGACTTCTTTCTTTTTCCCTTGATTCAATTTTTCCGAAAAATCGAGTTTGTGTATAAAAATTGACTGCAATCTCAATGCTTATATAGGTCATTAAATAAGAGACAATAGAAATTAAAAACTGCATTTTTATTTAAATGACATTGGATTTCAGTTTAAAGTACTTTATATAATAGTAAATTACCGATACTTAATAATTCCTTAAGAATTATTGACATTCCTTCTTAAGATCGAGATCATAATATGTATAAAGTCTAATTATATTCATGAATTATTTTCGGAAAATATTGCACTAATGAAAAAATTATAATTTTCAATTCCAAATTTTAAGTATATTGAGATAATACTTTTTATTTTTTAATAATTGTGAAGCTAGTCAAGCAAACCATATAGAAATTTGAATTCAGAAACATGACAAACATGTAATGTAACGGAATCTAGTATCTTCTATACGTAAGTAATTTCAGTCTTTGATAATGATAAAGGTGAATGGCGAATATAAAATTTTTTTTTATTTTTTGTATTACACACACGCGCGCGCGCGCGCGCGCACGCATGATGTATAAATATTTTATTGATATTTCTTCTATTTGATCTCAACAAAAAACGGTATACTTACATATTTATTTTATTTTAAATTAATCAATTTTATTTTATAATCTGAATATAATCTAATTTACACGTTGTGGACAATAAATTTCGCACACAAGTTGAATTTGTGGTTAAAAAAAAAATGAAAAAAAAAATGAAAAGAGCAACAATAAAAAAATATATGTTCTATAATCAGATTCGGTGTTATCTCGTTCCATTTACTTAATATATATTAAGCAAGTAAGAAACCATACAGCACACGGTAAAATGCTTTTAGCTGATTAATACGGTGGGGGAGAGGAAGGAACGTATAACGTGTTCTCCATTCTAAATATTTCGGAAACTGTTCACTTTTCGTAATTGCGTCTATGACGTCTTTTTAATAATGTGCTCGGGAAATAATGACATACTCTTGCCTTCTATATATATATAAAGTTTAAAAAATTGAAGATAATAGTTAAAAAGTTTATAAATTTCATACATGATGCGGACTTTTTGACTTTTTAGTACTTACATAATAATTGTAAAAATTTATTACCGAACCGCATTGAAGTTTGTATATTAATTATTAAGTTTGTATATTAAATTCCTAGTATAGAGACAAAAGTCAATATATCATTCCGCTCGGCGGAAAAATTTCTCGTCGTTCCGGCCAATGATCGAGTAAATGCATTCCCAGTACAATAGATATCCCCGTTAAACCTCTTCACAAACTACTCTAGCGACGTACAATAAATATTGAAAACTCGGCCGTTAATGGTACGAAAAAGAGACAGAGTGCCGCGCCCTACTTCACCGGCCGAAACCGCATCGAACGGGCTCGAGCAATATATATATATATATATATATATATATATATATATATATATATATATATATATATAAATATATATACATATGCGAATAAAGAAGCTCGTTGATGCCTAATTCTTGC
Organism: Sycobia sp. Sy_11; assembly: GCA_018907035.1. Lineage (NCBI taxonomy): Eukaryota > Metazoa > Arthropoda > Insecta > Hymenoptera > Epichrysomallidae > Sycobia > Sycobia sp. Sy_11. The sequence continues at coordinate 6,901,742 of JACCIC010000004.1, forward strand.
AATCAGCCTTTCATACCTCATTGTTAAATATACGCTGCCGTATGGCTCGATTGCTTGATTGCGAAATAGAGAGGGAGGGAGGCGGGAGGAGGAGAGCGAGAAAGAGAAGAGAGGATTATGAGGATTCGCGACGATCACCGACCACATACGAACCAGTGACATTTTCGCGTGGGCGTCGCTGGAATTGAGCGATCTTACATTGTCGAGCGCCTACTTGTTTCGCCTAATATATATATACAGAAGAAAGACAGGTCTTGAAGGAGGACGACTGTATGTACTTACCGTGCGCCTGACGTTTTGTTGGCGAAACGGATGTTTCTTGTACGTAGAAATTATACCGGACAGCATGATTACATGGGTATATGTATAGTATGTATATGATGATGGGCGTAAATGAGAGGCGCACTTCGGAAGCGGTGCGATTTTCTTGAGTACGGTATTTATGCTATATAATGCACTTGAACAAGTAAGAGGTGGATTACCCTGGTATTACCGGGGATTGTCAATTTTTGCGGATGAACGACCGTTTACACAAAATTATATCTAATGTATACGTATGATTAAAATTATATCTAATGCACATGAGTTGGAAACAATGTTTGAAAAGTTTAGATAAATGTTTTAAGTGTAGCACTGTGAGTTGCTCGGTTGAAAACGGCCATCAAAATATCTCCATTTAGATTTCAAATCTAATCAAACTCTTCGATTATAAATGAAAAGCAAGTCCTTGGTATATCTGAAAAGGTGAATTAGCTCCGCTACAATTTAAAAATTGCGTTTGGGTCTCGTTCGCACTCGTCTATCGCAAGGATCAAGTAAAGATCACAGATCTTTTTGCTGGTCAAGCCAAGACCAACGAATTAATAAATATTGTTTCATTGGTCTTACAGTCCAATCATATCAATCGAAAACAATACGTAACAACATCAATGCACATCTACATTAACATTAATATATCAATACACAAAAATAATAAAAACAAAAATTAAAATTAAAAATTATAATGACAGTCAGACTGTCCTTATTTACAATCACCCCCGTAGACTAATCTGAAAATAAAATATTGATTAATAAAATAAAATCCTGATGAGGAGCCGTAGCGAGCTCGAAACGTTGGACTGGATCCTCAATTAGGTAAGGGTGTTGGGGACAGTCAGATTGCACTTTACTAACAAAAAAATTTTTTCAGCTAATATTTTATTTTCAGATTAGTCTACGGGGGTGACTATAAATAAGGACAGTCTGACTATCATTATAATTTTAATTTAATATTAATTTTTATTTTTATTATTTTTGTGTATTGATGTATTAATGTTAATGTAGATGTGTATTGATGTTGTTACGTATTGTTTTCGATTGATATGATTGGACTGTAAGACCAATGAAAAAATATTTATTAATTTGTATATAAGCAGGTCGACAAAAGTACAATTAAATTATTTCAAAACCAACGAATGTACACAGATATAAATGAAGTCCCATTTCACTAATTCTTATTACGAAACTTTTCAATGAACATATCACTTTGTTAAAAAAAAAAAAAAATGCTCAGTATGGCTAAGATCTTACTTTCCTAGGTCTCTTGACCATCAGGTTTTGTTTCAAAATCATTGATATTACTTATCCTATTTCTCTGTTCTATTTGAAACGATCAGTACTACAATTTATATTACGTCTACAGTTTACGATTCCAAAGATTCTGTCTTTCGGAGACAAAAAGGCAAGCAAATATCTAAAAAATACTTTAACGCAATACCAAATAAAACTTGTAAACTAGTCACTATATAGACGGTTGCTCGAATAAGAGCAAATCATTACAATCTGGCTTCCTCATTTGCTCGAATTAACATCTAGCTTTTACGTCTTTCTGCCACTGAAACGAGGATAGTGAATATTTAAAACACGTTCTATATGGCAATGCAAACTAGACGAATTATAATATAGAAATATCCTTGTACACGATTGACTAAAATTAAAATACTCCTTCTCGATCATAGTAAATTTGTGATTTTGGGTCTTTTCTCAGCAGCTGTTTGCCAGATAAATATCATTTCTATGCAAAAGATTCCAATCTTATGGAGACTATGAAAATAGATACAAGTGAATAATGCTAATGCTACACACACGGCGTTTTTTACATAGAGGCTGTCTGTAAATAAGGTAGCTGGATTTTTATCATTTTAAACCATGTCATATCTAGCGTAGCTCATCGTAGAATTATCCACAGATCCCCGTCCCCCAAAAAGCACGTAGTTTTTTTTTCATTAAAAATTTTATAAATATTTTTTAATTACAAACAAATGAAAAGCAGTTACAACTTTTTTTTATTAATTTAAGGCATTAGATTGAAGAAATGGTGAAACAATAATTCATATATTATACAAACCATTAATTACGAGTACATCTTTGTTTGCTATTCGACAGCATCCAATTGCTTCGACCTCGTCTTTCTTAAACCATTCCACTAGTGGTTCAAAGACATTTAAGATACTTCGGATTCCCTGTAAAACGCACCATGCCCAATATTTTCAAAATACTGAGTATTTTCCTGCTTCAAAACAAACACTATCTGTGGCATCTTCGTGGAATATGGCCAAAACAAACGAGTGCGCGAGCGAGAGAAGGCACACGCTGTTCGCCTATGGGTTCACCCGAATTCTATTTCTGATCTTCGTATATATGTATGTATATACATATATATATATATATATATATATATATATATATATATATATATATATATATATAGTCACATCATTTGTCAGACGTTTTAAGAATATTAAGCGGTCTTTTGAAATGGTTAAAAAAAATGTAAAGTAAAATTAACTACGTACGCGAATATAGCCTTCCTCCCTCCGCGTAACTCGTCGTTTTCTTTCAGTATACACCTCCTACCCCTGACTTAACGGATAGCCCTAATTATAAATTATCAAACTGCAATAACTTACGAATAATCACACATGGTGCAACTATTGCATGTTTCACATATTTAGCCGTTAAGAATTTAATGTAAGGGATCCAATGAATTGATAATTAATTTTACTTCCAAAAGAATTCGATTATTACGTTCAATTATAATTGAATAACTGATTACGAAGAAAGGATTTTGTATACCTACGTGGTACTAAAAATTAAATAGCTGATAATAAATTTCTATTAAAGCCTCTAATGATATATTGACAGAATTTTCTAGGGTCTTAGATAGCTCATCGTTCTCTTTCATTAACATAAAAGCCCGCATGTACTAACATCGATTATTTTATTAAAGTTTATATAGAGTTAAAAATAATGAAACGTACACCAAACTGATTGATAATTACGATCGGTTCTCGAGTGCGCATTCGATATTGATAATGAGATGTTTCATATGACAAGACATTTTCGCAGCTTTCCGCGATGTAAAAATAAAATAATTATTATCGCGCTTATCCTGCAAATACTGAGTCTTTATGAAGAAGGCCAGGAAGGTCGGTGAGACGTTTAAAGAAAAAAAAATGAAAAAAAAGAAGAAAATCAGGTTGCAAACGTTGTTTTACAGAATATAAGGCTATCCTATATCCAATTTCAAAATAATTAATTATTCGAAAATACTTACTTTGCACCCTCTTGTTAATTAAGTTTCAGTTTACATGCATACATTCCTTTAACAAACTTTAAACACAGCTTTAAAAAATAACGAAAGTCTTCCTCGTTATCGTAAGCCGAGGTACTAATAGCGGAATAATGTTTTTTTGTTTTTTGTTTTTTTTTTTTAAATTGACACTGCCCCTAACTATTACATAAGCATATATAACAAATGCTATTATCATTCGTTTAGCTACAAGCAAAAGAAGAATTACAACTGGCAGTAAAAGCTAATGACTTGCTACGTAACCTCCCCCTCTTCTTATATATATATATATATATATATATATATATATATATATATATATATATATATGTGTGTGTATAATACGCCCAGTACTGAAAATTTTAATGCTATTATAACAGTAATAATAATAACAACAACAAGGAGGAGCCACTGGAAGAAAATTAAAATAAATATGTAAAAACTGCAATATAATCATCCAACCTCGGACACCAGATCGTTGCGCAAACGGCAGAGGTAGTTGCGGGCGCAGAGGCCCTCGTTGCGCCTCTCCTTCGGCAGGCCGGGCACGCCCGAGTCCCAGCAGGGCTCGCCCTCGAGGCGGGCGCAGACGCCCTGCTCGCAGCAGCCGCAGGTGTCAGGCACGACGCCGAGCAGGCAGTCGGTCGGGTCAGCGGGGCATCGGCTGAAATCGCCCCAATTTTTAACACATAATAATGTTAAGAGAGGGAGTGACTCTGTGTGCGTGCGCGCACGCACGCGCGCGCGCGTGTATGTGTGTGTGTGCGAATGAGTAAGACGTAAACAACGATAAAATATGTTAAGTTAGTGGTATTGTTATATTTAACGTTGAAAATTGTTCCTTTTGAAAATATCCTTCGAAGAAATGGAATCGTTTTTAATTATTGCAGATTAAATTACAACCTAATCCCCATTCGTGCTCAATTAAGAGTTCATTGCCTCATTTTGATTTAGTTAAAATTGACAAAGAGAAAAGAAATAAAAAAATAGGAAACAGAAAAAGTTCCTCGTAAGAAAATAAAGTATATAGAATCAGAGACAAGAAAAATTAAACGAAAAGAAAATAAAGTTTATTCAGTAAGTATGCTGGGAAAAATTTCATATTTATGATAACAGAAATTTTGTGCGCAGGCCACTCACGATAGTGATGACCACGGATAAGTATTACTTATTATTATTAATGAAATGTTTCCCTTTCTTTTTATTTGATTCATATTTTACTGAACGATATAAATGTTTTTCTAATGTATTCATTAAAATCTATTCAGGTCGTTCGAGCGTGACTCCCGAGTCAAAGAGATGCTATAAAAATAAATATTCTTGTGTTCTTAATATGCACACTATAATAATATACAAAAATTAATGTAACAACCCTCTTAATGCATTTCCAATTCCGGTTGATCCTTTTTCAAGCCTTATCGATTTTATGTTTATTTTTTATAACTGTCAAATTTAACTTTAAATAATAAACATACTTCAGTTTCTAGCTGGGATAATTAAATATCTTCTTTAACTAATCGGGATTAAAAATTATACTATTAATACTTCGCTTCTGTATTTGGACTTTCAGTTTCTATATAAAACAGTTAAATGAACATTTTTAAAACAAAGCATGGAATGTCGTATCTATATAAATATTTACCAAATAATAGGTACTATTTTCAAAAGGCTTTTTCAGAAAAATTCGATCGCCAACTTCGTTTGAGCTTTTTTCCTCAAAATTTATAGTTTTATTTTATAAAACATACAAGACTGGTTTCATGTAATTTGTCTGTAATTACAGTTGTATTCAAACAGTCTGAAATCGTCCATTCTATGTGATTATGTAATAGAGTAATTAATTGTATGTATGTGTATATATTTACACCAATACATGAACAGAAATACGATTCTTTTACTCCATAGTTTTAACATTTAAAAATGCTATCCTTTTTAGACCGGTAGAGAGCTTTCTAATCATATATAAATTTATTTCATAACGATCGATAGAGCGTCTGCATTTAGCTATTAAAGCGTTAAAATTTGATGTACGTCCTATTTACCCTATTCAACTATAACATCGTCATTTGTATTGTGAAACTTGTTTTTGTATTATTCAAATTATTTTTACCAACCATTGCGGTTTTTAGGTATTCTAGACAAATAGTAAAAGAGAGTCATATGCAAAGCAATAAATGTTATTCATTAAATTTTCGTACTTGTACTTAAACATTAAAATTTTAATCATACTTTTAGACAGGACTTTTGGAGTATTGATATACGTTAGCTATTTTTTCAGCATATTCAAATAGTGATTGACATAACATACTCATTATTTTCTTTAAAGATTCAAGTTTAAAATTATACAATATATTTTCTTAAGTAAGTGCCAGGTGACATTAATGCTATCGCTTAAGGGCTACTAAACTCACGTTTGATCGTTATTTGGAGATTTCAATCTTGAATATTTGCATTATATATGAGCTTACGTCCCATAGATATAGTCATTAATTGGTACATTTACTTATACCTATTCATTTCATTTCAAATACAAATGTAAACGTTAAAGTACAACGATTGCCTCAAAAGAAGTATAAGTATACAAGGTAATTGTCCTGATTCCTAATACCTTAGCAATATGATCAACGCTTTTACTTAAAACAAAATATTATATCATTTAAATTATATTTTATTAGAAACACTACGTCCAAATATTTAAATTATTAAAAATATCTGAAATGTTTTGTTAATTACTAAATTAATGTTTTAAATCGTAATTGATCAATGTATGACCAGAAGATGCTTTTTCCGATAGTATTATTCTATTCTACTATAATTTTTTAAGTATTATCATTTGATTTAAACCTCATAAATATATAACGTTCAAATCTCCTTAAATAAACAAAAGACATTGCAACTTATTGCAGCATTGCTTGATCATTTAGTAACTGCAAATCTGTTTATGTCCTCTAATCGTGCGAGATATGATTAATAAATACAATAAATACAATAAAATAATTACACGTGTTCGGAGAGTTTGGTTGTCGGGATTTTCTCTATACTCTGTCGGTGTGCGTATCCCTGAACTATGCCGATCGCTGCAGTATTGTTTTAGGCCACGAGCCAAGCAACGAATTTTGAGCAGGTGCATTTTCGTAATGGATACTTTATAAAAGACGCAAACCGCCGAGCTCGTTATAACACCGCCTTACCCTTATAGCGGCCGATGCCACTTGAAAAGTGCACGGAGAGAAGTATTTTATAAAAGTTACTGTTCACTTTCTAGTGATACGAAGACTTGAATTATGAGGAAATTTATTATGTATACACAGAAAAAGAATTCATTTCCTTCATTTAAGACGATACTTTCTCAATTTAAGAAAATAATTTAATTGGTACAAAACAAGAAAATATTTACATGATAACAGACACTTCTTTCAGTGTATACCAATTTTTAATAGAATGTTTATTATTAATAATTAGTATAAAAGATAACAATAATAAATAAAATTGTAGTTAAATTTTCAATGAGTCAAGTATGTCACCCTATTTGGAGAAAGTTTAGTAAGGTTTAATAATTCATTTTCCTCGGCGCAAATAATGAGAACAGCTGAAAGTTTCGTTGCGGTTCAGGAGCAGTCGTACCAAGCTAATAAAATGAAATTTTGACATACAGACGCCGTGCAAGCCCGCGAAATTTAAAAAACTGGGAATTTCGTTGAACACACCTCGTACAAACGAGCGCACGCAAACGGAAATCGGAAAACGCGAGCTTTTCGGCCCTGCCCCCGCTATCGATCTATAAAAAATTTCGTCTCGCCACGCCGAAGAGGACCCCTCCTCACCTGTAAACGTGGCAGGAGCGGCAGCCCTCGGCGTACACCGAGTCCTCGAAGTCCTCGAGCAGTTCCTCGAAACCGTCGTATCTCAGGGTGGCGGTGCGCGCCGCGCCTCCGGCCACGAGGACGCCGAGCACCAGTACGACGTGAACAAGCTGCATCGTTGGAAGAAGCATCGGCGGCTGTCGCGACATTTCGCAGACTGCGCGACCGCGGGCCCTCTTTCTCACTATCTTTCTCTCTCTCTATCTCTCTTCTCGGGCCGCCCCCACGCTCGCGATATAATTATGTGTATGTATATATATATATATATATATATATATATATATATATATATATATATATATAAATGTATGGAGCGATTAGCCCTTTTTTAGCGTAACAAATATGGCTTTGTTGGAATCGAGGCTTTACTGAAGTCATAATTTACATATGAAAAAGAGGAAAATATCGACATCGAAAATTAAGTGCTGTGTGTGTGTGTGTGTGTGTGTGTGTGTGTGTGTGTGTGTGTGTGTGTGTGTGTGTGTGTGTGTGTGTGTGTGTGTGTGTGTGTGTGTGTATGTGTGGAATTTTCAATTGTTCAGGAATTCGGATTGCAACTGGTGATGTCAAAATTAGGATATTATCAAAATCAAAATTAGGATATAATCTGATCTTGCTATGGAACATTAAAGAAACACACAAATTGTTAACATTTTTTTTTGGCAATTACCGATTTTTTTAAGGTTGGCAAACATTTATGAAGATTTCTTTATATAAGCATGAAAATGAAACGTGAATAATCTGGTGGCCAGACGATTGACAAACTGTTAAAAAAAAAGACGATAAAAAATGTTATTTGAAAAATAAATCAATCTTGTTGGTCCAAGCTTAAACATATATTTAAGAAATGAAAAAATGGACGACAAATCTCAACAGCGAAAAATCCTAATGGATTAAAGAGGCCATGACCTAAATTCGACCTATTTCCATATTAACGAAATGTATGCGCGTGCGACGCGTGAGTGCAGGCTAGGTTAGCGCAAAGTAGGCTCGCGGATAAAAACGTGTCATCGTGCGCGGGCGGATGTCGAACCCTACAGTAGCACATGTACAGCGGCTAGCCGTAGACGCTACGCGCTTATTCCCGTGTTCCTGATTAAATGCTGCAAAAGTTCCGCTCGTTAGCAGGTCATTTTCAATATTAACTGATACTTTTCATACAGATTTCACGGATAAATTAAGTGCACGTGTATCGATACAAAACGGTATGCATATATTTTATGTGAAATTCTATTTTCGTTCAATCTAAAGGACAAAAAATTATTTTATAGATTGTTATTGTTGCTTTTAAGCATCGATATAAATGTACAAGTATAAAAATAATGCAACCTTCCATCGATAGTATAATTCCACTGACAGTACAGATAGAAAAAAATAAATCAAAGAATTAAAAAGAGAGAAGCAGGGAGAGAGAGAGAGAGAAATTTTATTGGATTAAAGACTCAAGGTGCAAAATAAATTAATAAATATTTTTATCGGTCTTACATGTTTTATAATATAATATATTAGGTAAAATAGTGGCAGTCAGACTGTCCTTGCTTATATTCACCCCAGTAGAATCTGAAATAAAACTTATTACTACAATAAATTATATTAAAAATTAAAAATAAAAATAAAATTAATAATAAAATAAAAATAATAAAAACAATATTCTATGTTAGATGTTCAGTACATGAAGATGCTTAACTTAGAACCTATTTAGCGCAATGCATTATAATAAAAGAAACATCATAAAGAAGAAAACTACACATTGACAAATAACTAAATGTAACAGAAAAAGATGCTGTAAATCAAATAAAACTTTGAACGTATCTGTAGAAAACATTAACACGCGAATATAGCATATCATCACGCAATCGTGCACAAATATAATCGATACGTTGCTATAATAAGGGCTTAAATCGTTTACTACCATATTTTAAGCAAATAAATAAAATAAAATAAAATAAAATAAAAAAAAGCAAAATCAGCTAGAGGAGGAAATCTACGTTTAGCTAATTGATAGGCGATGGGCAATTTTTTCTTAGAATATTGTATATATCGCTTTCAAAGCTAAGCATAGGTGTAATCGCGGCGAATATAAAATACGACGATCTTGTAAAGCTACGTATGTTGGCAAGATGTGTTTGAACTTTTGAACACCGGTAACAAATCGTATTGCGCGTTGGTTTATCTTCTTTTTTTTATTATTATAGATAACTCCGTTACAAGTTCCCCGTATATATCTGAAAAGCATCCCATATAAAATCAATATTCGGGCACTAAAACAGTTTTGAGTTTTGATTAAAAATAGTTTCTAGACACTTTCAATCGATGCGTGACATCAGAGCGTGAAATTTACGCGAATCGATGCCAGCTTTTCATCAAAAAGTATTTAGAACGCATCTAGATTATTTTTGTATAATCTCGCTATAATAAATAAAATATTCTATTGCAATGGTTGCAAACGATAAACATTAACGATATTATAAAAATTCTATATTTAAATCTCTTTCAATTACTATCGTATTTTTATTTTATTATGGAAGCATTACCTTTTTTGCGATCAATCGCAGCCAAATAGGATGCCCCCAATACTATTTCCAAATTTCGAAACAGTAACTTTGTATTGAGGATGATGAAACTTCTGGTCACAATTTCAAATCTCAATAAGTGGTCAATGACTCTCTATTATTATTTATAATTGTCAAAATAATTGGTAACTTATCAAATTGTCAAATCATTACTTCAAAAAGAAATGTTAGATTTTTAATGCACTGTTCAGTGGCTAACGTCACTAGATGGCATATAAGTAATATCTGTAATTATAACGAAGAATTGGTGACTGAAGAAATTATTATGCAATATATAAAAGATGAAATCGACTAAAAACGCATACAGCCACTGACATTTAATTAAATATTCTAGACTTTTCTTAATGTACTGAAAAAGATCTACTAATATCATATTTAGTGTAATTATGAGATGAACATGGAATATGATCTGTAAGTTACACAACACATTTAGCATATAGATATTCAATATTTTTAATCGTTCTCCGTGCAAATTCGTAGTTAATGCCAAAAATCGGAAGAAAAAAATTCAATAGACGGTTATGATAAAGATATGTTGATCGTTATTTCATTGGGTATATGGGCATTTTCTACCATCTTATCCAGACTTAAGTCCTTCGTCTCCTACTATATAGAACTAATCAAAAGCTTAGTAATCCGGATGATATCGTGGAGCACCGGCGAATTGGTCGAGACGAATCGGATATTATTTCCATGTGTAATTTTTTTTTTCTGTATTTACGTGATAATTCGGATATTCGCCAGTGAAATAGCATTACAAATGTTTTTTACTGTTAAATAAAATTCAATGCAATATGGTTATCTTTAATATATATATATAACGATTTCTGACTTTGGTTCTATACTAATATATTTAAACTTTTGTAGCTACATATATATATATATATATATATATATATATATATATATATATTTATGTCTATATAAAAATTAGTGTATAAATAAAAAATTATTAGTATAGGAAGAGTAAAAATTCAGTTCACTAGTACAAAAGAGAATCCATATATGATAGAAATTACAGATAAATAATCTTACAAATTACAGTGGCTGAAGCATTTCAGATATATAGATCTTTTAAGTAAAAGTGTACATCGGTTTTTCATTTGGAGATGCAGTCTTCGCTTGCAAAAGAAAAAATACAATGATTTTTATTTGAACAGTATTCCTATTTGTGCGTTCAACGAAGGATTTTTGAATTCTTAATTAATTGCCAAACAGAAAAGACCTATTGATTGCGATATTATGCATGAGAAATTTTATATTGCCATCAGCCAGTGTATATTTATATCAGTCAATGCCTCCAACTGAACAAGGAGAAATTCTTCTTTTTTTTCTTCGCTTTAGTCTTCGACGCGTTCCGTTGATGCTCGTCCAAAGCCGGCGTCGCCGTAGGCGCGTTAAGATTGCAAGTTGCATTGCATTTGCTTGGCTTTTGCTTCCTCTTCCAGCTCGAATATCCAACGACGAAGTCGGGAGACTAAAGAAATTAATTGCAAATTTACTGTTTAAATGTATTTCCAAACTAAAGCTTTTTTTCTTTTGTATTTTATAAGTTATAATCCTTATATATGTATATACAGTACGTAGGTGTATCTACAAATTCTCGAGCAATACTTGCGAAACTTACGTGTATGTTCATCGCACTGATTGGATCCCGATCGATTCTCAAATTGTCCTTCTTCTTTGATTTTTTTGACTTTTTCTTGGTCTCGTTGCAAAGCGAAAGTTCCGGTACTTTGGGATCATTTGCCGTCTTACATTTCCCAACGGAAGAGGTGTCTCTTTCGTTCCTGATATCCCATCTACGGTTCAATTCTAATGAAATTCAATACGAAAAATAATTGATATTTCTTCAATTTGCATGATGTACAAATGCATTTGAATTTGAAAAATAACTTTCAACCTTTGTTAGAATCAATGCTATATGTGTACCAATTATACTATATATATATATATATATATATATATATATATATATATATATATATATATATATATTGCCTGTTAGATGCAAGTATTGTTTTTCATTGATCATTTTTAAGCTACATAAATATTATGAAACGACTTCGAAGAGTGGAAAAATTATATCGATTTATTGCGAACTTTGATCACTACACTCTTGGCTTTTCGATAGAAAATGACATTCTTAAATGTCGTTTGATATTGACATAATATTCAATAATATTCATTAATATATATTTAATCCCAAGGATCTCGTTACAGTCGCTATTTAAAACGAATGACACGTGACCTGCATCTACTTACAGTGCAATACGTAGACCCGTGTTTTTCTCAATAAATATATTATGCAATTCAGACGATCATAAAGTATCACGTTTAAATGTGTATATATATATATATATATATATATATATATATATATATATATATATATATATATATAGAGATATTGTTAGGACCGAATTATGTTAAAATATCATTTATATAAATTGACTTAAATGATCAATTTGGAACGTCACCTTTCGCTTTTTTTAATCAGAATCCTCTGTTTATATGCGGGATTTGGAAATAACGGCAAAATAATAAAGAATACATGAAAAACATTAATAAATAAATAAATAACTTTTTGTTTAATTCCAGAGCTCGTTTTCAAGGATATTAAAAGGACGACTTAAAAAAAAAAAAACCAATCAGAAAGTGGCATTCTCATGGTCTTCAAAGGTATCGGATTCCTCATGAGATGCACTATATTGAAACGTAGACTTTACCACTATTTTCGTATTCAAGGCCAGAAAAAGGATGAAAAAATGAACGTTGACCTTCAAATGACTTTTAAAATTGACTCTGGTGGTCAAAGTCAAGATCCGTCAAGCAATACCTTCGACGAAACGCTTTAAACATTTTTTGTATGATATTATGTTATTATAAACACTCTTATATTATAAACATTATTATAAACATTCTTAAACCATTTTCTGAAAATTCCTTCCTAATTATATATATACTGGAAAGTTGCTAAAAAGATATCCATCGTTATACTATTGTCATACAAACTGTGTAATAGATATTTCAAAAGAGCCTAATAGATATTCTCTTACTCTCTCTCTCTCTCTCTCTCTCTCTCTCTCTCTCTCTCTCTCTGTATCGTTCTCTGACTCCCTGCCTCTATGAAACTGTACGATTAATTTATTTCGTTTTGTGCCATATACATCTATAGTCTTCAGTTTTATATGGATGTATTTTAAGAAATGATCGTTTTAGAGTGCATGAATTCTTGAAAGTGTCATAATGTTATTTCATTGATTGATAGTTATATGAATATTCAGGTATACTTTTGTATTATATTGTTATTTTCACTTTTTAACCTATCGATAAAACAATATAGTCGCTGTCTTTATAACTATATACATATGATATTTTTATGACCGATGATTTACTACGTTTTTCGATAGTGTTTATTTTTTCATCGACGTATACTTTTATTTCCTGACGAAATGTTATCACTGCATCGCGTACAGATATTATTTTTATACACTTTATCATTAATTATATTTCCAATGCATTGTATTGACTTCTTTTGGATTATTTAAGACTTGCTGAAATAGTGTGACAAAAACTACTTGAGATCGAGGTACAGCCGAATTAACGTTATAGAGTTTGTATTTCAACTATGCCAATGCGCGTACGATACGAACGGTTTTAATTGCGATCACCATTGCAGCTGTTTATAGAATATAACTTGATATAATCTGCGCCGCACGTGTTTTACACGTATCCTGCGTTTCTGCTGGTTTTCCCACGCCCTGCGTTACAATAACTTATGATGCTTCGAGAACCTGGATATTATTTCTGCTTACTCAACATTCATACATCATATTATTCTCGATCTATTTTATTTGCAAAAAAACCTCTATATACAAATAAATGCACACCCATCTATCTACCCCCCCCCACCCCCCGCTCGATCGTTCGCCGTCCCCGGCGGCTCACCTTCGAACAGCTGATTCGCCCGCCTCGGAGCCGCCCTGACGCCGGACCTCCGCGCGCCGTCGCCGTCGCCGCCGCCGCCGCCGCCGCCACAATCCCCTATCGACGGGACTTGCGTCGACGCCTGGCACTCCTCCCGCTCCGCGCCGCGGCGCTGATCGTCCGGGCAGGAGGCGCGGATCCTGCTCCTGCCCGGGGGGCAACGGCCGCGGTTCGCGGGCTCGCCGAGACTGCGCTGGCTCGCGCTCGACGGGCAGCCGGGGCTGGCGTACGAGATTCTGCCCACGCTGAAAATTTAACATGGTTTTATGAATAAAATTTCCAAGCGGTGCTTACCGATGGACAAACATATATGCACAATAAGTTGCTATCGAATAAGGAAATTAGTTGCTGCTCCATTTGTGTAAATTTTTTCTAGTTAAAAATTAAAACCAATCGAGAAATTATATATGAAATCTCAAAAAGTTTATATATAAAGAAATGAAAAGTTGAGACTGCGTTAATAGAGGGCCGTCATTTCAAAATTATTCGGTATCTGGTATATTTATGTACACCCCCCCCCCCCAAATGCCATTCCGGATTTTCCAATTCAAACTCAAAGGCTTTCAATCCTCTAATTCTAACTGTTTCGGAAATCTAATATTCGAATAGAAATTTAATGTTCAAAAAAAGATCTCTCTAATTTTTTTAATCCTTGAGCTATTAAATTCTTCTTCTCGAAATTTACCTTTAATTTTTTGCGTCTTAAGAATTATAAAAATACGTTATTTCTTCAGAGTTTTCTTCTTTACCGACAATACAATTTTAACATTAAAAAATATTCATGACGACATGGATATATAAGCTCAGAACATCGTATATACTCGGATAATTTAGTTTAAGATTTTGCAGTTTAGTATTTGGGTTTAGTATTTTAGTACTTTTCCATGGGTTCCTGTCTTTGATGTAATCACTTAAAGGAAGAAGGGTAGGTAGGTTTTAAAGGGAAAAAGTTTGCTTCCATAAGTAATCGACAGCCCCTTAAATGTTGCCTCAATTTAATATATATATAATCCAAATTTCGAAAAACTGTTTTATAAGTAAAAATGTTAAATACTTTCATTGTAATTCAAGGAAAATAATTTTATGAAAAATAAAACTTATTACACACACACACACACACACACACACACACACACACAAACGCAATTATAAAATGTGCATATTTATAATAATTAATTTGGCAATTATAGAAATTAATGTGGATTATACTATTATGCTCTGTAATAACAAAATTCAGCACCACCTGAGCGCGATTCATATTTGAAGCTAAGAAACAAACACTGTTACATAAGAAAAATCACAACATTTTAAAAATTATAAGCGATAAATTAAATTGTATATTTAATTGAGACTCTTCTGATTTGTTATATTGATCAGGAAATTCTGTAATTCTCATCTTATGTAATATCCACAGAGACGAGAAAACTTCTAGATTTTTTAAAATTATTATACTGCTTTATACGTATATGATATGATATGATATGATATATAGATGAAAGTTATAAAGATAATGCAATTCTAACCCAGCGATGAAGCGCATTTAAAAGATCGCGTTCCACTATATATATATATATATATATATATATATATATATATATATATATATATATTATGCACGTATATATTATGAGCTCGTATATATATTTATACCTGTGTGGTTTTTTACCAGCTCTCTGTGCCTTTTATATACATATATCTATTGCACGAGTGGAAAAACTACTAATGCAAGTATACGTATAATATTATATTCATTAGAAGCAGGAGTTCGGAGTTATTTCTCAGAAGCATATATGTTGCTGGAAGTCGGAAAAGTGAAGGACTGTGGATTAAGCAATACGCTCGACGGAGAATGAAAAAATTTGATGTTTTTCGAAAATCGGAATATATTATCCTTTTTAATCAATATCTGCAATAAAATATGAAGCAGATGAAAATATAGATTTCATTTATGATTGGAAGTTTTTATTCTTCGTCAAATAAGAACGAGTCGATTTTACAATATTTACCATCGATACATTGATTATTATAATAATTAAATTCTCTAAAATGATGTGGAAACAAGGACGATTCATTATAGAATAAAGTGATAAAGCCCTGGATTATTGTTTCAAAATTCAAAAATATCCATTAGTATGCGAGATCTGGCACATTTATAATTATCAAAAGTTGGGAAATTGTATTGACGACGAAACTAACAAGTAGCAATAACATTCACTATTTATTTATTCAAAATAAATTCAATAAATTTATATGAAATCCTTCCTTGATTCATCGCCGACAGTTCGTTACAGGGCCGGAGTAGACTGTCATGACCTAAGCTCGGGCCTATCTGTAAGTCGGAGACTTCTTCGGAAAATCCTTATCAGATGATACATATATATGTACAATTCGAAAGGAAAAAAAATAACAATACCGTTTTGATACAATGCATTTTTTTAAAGATAGTATTAATTTATAATGATAACTTTTAAGAGTAGATATTCGAATTTCACTTTCGACCAGAATTATATATACATTTCAAACTTAGCAAATACACTATTAAAGAGATGTCTTTACCAATACTCTTTTTTTCTAAGCTGTAGTAGACGACGATTGGTGCCTTAGTCGCATATATGATGAACAATATAAAAAAAGCATATCATTTTGATGCGTAGATTTCTTATGTTATTATATCTACTTTTGTCTGACGTTATCTTATATATTAATATTAATCTTTTTTTTTATTTCCAACTATTTTTAGATGAATATTTAAAAATTTAAAAATCTTCTTCACTTTATTGTGTACTAGATATACAAATGTATATATTAAGATTGTCTTATGAAACTGATTTTTATCGACTATTATTTATTCTATGCGCTGAATTGAATAAAATGTCGGAAACAAAATCGGATAAAAATAAAATGTAACACTACTGAAAAGAGACAATTAAATAAAGTTGGCCCAAGAAAATTATTTGATATAAGGTAGACATATCATTTCGGCAAACGGCATATAATGATCTCCAGAAGGATGTTTAAAAAAAAAATCAGGATTGTCTCGGAAAAACAAACCTCGCGCAAAAAAAAAAATGTTGCAACTGTCGAGGCTTCCTCGGAAGACGAGACCCGGGGTTATAGGCTCCCCAGCGCCTTTGATCCGGGCCTGGTTTTTGTTGTATAATAACGGTCAACTATCACTATTGGCTTGAGAGGAATGACAATGGAGTGCAAAAAGTATGCCGAAGCCTGCGTTAAACGTATGCAATATATGTAATATCTTCTGTGGTATATGAACAGCGCGTGCGTAAAATTCAATGCTTGTATCTTGTTTTAACTGCGTAAAGTATATTAGCATGTTATAAATTATTATGGCTTAAAATCCAATTCCACTGCAACAAAATATAAATATTTTTTTATGTTTTTGTTTTGTTTATTAAATTTTCCAAAATGTTCCCACTTCCAATAATACGTAAAATAATACATGCAAAGTGGATTATAATTATATTTACATGGATTTTGTATAATACATTATTACGTAATTAGATTGAGTTCAAAATTATATAGGCTTTCGTTCACGCGGTGCTGCATTGAAAAAAGTGTCCTAATGCTCTACGTAAGTAATTGCTTACTTGTCACTTGAATGGTGAACGCATGCTCTGTGTTGGAGAATATTGTATGTATAAATCGTAATTTATTAAATTTTCGTTAACAATCCCATTTATTTAAGTCTATTCTCTCCCCTCTCTCTAGTAATATGTATGTATGTATGTATGTATGAATATATATGTCACTGTTATATTTGAGATCAAGTCATCTAGCGGATTTTTTCAACCGGTGCGGAAACGGGAACACTTCAAATTTTCATAATCACAAATTGTACAGAAATAAGATTTTAAAAATATTTTCATTTCATTACCGTTTCACGAATTTCTATAAACAAACATTATTAGTAAATTAATATTTACATACTAATAATCATTAAAACAAAGCACCTTTTTACTCCATCGGCAGAAAAGAGCATTAGATTTTCGGTTAACAAATTTATACTCGCAAGATGAATCATTTTGTAACTTCGTCCAGTTGTGTATAATACCTCATAAGAAGTACGCTTCCCTTACGAAACATCCCGAACAGAGTCTACCCGCCCGGTATAATTGAAAATCTGCGCAGAATATCTCAAAGACTTCTTCCGCACTTCTTCCGACAACGAGAAAAGAAAAGTAGAAGAAGAGGAGGAAAAAAATAGAGAAGAAACCCCAAGAAGCGAGGACGTCATTAAAAAGCATTGCCCCGAAGTACCGAACGAGGCCCGCGGCTGCACAGTAGCTCTCCCCCGTCGGATCATTCCAGCAGAGCATTCCCGCCTAATTACCCTCGCAATTACGCGCGCGTATCACCTGTACACTGTATATGCATATACGTCTATATCGCGCAGTCCGAATGTACGCGAGGGAGCCTAGCGAATGTATTGTACATCCAACTATACGAACTATATATATATATATATATATATATATATATATATATATAGTCAGCGCTTCCACGGCGGGTATATACGCTTCGTTATCGGCCACTCGAGCCGATTCCCCGCGCGTACGAGCTCATTGCGGCTCGCGCGATTCTCTCGAGGAATCGCCCGCCCCGATAAGGCATTTGCCACGATAATAAGAGCGGCTCGGTCCAGGGACGGATTAATGGCAAGGCTTTGTGCAAAGATATATATATATATATATATATATATATATATATATATATATATATAATATGAAATTTTATGTGTAGATAAAAGATGATTTTTTTTTAATTTCGAACAGCGTTCTATAAGCATCTCGGTAAGCTCGTTATTACAAAATCATCCGCTCTAATAAGGAGAAGTAATTTCATAATTTTAAGATATTGCGCAGAAAAGAACGCAATAGCCATAAATGACTCGGATAAATTTACAATTGCAACTTTTTAGCTATAATAATTGATAACTTTTCAGCATAATGTGAAAAAATGTAAATTGATGCATAAACAGATAGTATATATAGTAGTACAATTTGGCTTTTTCTCCGAACTGCTGGTGGGCCATCCTTGAGAAATTCAGACGCACATATAAGTAGAATAACTTATTTAAGTGCACAACTAAGACTAAAACAGGATGATTTCATTGTGGAATTCGAAAACATTTCAGATCTGTACATTTCTTTCGTATTGAAAACTCCTTTTTCAAAACGTATATATGTTTATATATATATATATATATATATATATATATATATATATATATAATATGTTCAAAATACTCTATATACCGTACAAGTTTTAAATTGAATGAGAGCGAGTAATAGTATGCTTCTCATGATTCCGAATATAGTTTAAATTCGCATAGATTGCTTTTAACAGTTCTAAAACAAAATTACAGGGCCGAAATGTCGATTTTTTTTATTTGGGAATGAAAAACACGTGTATAGGACGATCATGATTTACAAAACATATGTATCATCTTGCTATTTTAGTAATGCAATAAAAGCGATTACAAGATTTTGAAATTTTGACGATTTTTTAAAAGTTTTTTATGCTGTTTTTTACTCATTTTCAAATTTTTACGAATAAAAGCTGATTGAGTATAGTAAACCAGAATAACATATATCCTTTTTATAATATTTCCATCTTCTTATTAATGGAATTTTTGATTTTCCCTACCCTTAAGCGAGCCCTAGCTGTATAATAGCCTCGGGCCTCAGTAAAGGCTTACTCCGACCCTGGCTTGATCTTTTGGCCGAGCGGCAGAGAGAATCGCTGACGTATATATATATATATATATATATATATATATATATATATATATATATATATATATATACGTATATACATACATACATAATACACCTCTCTAGCGGTCGGTCAGTGTGCGCCGAATCTATAATATGCGCGATTACTTCAAATAAGGCACTGTTCGTTTTCAGCCGCCTTTTAAATTATTTTCCGTTAGGTACCGACTCTATATTTAGACTATTGCATATAGCGGAGACAGAAAGGATATTTCTATTTTAATCTTAATTCTTATTTCGTTGGAAATTTTGCGATATCTGATCTTTTTTTTTGTATAGTTGTTACATCAACACGAAATATTGATATTTTTCGAACGTCTCCGTAAAAGGGACTCTTTATATCGGACCGTGCAGATTTTATTCAAAATACACACAAGCTCTCTACGGACTCTTTATATTATGTAGATTTACATAGAGACTGATTGATTTTTTTAAACAATTCGAATGAATTATTCTTTGTGATTACTGCAATGAGTTAATAAGAGCTCTGATTGATTTCGCAAAGCGTTCGACACGAGTTCTCAATAGAGTTGGAAAGTTGTTCTTTTTTTGTTGGAGTGTTTGAATGAATTCTTCAAAAATTTGAATTAAGGCATCTCCCAACAAGAGTTTCACGTTTTGTGATGAGGAACTGTAAGAATTTCTACACGCAAAAACAATTGAATCCTTTGAGAACTCATCGGAATTTCATCATAAAATCATTTGAATTCATTGAAATCGATCGGAATTCTGCGAATTCAGTCGAACCGATTCAAGTCTTGCAAGCTGATTTGAGTTCATTGATGACTCCTACAAATTTTTGGAGAGTCATCACAAACTAGTTTGGCGCCCATGGGAACTCTGTCAACTTGTTCGAACTCTTTGTGAACTGATTCGAATTTTTCTATAAATACTTGAAACTTTTTGAGAACTATCGGAATTACTGCAAAGCCTTTAGGAACTCGTTCGAAATCTTTATGAATCATAACTCGGTCCCTGAAGATGAACCGAAGCGGTTTGAAAAGTCGGACAACAACGAATGTAAATTTAGTTGGCAGGGATTGTCACGCTGTCCTTTACTAACTCTATACTACTGTGTACAAATACGAGTAAGACTATTCATTTCAAACTTCCCGGGTTGATCAATTCGGACAAATTTTTTTATTGTTAAGTTGGTACTACTGTCAGAGTTATCTGTGCCAAATCTTTATTTATCATATAGTTACGCTTGTGCTTTGTGAACATAGAAAAGTTGTCTCTTCAGTTTTTATAATGTAAGAAATTCAACAAAGAAGTAGCATTAAATTTTGTGCGTGAAATGAAATATCGGCGGCCGAAACGTTCAGAATGATGCAGAAGGCCTTTGGTGAGATGTCAATGTCAAGAACAAGTGTTTTTGATTGGCACAAATTACTCAGAGAAGGTTGAGAACGCGTTAAGACGAACTACATCAAAGACGACCAATAACATCTACTGATGGGCTACACGTCGACAAAATCAAAGAATTGGTTCTGCAAAATCGTCGATTGACTACTAGAGCGCTTGCTGATATTGTTGAAATTTTAAATTGGTCTGCCACCACCATTTTGAAAGACATCTTGTGGCTGAAAAGAGAAAAATCACCATTGGTGACAAAAACACTCAATTTTTTGGAAAAACAGCGTCGCATGGAGGTCTACGAAACGATGCTTTCGAACTATCAGGACAAGATAAAACGCATAATACTTGGAAATGAGACTTGGATTTATGCTTATGATCCAGAAACAACCGATCAATCGAGCGAATATCCTACCAAAGGAGAGCGGAAACCGAAAAAATCACACCATAGTCGCTCAAAAATCAAGGTTATGCTCACTGTTTTCTTTGATTATCGTGGTCTGGTGGATTATGAATTCCTTCCAACCGGCCAAACGGTTAACAAAGAATATTATTTGAGTGTTATGCGTAGTTTGCATGAAGCTATTTGTCTCAAAAGGCCAGATTTCTGGAAAGACAACTCTTGGTTTTTGCATCACTATAATGCACTATGTCACACTGCATTCTCTTACGTGAACATTTCGCCAAAAATTCAACCAATATCGTTCCGCAACCACCGTACTCGCCTGATTTAGCACCGTGTGACGTCTGGCTGTTCAGCAAACTCAAAAGACCACTTGGGGGACATGTTTTTGTTTCGATTGAAGAAACAAAAACTGAATCGAAGATGGAACTGATGGCCATTCCGAAATATGAGTATAGAAAATGTTTGGAAAATTGGAAAAAGTGTTGGCATAGTTAAATTGCATCCGGAGGGATTATTTTGAGGGGAATGAATTAGGTTTAGAAGAATAAATCAAGATTTCAAAAGTTATAAGTAAAGTCTTATTCATATTTGTACACAGTAGTATATTGATTGATTTTATTTTAATTTTTTTATTTTTTAGTTTTATTCTTCTTCTTTTTAGTTTACACTGTTTTATTTTTAATAAGAATTTTTATTTCATATTCTACGGAGGAGATTACAATCAAGGACAATCTAAGAGACATTATAATTACGTTACTTTATAAAAACTGTGTAAGACTGATAAAAAATATTTGTTAATTCATTTGAACTCTAAAAATTAAGTAGAACTCGTCCAAGCACGTCTAAAAATTAAATACCGACTACTATCAGTAGATTTATAGTCTAATTTACAAGTTATTTTTTTGCTGTTTGAAAATTGTCTTTGAAGGACTGCTTAAAATTTTCTGAATTAAGTGTATAAAAAAAAATTAAAAAATACATCATTTTGTAACTTTTCAGACTTTTCGCGATAATTAATTCATTTTTCCCCAATTTCATCAACGATAGTATTATTATGTTATAATTAAAACGACAAATCTTTATAAATCTATAAATCTATATTTAGAGCAAAATCAACAACAAGTCTCCCTTTAAGCGCTTTAATTATAGCCAAAGTATCTTAATTAATTATTATCTTTTATACACTGTGTTCACGGTGCTGATTTATAAGCTCTTCGTCCTTGTCGCATTGACAAGTGTATATATATATATATATATATATATATATATATATATATATATATATATATATATAGAACTTTCGATGATTTAACACGTGCGATAGATTATTTGGTTATATATTCTCCTATCTCGTTGCGCGATTACGTATACAGACTCTTCTCCCTCCCTCCTGTCCTCCTTCTCTATCCCCTCTCCGTCTCCCACACAACCCACCCGTGCTCTTCAATAATGTTATAAACTCGTTAATAGTACGCCCCCCCCCCAGCTCCGCGCCTATGCACGAAGGTAAAAATAACCAAGCGAATCCATTCAATTCTAATAAATGCCGCTTTAATCGCCCCCAATGCACTCGTCCAACTCCGGCGCTCGGCGCATCGCCCAGACTCGTATCGCACGCGTCTTCTCGGGTCTTATAACTCGTTCCAAAAAGACGCGCGACGCGCGCGCGCGCACTTTCGTTTTGAAATAGAATCGTCTCGGATTCGTGCAATATTCTGGCGTTCATATATATATATATATATATATATATATATATATATATATATATATACATATATACATCTGAATTTTGGCCTGAGCTCGACGTCGTTATTCTTATCGATCGCCCCGTGCGCCAGCCTCGATCACCGATCGGCACTCGCGCGACCTTTCCCAGATTTAGTATAATATACGCATATGTATATAGAAAAAAATGATTTTACCTCTTCTCTCTCTCTCTCTCTCTCTCTCTCTCTCTCTCTCTCTCTCTCTATGGATGAGCGTCTCACGTTAATATTCGCGCAGATTTAAATCGCCCGCGTCATCGATCGAAAATATCGCTCGCACAAGAGCGGTCACTGCGTCAGAAGTCAAGGAACGTAATTATATATGTTGTTATCAGTGTGCCGCGTGCGCACACTCGCATCAGGTGCGCGACGAGAGAATGCATAGGATGACGAGTACGTCGGTCAGTCTTGGTGTGACGGCACACTGCATATGCGTAAACAATGTCTAGTACGTCCATTGTATACATGCGAGACGAGAACTAAATACTGCGCAAATACACACACACACACACACACACACTTTAGAACAAAGCCTCGCGGCATTGATCATATATTAAATGCATGATGTATTAAGCCACCAAAGCGCCGGCTTCTATATCTTATATATATATATATATATATATATATATATATATATATATATATATATATATATATGCAACGTGACTTGCGATCACGGTGGGGGAGAAGACGATTTGAGGCACGCGCGCGCTACTGGTGCACTTGACGCTGAAAATTTTAGAGTTAGAGAGAGAGACAGAGAGAGAGAGAGAGAAGGAAAGCAAGGCAAAGATTTTTTATCAGATAAGTAGTTAAAGTGATGTTGGGTAAGTCGACGAAATAACTTATTGGTCTATATTAAATATTTTACGATGTGTTTCACACATATCGGCATTATATATATTTATATGAAATTGATAATACGAGTAATCTATTAATAGCTGATAAGAGGGTACATTTGTCGATTACACGTGTTCCTATAGTTCCTATATATGTATATATAAGAATCGACTTAATCATCAGCGATTCGGCAAATTCGCAAGTATAGCAATTAACAAGTTTTATATGATTTTCAATGTACACACATATATAGACATAGTATATACATATATATATTAATGATTCCATATCAACCGGAAGACAAAAAAAAAGGTTTCTATGTCACTAAAAAATATATCGATTCTCAGAATAATTCATTAAGGCATTTGTAGGTGTTAATTTCTAAAGTGCAGAAGAACGAATTTGTGTTAATGTTTTACAAATACATAACTTTCAGAAAATATAAATTTTTATAAATTTCTATGATGATTCTGCCAAGGTCCTTGTTGCCATTTTTAGGATGAAAAATGGCCTGTATACAAAAGAGATAATATGCTATTAGTTTCTATAATTATAAAAAATTAATCATCATCGGCTATAAAACTTTTCTGCAGGCTAATTTTATCAGCAGCAATTTTTTCGTTTTTTTTTTTTGAAGAACGCTGTAAAATTGTATATACCGAGTGGCCCATTTTCTTATTCTATGCACTTTTACACGAGTAATCTATCTTTCACGATTAAAAGTTGAAAAAAAATTTCTCTTTTGCTTTTAGACTATATTTTGTTCCAGAACCGGAAATGAGTGTCTTTGAAGAGCAAAAAAAAAATATTCTATAAATTCAGAAACTTTCTTAAAAATGATGTGTTCAAAAGTATTTTTTATCAAATGCCCCGTTTATGATAAATGGCTGGTCAAAATTATAATAGTCAAAAGTATAATTTGCAAAAATTTCCTTTTTCACCAACTTTATATGCTCTCGTGTAAAAAAATGCGGTTAAAAAAGAATCGAACTAATTTCAGAATGGTTCAGAAGATCGAGATAAGGGTTTCTGGGAAAAAAAATGGAGGGGAAAAAGCACTTATTTCTATCGATATTACGTGGAATAAGCCGTATATGTGCATCGCGTCCGTTACGCGCTCCCCTATGTATAATCAGGCGATAAAATTAGGAAGCGTCGACGAGCTTACTGTTATTACTGACGTATAGAGCATACAGTTGCTCGCGCAACATTTTCTGGCGGGGGGAGGCGATCTTACACCTGACTGTAACTTTGATAAAATTTTAACTTATTGACACTAAACGCTATTATTATGCATAGTTACGAAATTGATAGAGCAAATTATAGACATTATTAGAGACGGAACAATGTCGTTTACAAATTATGACTAAACTCGAATCGAATTAAATTAAATTTCTCAATTATCGAACCGATTTAGAAATGTTACTATACACTCTTAACGACTATAATTCCTTTCTATTTCAATGTATTGTATAGCTCGTAAAAATAATGTACTCGTTCTTTTTCCGAGCAAGCTCATATATGTGTTTCGGTTATATAACGAGAATATATATATATATATATATATATATATATATATATATATATATATTAAATACCGCAAAACTTTTATGGCCATATAACTACGACGAATAATTAGAATATACTTACAACCTCTTTACTAATTCGTATCTGTCTAATACCTCGTATGTATCCCTTGGAAAGTAAATTTTATTGCGATAAACAATGCTCTATATTCCATATATTGTCAAAGTATATATACGTATAATTTTATAATCAGCTTATAAAATAATTTTAAGTATTTGCAATTACAATTACTTCGATTATTGTCGTATACGAACAAATACAGGAAAGTTTTAACTTTTGGGGAGTAGGAAAATCAATTTTTGTGTTCAGCTTACTCTTGACGTAATTTTTTTTCTGGAAGCACTAGTTTTGAGTAATAGATAAAGAACACAGTGGAAATGCTCATTTTTTTACAAGCTCACTTTTTATTTTAGAATAAAAAACCTGCTTTTCTTGTTAAATCGATACAAATTAGCAGTAAATATTTTAATTAAAAAAAATTAAAAATAACTTCAAAAAGTAATAATGCATTATGTCTTATTCAAAATAAGAATTATTTTTTATAAATAGAAAATACAAAAGAGAAAATACAATTTAAATATAAATATATAAATACAATTAAAGCGTAAAAGAAATTTTGTTCTCTCTTTTACATAATACGATTTCATCAAAAAAAATTTCAACATAAAAAAAATCTTCCATCTTGCAAGGTAAAACAAATCAGAATCGCAATTTTCTATAAGTTAAGTTCTTGGGATTTATTATACAAATGGGTGGATTGTCTAACAAATCGGGCCCGACAAAAAAAAGTTTTTTAGAAAGAAAGTCGAATCTGTTTAATTGTTGTACGCAAAAGTATTTTTTCCATCATATGATTTTCAAATTGTAGTTCCCCTGAGGTTTTTAGTTTTACCAAACTGTTCCCTTTCGTTGGGAAAGTTTAAAAAATTTGACTGACAATATATACTATAAATAAAAAATTAAACTTCAAATCATGTGGATGATTTATCTCTAAAAGAGAAATTTTGAAGTACTAGAATGCATTAATCCTTGTGACATTCTGAGACTATGATAGTTATATTGTAATATCTAAAATATAAGATTTATTGAATTCATATTGCAATAATTTTTTTCAATAAATAAAAGATAATTTACCAATAAATATTTCTTGTATCTACGCTATAATTATCCTTATTTAAGAATAATCTTTGTAATTTAAATAATTTGAAAATCATGAAACAAATGAATAATTCTGTTCCTGGGCATTTCCGCACTGCGCTTCACATTTATTTTAGAGCTCAAAAAACAAAAAATATCTAAAAAAAAACTTCTCAACACTTATAAACATCTATTAAAATTATTACATCTGTTCAAAAAAATTTTTTTTCGATCGGCCCAATTTGTAAAATTGGTACAGGTATGTGTGTGTGTGTAGACGCTAAATATTACTCAATTATTAATTAATTTAATAATTAAAATAGTAAAAATTTATGAAGGATAATTTTGCATACCTTTGCACCGGGGACTTATTTACGCAATGATCAAAACCGTAATCTTGAAAACCGTCTGAAAAAAACAAAAAAATGTACTTTACATAATAATTTTAGAATAAATTATATCTGAATATATATATAGATATTCAGATACTTAAACAATTACCTAAACAATTTTTCTTTATAATTAATGTTACATCTTTATAAATAATTGTCATAATTAGTTTATCTAGCGTACTGAATATTTCCTAAAATTTAGCAAAGCTTTTTGGTAGCATTTATACAGAATACTCTATGATACTTGTCCTCTTTTTTAAAATACTAATAACCAGGTAACGACACTAAGTGAATTATATTTTATATTCTATTTAATTTTGACCGCATCATAATCATGAATATTACATTTCATTCATTACCGATTAGTAATTTTATTCAAACGTAAAAAACCGTATAATTTCAATTAACCAATTTTCTTATGATAAATTTTACCAATTTTCTTATGAAATATTTTATAATATTTTATAATTTATTTTTAATTCTAAGACTAATGAAACATAATTCCTTCATCTTTATTAAATATTTTATACTTTTAGGATTATGGGTTCGGTTGTATATTAAGAAAAAAAATCTTAAAATACAATTTTAAATATATATCACTGAAATATGTCATGAATTTTTCCTTATAATAAAATTTAATATCTATATAATTTAATATCTATATAATCCATAATAGAATTTACATAAATTATTAGATCTACTAAATATAAGATATCAGTTTAATGAAGTATTTTAGTAATGTTTTTTAAATATTTAAATTATTAAATTGAAAAAAATTCATTGTCAGTATATATGTGTTATAAAAGAGATGAAAGACTAAATCAAAATTACTTATAGTAATCGCTTCGAAAGTACAATATATTTATCATGTCGATACCTAAAATCACAGAACCTCGTAAAGGGAATTGACAAGGAGAGATCGCCATTAGTAACGAATTTGGTCCAGATTGACTGACGTAATTCGTATTATCTCCAAAATTAATTTTCTTAAGTTTTAAGAAAAGCTCGTACATTCTCCAGAGACGATGCTTTCGTTCGTAAAACTTTATATGTGTATTGAAAATATGGAGTTATAATTTGCAAATTTGGAGTTAATCAGAGTTACTTTGTTTAATTTTGACCAAATTGATGATCCATATCAGTTATACGTATGGTGCGTTACTTAAATACTCAAATATAGAATCTACATTTATCTTTTGTCTTATTGTAATTGAACTTATCGTATTTTCAGTTTGTCTTTAGAAAATTACTGGAAAAGGCCAAGACGTTGAGATGACGAATTTTGTCCAAACTTACCACGAATAGTATGCGATTTATCGCGAAAACATCACAGAGCCGTAGTTTCGATAATTTGGTGACTGTTTTTCCGATAAAATGTAAAAAATATCCGTATTAAATGTATAATACATGTACCAAAATATGTGGAGAACGGAGAACATGTACAAGAATATCAGTCGGTTTCAAATTCGCATAAGAAAAACGTGACGTGCTTAGAAATTTTCTTAATACCTCATTCGCACCTTGAAAACACTTATACATTCTTTAAGTATTTTTGTAAATAACAAGTGACGTGTCGTAATGAGGTAGCAGTAATATAGTTTTATAAATGTAGTAACGAAGTTTTCATAAGTAATAACAATGTCGCTGCCACACACGGAGCACAAGGTCTAGAACAATATAATATAGAATTAGCTTTCGTTACATTTGATGCACATATATATTTTGAATGAGATTTAAGTTTTAAGATACGAATATATGGTATAAAGCGATTTTATTCGCGATTATCATATGTTTTAAGTTATATAACTGTAGCTACTGTCGTATCCTGATGTTTATCTCGCACCATATACATATATACTCTGGCATACAATTGGCATTAATGCACAGTTTTTCCTGCTTCGCCAAGATCGCAGTGACGTTTTTCCTTACTCTGCAGTACACTTAAATACGTTGCCAAAACTACGTCGCTGCAATGTCATAGCGACGAGTTATGATATCTGGGGAAGGAAATCACTTTAATTAAATTCAAAATTGTCCCGGTAAGGGTGACCTCTCCTTGTAAGTATAAGTCTCATATCAAAGTTACCACCGATGATACACCGACCTGCTCTATAAAGTTCAACCCTTTTAGATATCTGAATCCAATATCGATTCAGAAAACAACTATATTTTTTATTACTCAATATCTTTTCGAGACTATTTATATAGAGTTTATCAAGATGGATGATAGAAGTTAGATAATTCTAACGATCATTTTTTATTAATTCGATTTTTTTGACATTCTATTCAGTAAAATTTGTGATTTCGCCATCAACAAGTTCACATCTATAACGTTTGAACATTGTTCACAACTTCTATCAAAATTCGAGAAGCATATTCTTGCTACTCAATAACTAGTAAAGAACGTTTCGTGTAAAATATGGTCGTCAGGCCGCTTCTTATAGATCCTTATGAACAGTGAACTTAATTTAGGCAATCGTAGAAAAGTATAGTTCTCGACGATAATATATCGATTCCGTACGAAAGGATTAGTAACAATAAAACTTCTCGAACTCTGTTAAAAAATTTGAAAAATTTCCAAATGTTTTGCCATCGTGAACTTGTTCATTGTGAAATGGCAGATCTCATTGAACACAATTCAAGCGGGATATTAAAGATCAATTAAAATTGCGATATATTAAAATGGTACCAGCCCTTTGAAGAAATCATATAGTTAGACGAATATATTTCTGGATCGATTCAGATTTATAACTCGCGCCAGTCTTACCGGCATGTTTGTTTGATGTGACACAAGTGAACGGCGAGACACCTGGGCTCGAGGGCCACTTTCACGACGCAGGCGAGGGCGACGAGGATTAGCACGGCGAAGGCGGCGAGCCCGGCCTTTGCCGGTCTCCCGAAGATCTTTCGGAGCAAGCAGGCACCTGCCGACTCAATGCTTCAGTTTGAACTGTTCACGAGGGAGCTTTCGATCTTACATCCTGCGTTTCGTATATAGTGTTTCCTATATAGTATAGTGAGCTTTTATATTTTCGGGACATAATCGATTAGTGCGTAGTGGCAGTAATGTTCCGTATTATTTTGTGCCGTGGAAAATCACTCAAAAGATACGTGTTGTCTAGTCTTTTAACGTCTACGGATTACAAGTGAGTTTATCCACAAATATATTTTCAGATCGTCCATATGTTTCCTTCTAAAGTTTATAAAAATGAAAATATAGATGACAGATTTTAATGATTTGTGTTTTAAATGATCAGTCATTAATTAAATTTAAGAATTAAAAAATTAAAAAACATGGTAATATAGATCAATGAAAAAAAAGTAAGACCAAAATAGCGGAGTATAGATTTCATGAAGTTTAAGAAATTATTCATTTTGAATTCTCAATCTTCAATTTTACAAATCAGTTTTTAAGTGGTGATCTGCAACCCTCTAAACCCCTTTAATTTAACTTAAGCCAAAATCTATTGATTGAAAAAATACCATAAAAAATAACGAGACATAGTGAGATAGCTGTTGCTCGTTAGGCATTTTAACTTTTTTTGACAAAGTGTTCCATATTGTTACTTCAGGTGTCTTTTAGTTCATTAGTCCTAAATATTTGGTTTGAATAAATTCGATCCGACGTCTTAAGCCCGCCAAATTTAACTAATTTTACTACATTAACTTCGGATCCACAAGAAAAATCTCAAAAATCCTTATATATATCTAAGCTAAAGCAAAACAACTCATTTTCAATAAAGTCGTACACCATTGTATTGATTCTAAAACAACGCATTGACCCACTTTGTCAAATTTCACTGGCCTACCTTATCAACTATTGTAAGCCCTCAATTATTAGAAATTAAATTAAAGAACTTTTATTTTTACAAATTTTTTATTTTGAACACTTTAATCTTCTATTTCATAGTCGCTTTTTTAAGCTGTCATTTTGAAATTGTCAAAAATAATTAACATCCAACAAGAATTATAGAAGCAGTACCGTTTCAATAAACATGAAATATCCCATTTTTTTCACAATATTTCGCATTGCCCAAATGTTCATATTTTCCTTTTCGTGTATACATGATAACATCTATACCTATGAAACCGAATTTTTTGAAAATAAAACTTTTATTTTGAAAAAATGATAAAAAAAATTTTGTTCCAAGGAATTGTCCTTAGTAATCATCAAGCACTTTTATTATTTCATGTAGTTTTTCGATTCGTTTTAGAATGTTTTATAAGTAAACCATGTATCGAACCAATTCTTCACGGTTTCGTAAGAATTTAAGCTAATATGTGCTCTGCATGAATGAAAACAAAGAATAACCGGATGGAACTAAAACTGGTGAGTAAGGCCTATAAGTAAGTTTTCCCATTCAAATAGCTCAATGGTTTCTTTAACCAACCTAGCACAAGGTATTAGAGCAATATAGTCGAGGAAAATTGTCATGTGCTGGCTTGTCTCTTATTCTGGATGATCACCTTTCAGTTTTCAGTGTAAATTAATGTGTTGTTTTCAAAAACGTTCCGCAGTTATAATGCTGCCGTCTCGGAGCAATTCCTAATATTTTATTTCGGACTGATGGGAGAAAATACAAAATATGACCTTCTGACCAACGTAGTTCGATCATGGCTGCAATTGTCTTGGTTCCTCGTGGTTGATCCATGATTTTCTTCATCTTGTGATTTGTGATTATCAAAAAGATCCGATTTTCATTGCCTGTTTTAGTACAAAAAAGTCTTTCGTTTGTATCAAGCGAATATTTATCAGTTCATTTTTCGATTTTACTGCTGGCGATCAGTCAATTCGTAGAGAACCTTGATACTCAACTATCGAATTCTTTCCAATGCTTGTAAATAAATTGTTGTGTAATATGCAATGAATTAGTCAATTATTCATGGGTTTGACCAACTTTTCATCGTCTTCGCGCAATAGAGCCTGAAGTTGGGCTGTCTCGAACTTTTGCCGAACCTGTTCTACGCTCCACATTACTAACATGAAAATTACCAATTTTTGAACTTTTAAAGCCTCTCAAAACACTGTAATTTTATAAGAACATGATTGCGATAAGTTTCTACGAGCATTTGATAGGATTCGACAACATTTTTTTTGTTAGAAGTATTAAATCAACGATGTTTAATACTAATGGTTCAAAAATGTTCTGAAAACGTTATTTGTTGGGATAAAATTCGCCATTTTTCAGGTAAAAAATACTTTTTTGTTTACGAATTGGCTTGATGTATATTATATATAAACGGAAGATGTAAAAATATTTTAGCTCGAATCATATAGTTCTTTAGTATATATGGTATACTATAGTATACTATAGTATATATTTAAGTGGAGACATCGATTCTTAAATTTCGATTTCATAGGTAGCCACGTACCTGATATATTTAATATAATTTTTAGTTAAACAGAAAAAGACAGAGTAACAAAGTTCGAGATATTTTGTTTTATGATTCTTTCGAGCCAATGATATTAATTCCTTATCATATATAAAAAGTGAATTATTTATACTGTTATCAATTAATTTTATTTGACTTATCCTTTCTTTTCGAATATTTATTTTTTAGTTACGTGATCTCGATTGAAATTGTGTAGTCTTTCTATTTAATACAATGTTTCATTGTATTTATGCCAGCAGGTGTATACGTCATGCATTGACGTTTAGCTTTATTTCTCTGAAAACAAAATCAAAACGTACATCTCTTTGCAGCTTGTTCTAAAGAAGCATGACGCTATTTTTTTTTGTTTTTTTTTTTTAATGCAAATAACTTTAGAATATTATATAAAAGCACAAGAAAAATGAGTACATATATTCTTTCTTCTAATCCTTTTAATTTATATATATTATTGGTTTTAGTGTATGAGTAACTTTAAAAGAAACTGACATATTCAATGGTGTACATATAATTTGTAATTTATATATTGTGGAATAAACATATCAGTGCGAATTATTGGTTAATTATTTTTCATTTCTATAAAGTACATATTTAAGCATTTCTATAAATGACTTATGTACTTTGTCCGTACAAATACAACAATGAAATAAACTTTAAATATAAAATATATCATATAAAATACTGTTGCTAAGATAATTTCTAATTACCGAGAGTCACGAGTATATAGTTTTTATACACTAAAAACTCGAATTGAACCGTCGAACCCTGTTCAATTGACCAGAATTTATACCATTTTATAAAAATTAAGGAAAATTAATAAGTTTAATACAAAACAGTTTTCTTTTCTCCAAAGACATTAAAGGATTGAAACAGAAGTAAAAACGACAACTAATAAATTATGCTACCTGGATTAAAGCACAGTAAAATATGACCTGCGCACAGGACTTCGCGCAGGAATCTAACGAGTTTTTGAATATTTCAAAATTTTCTTCTACATTAGTTTTTCAGTTTTTGTTGTCCGACTATTCTGAGCTCAAAGAGAGAAAAAAATCAAAAAATTCCAAATTATGAAGAAAAAAAATCGAAAATAGTTAAAGTTTTAATATGCTGATGCATAAAAGGTTTTGATAATCGAGAACGCTATCGATAAAAGCTCCCAAAACATACTTTTGTATTCAAGGGTGTCTATTAAACTCGCGTTTTTCATTTCCGCTTTGCCTGCGATTTCCTCGTCGTCGTCGCAGTCGCTTCTACTTGCAACAAATAATCTGATAGCTAATTTTTTTTTGTCAAAACTGTGCTCAGTTTTCATTTTATATTGTTGCTATAAAATAAAATATTATAGATATTTACCTAAATTATTTACGGCACTCGATTTATTAAGAAATGTCTGAGAATTTTTCAATGTGTTTTACTAAAAAAATTTATGGATATTGTATTGAAGTTAATAAATGATATAATAACTTACCCGGAAACATTTTACTTCGACTTGAACGCTTCGAACATGATGCAGAACGTTGAAAATCCTGTGACATATGAAAAAAAAATAATTGAAATAATTATATTTGAATCCATTTTACTATCATTTTTTCATAGAATTTATGCAGATGAATTAGCTTAAAAATTTTCAACAATCTTTATTCTACTATCATCCGTCAACATTGTCTGGGCTTATCCGAGTTAATAGAGAAATTTATATTGTCAAGATAATAATATTTTCAACTATTTCAATTTTAATCAAAATAAAAATATTAGAAAAGTACGAGTCTCCTAAGAATATTATATAAGATAATATAGTATAATCAATGTACTAGATAGTATTATATACTGAATAGTAGAATACAATGCTTCAAAAAAAATTTAGTTAATTCTTGACTGCTTAAGTATGAAGAAGAACGTCTCAATTTATCTATACTGTCATATTACTTACTTTTTAATCATAAATTCTACTTTTAGATGATCTATTTAAACATGAACTTGAATGAAGATGATCAGACTATAATCTCTTGCAATAATGAGAAATTAGCTTTTTAGATACCATCATCAAATATAATAAAAAAAATTTTAGGGAAATCATATATTTTTTAATGTTTTATTTTTAATTATACTAATGCTTTTCAAACCAAAAAGCTACAGCATTAAAAAAATTTATTTACTTACTCCCAGTAGTCCTAGAAGGCTAAAATTTTGTATATAGAGGCATATATGACAGTACAACATTCCGTAGTTCTCTTTAAATATAGGACATCCAAGTTACCAACGATAAATACATTTTAAGGTCATATCTGAAAAGTACGATTGAAAATTTTGAAATAATTTTAGCGTTAGAATTAGAGGTTTGTAATAGTATTTTAGACCTCGACAGCCAGCGTATCGATGACAATTATATCTTGGGATTAGTTGCAAGCCATAGGATAACCAATTCACCGATGACAAGTACACCTAGAGTACTTGAGACTTTAGGAGGGTATTCTTAACCTGGACAGTCAGATAACATATTTTAATTTCATATATATCACGCGGGAAATTATCTCCTAAAAAGTTAATTAGAATCTTCTTCGGAGACGTCATCGGTGCCATATTTATATGACTTTTCGAAAATTGTTTCCAGATATACTCATTATTGGTAAGAATTTTATCTATGTCCCAAATATGACGCAAAACCTCTAAAACTTACGCTAAACCCAATTCCAAAAATTTCATTAGCAATTCTTGGAAATGACTTCGAAACAAAGCTTTCATCAGAAATCTGGATGTCCAGGTCTAAGATTGACCAATGTTTATTGTACTGTCATCAGTGCAGTAAACTCTGTGTAAAATTTCAGCTCTCTAGACTGCCAAGAAATTGATCAAATTAACATTTGTTCTTTCGTGAGGAATCCTAAAAGTTAATAAAATAATCGTATTATGTGTATATATAGATCA
Source organism: Sycobia sp. Sy_11 (assembly GCA_018907035.1). Taxonomy (NCBI): domain Eukaryota; kingdom Metazoa; phylum Arthropoda; class Insecta; order Hymenoptera; family Epichrysomallidae; genus Sycobia; species Sycobia sp. Sy_11. Next base: position 6,937,373 of record JACCIC010000004.1, read on the forward strand.
TATTTTGTCAGAATCTCATTCAGCACATTTCACAAGGAGAGTGTCCCAGCCGCTGATAAATTTAAATTAAGATAAAATTGGAAAATTAAGGTTAACACTATAGTTATAGTAATGTAAGTACTAGTTTAGCTAGGACTAGACCAGAGCTAACTAACGTTAATTTTTCTATTTTACTTTAAATTATATATTAAATTTATATCTTATATGCAAATATTGTACATGTTTACAGATTATTTCAGTGACTATATATATATATATATATATATATATATATATATATATATATATATATATATATATATATATAGATTTTATCTGCCTTGTTGGAATGCGAGAAAAAAACCATTTAAAGATATTAATACATGGATTGATATAGATACATGCTGTTAAAACTGTATGTAGCGCACTATTATTTTAATATAATTCATGAAATTGTGGTCTAGCCCCTCTTCATATCGATTACTCACATCACAAGGATGAAGGTAAATGTTTCTGGGATTCACTGTTGAAACACTCTCCTTGTCAATATTGCTGCGCATTTTCCTCACCTGTTTGCAGGACTGGGCAACTTTACAAGGTTGGTTGGACTTGGGGAATCGGCGCTCGCTCGGTGGACAGGGGCACTCCGGAGTGGTCAGACATTCACAACTGCAGAGTCGATCCGGTCGTGCGTCCACGTGCACCGGTGCCGGACAGCAACAATCGCGTCTCTGGGCTTGACAGCTACAGCAGCCTCCCGATCCTTGATGAATGATTATTTAAAAATATTACCGGTCGAATCGTAAATGAGTTTTTCATATACCAAATATAATCGAAAAGTACGGAAATGGTGAAATAAATTATACTCTCTCGATTCTAATGACAGCTTTTTCTCATATACATAATAATAATAATCTTGAAGCTAATGTCTACAATCTTACTGTCTAATTTAGGGTAATGTAAAAGATTTAGGGTGATGTAAAAGAAAAAAATTTTTATTTTTTCACCAACGTTTCAAATTTATTATAAAACAAACCTCTTTTTCAGGGTAAAAATGTATATAATGTAGTTATTTCAAGGACTACAAATCATTGTGTATTATTAATGGCGAAATAACTTCCCAGGAATGCACGTTGGAGAAAACGATTTAAGATAAATATTTTACATTTTTTCTCTGGTTATTATAGCGATTATATCAGAATTGCATAATGAAAAATTGACTAAAACAACTTTTGTCGAAAAATTTTTCCCCACGTGTTCCTTGAAAATGAATTGGAGCTTGGAAATTCAGCATGAAAGTCCGCGTTAATATTCAACCTGACCTATTTCAAGAATTTGTAATCTAAAAAACGCTAAGGTTTTACATTATAATCGATCTTGCAATTTACACTACATTAGTCCATTGTATTCCAGTTAACATTTAAGAATAACTCCAGTATATTCATACCGCTATTCTCGTTGCAGCAACTGCTACCTTTTGGAGATGATCGGCGACTTGAGCGAGGTGATCGACATTTGGATGAAGAACGGCGATTGGAACCTGACTTGGAAATTCTGGGGCAATCATTCTCTTCGGAGTGGTTCTAATACAGAATCATTGATTTTAGATGTGCGATACAGATGCTTTGGCACGAGATAGAAATAAGGCTACGTGTGTTTACGAGTAAATATAATCATATACTTTACACGATGGTACACTCATTTAATTTGCATTCATTTAATAACACACTAATTTATGAGGTTCTTTTACAAATTAAGTACAAAATTAAATAAAGAAATTGTAAAAAATCATAAAGCAAAAAGAAATATCAAAGATATAAACGACATCGGTGCAAATACAAAATAATAAAAATAACTCAAAATTAAATGTATAGCTTATAGTTAATACTAAATTTTCAATTTAGTTATTACGAAATTTACAATTTCTAACTTAAGCAAGTATTGATAGCATAAATAAATAAATCAATCAATAAGGCGAATTAAAGATGCTATGCAGATACCAAAAATGTTTCTGAATTGATGTTTTAAATTCTTTTATAAAGATTGCTGGCTTAATATTACATGGAAGTAAGTTCCATAATGTTCTTCATCTATGAGTGTAAGAGAAAAAAAATTATAATTAGAAAGACACATAGCCTCAAAATTATTTTTGATATTTATTTGTATAAGGATTCAAAATATTGGAAAAGGAATGTAAGGTGAATAATTTTATTGATATAATATAATATCCGATAAAAAATTTAATTAAAAATTAACATACTTATTATTTATTTATGTATTGTTACATACCTCGTGAATAACTTTTTTGCAACAGCCTCCAGTTTTACCTAAATTTACCGGTAGAACAGCTTTTTTTCGACTATAATACAATAATAAATCAGTCCATATTTGCTTCAAATTGATAATTCAGAATAAATACATCAATAAATTCGGACATTCTTTATATTTCATAAAATTATTAATGATACATTATTTATAAAGACAGTTTTTAAATAATATAAAAATGCACGGCTGTATTATACAAAGTCTTTTTGTGGGATATGCTTTCTGATCAACGTCAGATGATCATTTTATAATTCTGTGTCAATGCACCCCGGCCTTGAACGAGGTAAAAGTCGTCTAAAAATAGATTCAAAATAAGAGGCAGGAAGTGATTCTACGTCAATTAATTTAAGTGTAAAATTTTTAAAGAGAGAGGTCGAACCGGATTCTTCTTGCAAAATATCGAACATTGACTGTTTTCAACAAGATAGGATAATTTAAGTATTTAAACCTTTCGCGGATAAATACGATACAGATCAGCGTGTCGGTTTGATCTTTGTTAAGAATATTGTATGTAAAAATAATTCGTTCTTTACCAATTAATAATAATAATAACCATTGGCCTGTAAAGTCAGCACGCGTTATAGGTTAAAAAATTATTATATAGACAAATAATTTTTTTTAATAAATTATATTTGTCTATATAATAATGTTTTAATCTATAAACAGTTATAATTACACAACAGTTACAGGCCACTGGCAGTTTTATCTTCTCTCTCTCTCTCCCTCCCTCTCTTTTGGCATCTCATCTACACCCCCACTCTACTTCCGCTGAATTGTCTGTGGTAAGACTGAGTGCAGTGAATTGTTCATACATTTTTGCCATTGAATGGTATCCTATTGTCAGGATCGTTTGATTACATAAGAACTATGTATAATGGAAAGACACCTACGAAAATTTTCTAGATTTACGTCACGAGAGCCACGTGACAGAATCCATTTAAATCATATAGGATTTCATTTTATAACGCATAACAATTAATTATAATGTAAAGACACAATAAAGAGAGAACTTTTAAGTAAATTTTGTTGTTGTTTTTTCTACAAACTTTCATTTATAAGCGAAATTAGAAAATATGAGAATTCCCCATTGTCATGAAATTGGAAGAAATTGAATGAGCGTTGAAACAAAAGAGTTTTGCCGCGCTTTCATACCAATTGATATATCTATATTTCTTGTTTGTATATTTTTAAAATATATATAAATGTTCACTTATTTACATCCTCATTATTCCACATAAAAATGCATTATATTGAAGGTTTGATATTAACAAATTGATATTCAGGAATCTATGATTTAGGTAAATTCATTACAAGAAGAGAAATAATGGATAGTTTAGGTCACGCAAAAGCGTGTAATAAGTGCGGTCTTACATCACGGAGTCCTTTAAAATTATAATATAATATTTTAATTTTTGGTCTCGAGAGACGGGGAGAGTTGGAAGTCGCACCAATAGTACTATCTACTGAAGTTAGACTTTAACATTAATTTATACGAGATTTATTAGCTTAATTAAAACTAATTATACATTTCCTCTGTTAATATAATAAAAGTTTAAATAATATAATTTAAATTTATTTATTTATTTGTTTATTTACTTTTTATAAAGACAATTGAGCCGCTTCACGAAGCGAGTGATTCACATAGACACCTCTTCTAGACTCTTGAACCAAATATGAATATTTTACATTGTGAGAAGTATGGGGGGAGCGGGGATTTCTCGAAAGATGAAGTTAAAATTGGGGATTATTTTACACGAACGGAAAACAACTTTCATTGTATGTTTCGTTATGTAGAACCGTTAACTGAGCACCTTGTCGATTTATCTCTCTCTCTCTCTCTCTCTCTCTCTCTCTCTCTCTCTCTCGCCCCCGGACACGTCCTCGCGTGAATTACATACGTAACTCACCACTCGTCGCAGGGGCAGCTCTGGCGCCTCGCGTACTCGCTCCAACTGCGCCTCAGCTGGCTGAAGCTGCTCGGCCAGTCGGCGTGGGGCTGGGGCGGCAGGCAGCGATTCCAGGCCTCCTCCTCGGCGCAGCGGCACCTGCCGCAGCCACCGGGCGCGTTCCGCGGCCTCGTGCCCGTGCAGTCGTCCCGCCTCAGGCAGCTCGCCTCGGCCCGTTTGCAGGAGCTCCGGTATCCGCCGCCTTTCGTCGCGTTTCAAATCCATTTTCGTTGTCGGTTCGTTTGTTCGTTTAGAAGGAAAACAGAAAAACGCCATGGAATCATTATGTGTATATATATATTATATGGCTGAATAATACAAGATCGAGAGACGATGAGGATATAGATAGTCTTTGGAATATATTCTGCATGAGTCACCGAGGCAAAAATTGTAAAATCTAACAATTAATTATTCGAATCTTGCTAGCTAATTAGTTTATTTGTTTATTGACGATTCTTAAAAAAAAAAAAAATCTGTCTTAAATGAAATAACTAATTTTTTTAAATAATTCATTCTTTTCAGGAATCAAATAAATAATTTATGAACTTGAATAACAATTTATTTATACGTGGATTAAAATAAATATTTATTAAAAAATTAATTATATTTTTTTTCACTGTTCGCTTGTAAATCGGATACTATGGGTAATTGCAAGTCTATTTTTTTTTATCTCCCCCATCATATAATATTTATCTTATGAATCGTAATCTATATTAATTATGAAAAATAATAATATAGTGCATTATGTAGGATTACCATGATTCAACTAATTGAGGTTTGTATATAATAAATTAAGATTCTTAAGATTCAGTTACGTATATAAACAATACTTCTCATATGTAATGTAAAAATGAAAACGAGATTTTTGGTAATAAAAAAAGCTGATGAGGTATATACCGATAAAATATTTTGCCGGATGTTGATATTGAAATAGTGAATATACTCGTGTGTATATATAATAAAAGCATTGAAATATATTCTGTAGTCACTAGATCGAAAAGTAAATATGTATACATACATATGCAGTGAACGGTCGATTGATTTTCTATCAATGACTGCCTATAATTTAATTGCATGATACATAGTTTTAAAAAAAATAGTAAGTATAATAAAATATAGACTAGTTGTTGTAAGAAAATCCGGTGTATATAATGCGTAGTACGTACGTACCTCCCCTGCAGCCACCGCCGCCGCCGCAGCCGCCGCCGCCGCCGGCTTCGTCGTCCTCGCAGTCGTCGGTGGTATGACGACTGCGACGGGCGCCGTCGTTATTGCAGCTGCACATTATTGCTGATCTCGAACCGGCGGCGGGCCACGATTATCCTGGCGCGGTCGCATCGACTCGTTGGCCGTTGGGCTCCGATCCGAGAGCCGAGAAACCCCCGGGGACGCGGCGATTTCAGCATCCATGTGTGCGACGCAGCGCGGGCCGCTGCTTAATTTCCGATATAATTACCAACCCAAGTCCGTCACAGGCTCTTCATATTACTATAATGTATATATATATTAATATATATATATATATATATATATATATATATATATATGCACATAACACACACACACATATATAATGTATATTTGTATATAGAATAATACACATGCAATTTCGAAGCTCTGTTGACTCGAATTTTTATATGAATCTAATGTTTATATATACTGAATTGGGGTTCTGGAAATTCTGTAGATTTGAGTCGATTTATTGGTTAGAATATTTGTATATTATGAGTTATAAAAAAAGAAACGACAATTGCTTACCTATATATATATATATATATATATATATATATATATATATATATATATATATCATTTAATGAAAAACGACGTGTCTTTCAAATATTGATTTAGAAAAATCTCATATTATGTATATTTTATAAAATTATTATTTTATTTAAAAAATGGGAATAAATGTATGATGTCAGACTCTAAATTTTTTAAAAAATTTGCTACTTTTTTCTTATAAATGTACCACAAAATTAAATCATTCTTCTTGGAAATTTATTTTGCAGCATAAAAACTTTTCTTACAGTTTTGAGTCTGCCTCCCACTTCCTATGTACTTTAAATATAAAAATTTTTTTTCTAAATCGTTTTCTTAATTCAAAATTAACGACACATTATAATAATAATTAAGTACGTTATATTATATTATATACTATATATATATATCTGCGTTACCTGGATGCGGATTTTTACTATACAATGCAGTTCAATTTTTCATAACTAAAAATGGATATAATTAAACAATAAACTATAAACCCGATTGTCTATATTATAATTATATGTTTAAATTTTATTTATAGGATGTAAGTGTAAATATAGAAAATGTTGATAATGATTATCAGAATAATAATGTTTAATTATCAATTGTTTACTTTAGTATAGTTTGGTATTGAAATTTTTTAAAAAAGTATCATGTTTAAAAGATCAATTGTTTTAATTTTTCTAATCTTTATATTATTGTAATACTTTCATATTTTTTAAAATCATTAAGTACTTTATTTTGACTTGCAATCAAGTATTTCGAAAATTCGTTTTGTATTTTGTAATAGTAAACAATCTTGAGAATGTTCGACGTGACAGGTACAATGATGTTTTTGTTGATTTTAACATAATTATTCGTATAATCATCGTACTAAAAACAGCACCTTATTAGACATATATAAATATAGTTTCCCCAAACTGTTTCGTTTAATCACCTCTCTAAAACTCATTTCATTCGTTCGGATCAATTATATATTTATCAAAAAAATAATTTTATAAAATTGCACGTTGAAAATGAATTATATATATTTGCAAGCTTTTATGTAATAAAAACTTCATTATATTTAGCAGCAGTCTGCAAATTATTATGCGATGACACTGATGACAGTATAGGGAAAATAGGCGCCAAATTTGAACATCCAACTAGCTCTTATCACAAATTGCGGGCTCACCTGCGAATTCCACCACCAGTGCGGCGCATCCCTCGATCTGCGAAAATGAATGCGGCCAACTTGACGGCAAACCAATGCGCGGATGTACTTTGATGGGGATATCATGGGGCGGCGCGTACACGCTGCCCCGCACCGGACCGTATCGAATATATATATATATATATATATCGGCATCACTCGCCACACGCCAGACGCCACACGCCGCCACACGCACTTTTTACACGACTCCCGCTTACACACTTTTGCATAATGTATGTGTGCGTGTGTGCGTGTGCGTGCGTGCGTGTGTGTGTGTGTGTGTGTGGGTGGGTGTGTGTATGCGGGTGTGTGTGTTCTCACACGCATGTAAAGTGCCACCGTGTGTCGCCCAGCACCGGCGCGTTGCGTTGCGTTGCAACTACGCAAGTATAGCAATATAGAGAGAGAAAGACTGATGATCTTCGAATATGTTCGATAATTCGAAGTTCGACGTTGGTATGTCGACGCTTGTGCTTATATATATATATATATATATATATATATATATATATATATATATATATATATATATATGCATGTGTATATAATTATAATAAACGAACCAACACCTGCGGACGGTGGAGAGGTTTGTTGCGGGCGCGCGCACTTTTCATGCGTGTGTATATAAGCATCAGGTGTATATAAGTTCTCCAATTACCTCCCAACAACTGCTGATTATCTGATATATCAGTGATATATATATATATATATATATATATATATATATATATATATATATATATATTCACATATACATATATTCTTCACGAAAGGTATAGGCATCGGCTACACATGTTATATGTGCCCAGTGACATGTACACGTGCCCGCATGCACGGGATTCATACAAACACAAAATGCTTCTCTTATATTACATAGGCATTTTTAATAAAATTTTCTTTACCTGCTGATCAGCTCTTTTGCAACGCCATATACTTTTGCTCTTTATGTATATTCGTAATCATTGCATTCGAGAAATTTGTAAGTATATATGCATGTGGGAAATAAAAGTACAATATATATAGGCAATATATATATATATATATATATATATATATATATATATATAGCCCAGGTAAGTATATTACTATTCATCAGCTCTATCTTAAATAACTAAAAGTACCTGTATTTATATATATATATATATATATATATATATATATATATACATATAGATAGATAGATAGACAGATAAAACTATACAAGCATGAAGAATACATGCGCGCACTCATGCACACACACACACACACATATATATATATATATATATATATATATATATAAACACCCTATAGGTCCATCATACACGGACGAACCTGCACGAACGCGCAGGCCACACGCAAGCGCAGCGGCGCGCAGCCATTTTTAAACTCCATCTGCCAAAGGGGAGAGTGCGCTACCAACAGGAGTGAAAAGGAGAGAGAGAAGGATAGAGGACGAAGAAGCACGACACGGAGTGACGGCAAACATAACCTATATATGTGTGTGCGTGCGTGTGAGGTCGGTGAGTCGTCGTCGTCGTCGCGCTCGCCGTCGTGTCGGCTGTCGCATCGTGTCGTCGTCGCTGAAGAGACACCCACGATGGACGAGGGCGGCAAGGATTATTAAAAAAGGAGACTGAAAGAGAGAGAGAGAGAGAGAGAGAGAGAGAGAGAGAGAGGAAGAGAAGGCAGGCAGAGAGTGTAAATTTTTGTTCGATTGTTGTGCAGTTCACGGTATCGAGGCTCTGAAAAGTGAAAAGGAGCCGTCAGTGTGGTGCGTATAGGGGGAAAGAGCGAGAGAGCAAGAGAGAAGGAGGGCAGAAAAAGAAAAGATAAAAGTGTGCGTGTGCTGGCCTGCCTTCGTCTCTCTCCATACGCATTCACTCACAGAAACTGAGAGAAAGAGAAATGTAGAGCAGCCTGTAAAGAGGAGAGAGAGAGAGAGCGGCCAATAAAGACAGGTCGTGCCATTATTATATTTCGGTTGGGAACATCATTTGTAATTTTCGAGCTCATGTATATATATGATTGCCGCTGTGCACAATTATAATATATTGCATATATATAGATATCTATATACACGCATCGATACTACCGTGTATATACAAAGTAGGTGTGAGACACTTAATACACATGCGAAGGACATCAGGACGGGGAAGGCAAGAGGAGAGAGGAAATAATTTTTCGGTGAGTCTTAACCAGCGCGTGTCGTCGTCGTCTCTCTCGTTGTCGTCGAGAGAGAGAAAAAAACGAAAAGTGACGGCGAGGTAGAGCGAGAAAAATCAACGCGGGATGAATCGTCAACACGTCTTGAACCGGAGTAGAGTAGATATAAGGTTATAAAGCACCAAGAGTAAGAGAGAGGGAGACACAGATCGGCGCGACGACGGGGGAGAGAAGATAGTCAACGTTAACGTACCCCTGATCACCAGGAGAAAAGGGAGAGAGGGGAAAACACGAAATTATTGCAAAGTGAGAACAATCAAGGAAGGCAGTTGAGCAACAGAAGGGTAAGTGCAAAAGTTTTGTACTTAATGTACGCAGCGAAAAAAGAGAAAAATTGAGTGTGATGGAAGGAGAAGAGAGGAAGAGCCTCAAGCCTCGGTATAGTGCGGAATTAATATTATTATTGCTCATTGCTCCGCACACACAGGAAAACATCGATTTTCAAATCACGTTCGTTTTAGAAGAATGTGTGGATGGAAAGAGGTGAGCCCTGCACGTACAACGAGTACTGACGTACGAAGGAATGAATTTTGATCGCCTTCATTTTTTTCCATTTATATATCTTTTTTTTGGATGCATATTATATTTGTCTTTAGATGTTCCAATTTCAAAACAACTTTTCAGAGTTTAAATTGTACACTTGTTGAGCAAGTTGAATTCTCACAAATGACTCAACCTTTTTAACTCAGTAAGCACCATCGTATAAATTTTGTCTATTGTATATATAAGTCTGACTTTTAAGATTTATTTATTAAAGATGTTTTGTATATATGCATTTATAACAATCTCCAGGCTACGAGGATAATTACTAATGGATAACTTTTGTTTTCGACTTTCTTGGAGTAGTGACTTTATAATTTTAAATAGGATCAAATGATTAATTAATTAGCATGATATATAATTAAAGAAAACCATAAGATTGCATTAAAATTTTAATATTGTTTAAATGTATTTCGTTACTTCTAAAATTTTTGTTAAGACGAAACCTAAGCATTAAAGAGAGCATAGAGGATTTTTGTAGTTATAGCTTATAAGTTATTATACTGCAATAATAATCAACAATTTTTAATTGTTGAATAGTAAATGAAATAAAAGTCATTGTTATATTATGACAATAATAATAAATTTGTATAGCAGGCAGAAAATTAAGAATATATCTGTTCATAAACAAGGATTTGTTTAAATTGCCAATGAAAGATTTTTGAACGTTTAAATGAAGTATAAAAGAATCAAGTTTGTATTTTAATGTATTTAGTAAATTGAGAGCTAATTTTATTTTTTGAAGCGAGGTTATGTGTTATTATTAAACCATAGAAAAACTGAATAAATTTACATTTGAGCTCAATAGTCATGTGATTACATTTATTTTTAAACTTTCTATTGATATTATAAGAATGTTTGAGATATCGCAGCTGTTAAAGAATTGACTTTTAAATTATGTTTTTTTTGGTAAATATAAATTATATATATTTTTCATAGGTAATATTTAATGTAGTATTTAAAATGATTTTAGAATGATAAATGTAAAAAGCCTTCATTTTAATTAACTTTTCTCTCGATGAATATTATGTTTGGCTTGCTACAGAATTTAGTTTCGATTTTGATATACTAGTTTCTCCCTATTAGAATAGTAACAAAAAATTTCTAAATATTAATTTCTGAACGGCACCTCTAATGATCTTCCGTATTATTTTCAGGAAACTGGACCACTCGCTACTGCTACCCTCGTCGTTGGTTGGTGCAAGCGTTAAGAGGCAACGGTGCTTCATTACGGCGACATGTCGTGTCTACTATGCGTCCAGGAGCCAAAGAGGATACGTGGAGGTTTGCAGCTGTCAGCGCTGCAGCTCGTCCATTGCTAAGCTGCAACAGCGCACGACAGCGGGGACGGGATGGCGGACAATGTCCTTAGAAAGCCCTCGCCGCACAAGCTATCGTCGGCGGACGGAACAAGCGCCGGACAGATGCCCGCCCGCAAAATCTCCGCACCGGTACACCGCACCACTACCGAGACGATACGGCTTGGCGAACCAATCGACAATCCCGGTTAGATTATTATCACTGCTCCTTTAAAACTTTATGCGTTGTCGAAAGAGTTGTACGTGGTTAATTGAGTTTACAAACATGAAGACCACTTTATGTATACACCGCAAAATCTGAAATTTTATGGGAAAGAGTATAGTTTATCGCGGAGAGCTGGAATATTTTTGTCTATTCTATTTTACATTCTTACCGTATTAGTCACGAACCTTTATTTTTAGAAATACAAGGTCAATATCCAGTGGGATTAAAGATCACGTCCAAGCAAATACGGTCTTGCGAATTTTTTTCGATTATGATACCTCTCCTTGTTAGGTATCATGGATGCTTTCTGTATGATAGAAAATATTATTTACTTTTTTATAATATTTATATTATATTTTTCAATTTCAATAAACTTACGATTCAATAAGAATTCATGCACGAATTTGAAAAATGTCTGATAGGTCAAAATATCCTTATGACAATGAAAAGAAAGTAAATATTCAAATTCGCATGTCTACTTGCTGTTAATGTTTAACATTGCAACGATCGTTTTCTTGTTCTTTAATTTACTTTGAAATGTTTTATAAATATCATATTTTAAAAGAGTTAATATGTAAGTTACCAAATTAATTTATAATATAATATTTCAGATATTAATCACTACATAACTCTGTCTATTTTTAATGGAACAAATTGCCATAAGTTTTAGAATCTAATTTAATAAAATTTTCAGGCAAAATTCAACAGCATCACCATCACCACGGTGAGTCGTTGGGGGCAATTCCAATAATGACCAGCAACTCGACGTCCAACATATTGAATAACGCTGGGGCCCAATGTCGCACGAAGAAGACGTCATCCTTTCAGATAACCAGTGTGACAGTAGGCTCCCGTATGAGCAATGACGCTGGCGAGGACTCTAACGACGATCTCGACGAGTCTCATACAGAAGACAACAGCGTCGAACATTCAAGACTGACTGATATCGAAACGCCGAGCTACTCCGAAGATACCTTTTCTAAAGACGACGTATTTTTTAATGCCAGCAATGCTGCACTAAGTACAGCACCAGTCATTCCAACGAGCTCACAGTACGGATTGGCGATAGTGCCTTCCTCAGAGTCGAACAATACGAGCAATGCGACGAACGATAGCAACATTAATACTCTGGACATAGCGTCCGTTACAGATAATAATATTATCAACCTTTTGTCGAGTAATGCTAAGCAGGACGCCGACCTTAGAGAAGTCCATTCTCACGGTAAAAAAAACAACAGTACTTTTTAATATTGAAAATTATAACTTTATTAAATAATCAACTAATAAAAACAACTTAAATTAAAAGTTTTATTTTTGAGGATGTCAAGATTTTATACAAAAATTAAGGATATTATAACATATCCTTTTAAATTTCAGTTCAGATTGTTCATTGCCAATGTTTTTCTTTAAGATATCTTTAATTTAAATAACAATAGAGAATTAATAATAGTTTATATAATTTATTCACTTTCTTGATTCGCTTATTTACCTTTCAATCGATATATATTAAATTTCGTAAAGTTCGGGTCAAAATGCATGATAATATCGGTCGTATCTTTGACGCAGTTGCTCTGCGATATTAATTTGTTGTTTTCTTTTTACTTTTTTTTCAATATTTAATAAAGTTATCAAACATATTCTTACTTGCAGGGAGGAACGAGAGGTTTAAGGTTGTGAAGATCGAAAGTACGGAACCGTTTAAGCGTGGTAGATGGACTTGTATGGATTATTTGGACCATACGTCAGTAAACCAGCCGACGGCTATAAGCACGCCCAAGGTCTCCGATCCTAACGAGGTTTGCATATCGTATGGCGTAACGGATACTGGTATCGTTGTACCCGACTCCAGCAATAAGCAACAATCGGTTGTTGATGACAAGGGCATGGGTATAGACATGAATGGACCTCTACATCCGGAGGTACAACAACAGCATCCACCGATGGGACCGAATCCAGGTTTTGCGGTGCCGACGCAGCAACAGGTGCCACCCCAGTACTTTCAATCCTCGACTTCGCAAACGCAACAGCCGCAACCACCGCAGCAACAGCAGCAGCAGCAACAACAGCAGTCAACGCCTCAGGGTGCTACGCTACCAACAAATCTTCAATCCGCTCATCCCGGTAACATGACACAGACCCAGAGTATGCCCCAGGGCACTATTTCGATGCTCACGCAGCAAGGATGGTAATTTTGACAACTGATAGTTATGACGTTTCCATAAAACAAGTTGTAATTTACGTATAGTAAACATATAAAATTAAGTAAATCAAATTTCAATATTGAAAAAAATAAATACTTCACAAAACACTTGCATGAATATTATTTTAGTTCTTGTCTGATTTTCTGCTTTATTAGCATCTTTTAAGAGTTATTACATTATGTCTCAACTAAGTATATATAAACTTTTAATTAATTATCTTAATTTACATTAATTCAATTAACATACATTTTTAAATTAACTGAAAAACTCTATAATCAGTTTTATAATAATGAACAAACTGATTTCATAATTTAAAATTATATAGAATTTTCTAAATAAAATATTAAATGCATATTAAATAGAATTTATAACATTTACAATAAATAGGTGGATATGATAAAAAATTTTTTAACATTCGTTTAAACAATTATTGAAAATTATAAATAAGAAATTTTTTTCATTTTTTATACTTACATTTTAATGTTAAGATATATTACTATACTGAAGATTTAATTTGAACAGGCAACCTAATTATTTACGTAACTATGAGCTTACAAAATATGACAGATTCTAATTGTTTACTTAAACTTGTTATTTTTAGCCCCGTGTCACAAGCGAATACAGTATCGGCACAGCAGCAACAGCAAAACATGACGCACCCCCAGGATGAAACTACATACGTTCCCGTGAATTCGCAAGGTCAAGCAATGCCTCCTGCCCAAACACAGTCGGTTTGCCAACCATCTCCTGGTGTACCCCCATCCTCTCAGCCGCCTAATATCCTCGTATCACAGGCGCAGCAACAATCGGCTACGACGCAACAGCCACAACAGACACAGCTGCCAGAGACCATAGCTGCAATGCAAGGTATGCAAGGTATGCAGAATATCCACAAAGTTCCTCAGGGCGGTGCAGCACCACCTCAGCAACAGCAGCAATTGCAGCAGTCATCACAGGTATATAAACCCTTTCGAAAAACAATAGCATCTATTTCTTTAGTGATAAATTTTTTATATATTCAATTTAATGGGTTGTCATTAGTTTATCTCCCTTGACCATTCATTAACATAAAAATGAGTGTTATTAGTATATTTGTTTCAACTTAATTGAATAAAACAATAAAGATTTTTTTTTTAGATTATAAATTAGAATTAAAAATAACTATTAAATTTTATCTATGTATATTTATTTTAGTATTTTGTTCAAAATCTTTTTATTCTTAAAAAAAGTTAAAACTATATATGATAAATAAACTTGATGGTTTTAAAATATAAATATCCATATAAAAATCTTAATATCATTTTTTTTATTGACTATTAATTGAAAAATAAAAAAAGAACTAGTATTTTACTGTTCAATACTTTAATATGAAACCAAGAATTAAAACTCAATGTTTATGCATAAATTTTTATCTTGTGAAATTTTGTTACAGTTATATTTCTTTCATTGATATAAAGTAACTAAGATTGGTTGACACTGTATCAAAAACTTATGTTAAACATGCTGCTTTAACCACAATGGTGCAATTTTTATTTTGAAAATTAAGGTATTAGTGACGACTGGACAGATGCAACCAGGACCTCCTCAACAGCAAGCAACTCCAAGTGGGGCTACGGTATCTTCAGTACAGATGCAGGTCAGTGGCATGCAACCGGGTAATATGACGTTTCACCAACAACAGCAACCTGATCCGGAGCAGGACTCCATGGCGAGTATGGTGGTACCCGGAACGGCAACTGGCCAATCCGTTACCGATGCAACGCTTTTAGAATCGCTTGCCGAGGTCACACAGAATACAGATGACCTTCAGGCCCACGAAGATAACGAAAGGTACGCAAGGTATTTTGTAATTTATAAAAATTAAGTTATAACAAAATAGTGCTTTATTTAAATAATTCAAAAATATTTAAAAATTATATTATCATTGATTAAAAAATCAAAATTATATTTTATAAATTTATAATAAAATATTAGAGAGATTTAATTAAGATATAGATTTAATTAGCTAAGAAAGAATATATTAAATAATTTTATTGCATAATTATTATTTTTAGTCTATTAAAAATAAAAAATAAGTCTAGCAATTTTATAGATACTAACCATACTACATAATAGTTAATTCAATATTCAAAAGCCATTCATTTTTTTGTATGGAATTAGGATTATATTGAAAAATAATTTACTAGCAGTATTAGATAATATATAGTTTATTAATTCTAACATGAAAAATGCAACATAGTTAATTATGAAATGTTTAAATTAGAATCCATATCGGCGGCTTCAGTTGACATAACTTCAATTCATATCAAAATGTAAATGTAATCCTAATTTAAAATTTTAACCAAATTATTTTATTTTGAGCTTCCAAAAATAAGAATTTAATTAAAAATCTGAAAAATAAAATTTAATTTGAACCAGAATTATCTATTTGATTTTTATTTTTCAAATTTTCAATTTGGATCTTATTTAATCAAATTAGGATTATTATTACATTCTGATGTGATCTGATAGGATTATATTGTTAGAAACCGTCAATATAAAAATGATTGTTTTTTTATAGATTAAGTAATGTTTATTACAATTAACATCACACTTAGGATTGCTAAATTTTACAATTTTTTACAATTATTATGTCTATTATTTATCTAGAACTTATATTATAAGTAATTTTATTTTTATGCTTATTCAAGATTATTATAGTTCTATTATTTAATTTACACATTTTAATACTTAGCTACTTTACAATTTATTTGTAATTTTAACCCTTGGACCCTCGGAATATCACTCATGACTTGATTCATAGGTATTCTATCCTTATTCATATGCTGTATAAGGGATTTCAGAATACATTTATATCCGGAAAAACTATTCCAGTTAAAGACTCGATGGTCTAAGGGTTTATTAATAATTTTATCTAATAATTAAAAAAATAACAAAAATAACTTCCCAACATAAATGCTATGTTGAATGCTCAAATTCTAAATTCTATAGTAATTTGTACAGAGATCAACATTTATTTTTATGTTTATTATACTTTGCTCCATATATATGTAAACTATTTTGATATTTAAAAATATATATTAATAGCTACAGCAAAGAATAATATTTTGTAAAATTTACAGTGTGTCGGGAACAAGTGCTGTAGCAATCGACAATAAAATCGAACAAGCTATGGTAAGTACTTAAATGTAACTACATTATACTCTTTTAAACAACCAATTTTAAACAATAGAAACCCTTTCTTTTATTGTTTAAGTGATAGCATGTTTTTAATGTTATTTATAACCATCTAGATAGTTAAAATATCACACAATAATAATTCTATTTGATTCTCAACAAATGTAAAATAATTAATAAGTTGACATCTAGTTACATAGCTTATAATAATCTTTCAAATAATACTCATTTTAAATATTTGTAGAAATATTTTTTTGGATATGTTAAAATATTTTAAATTATTTAAATCATAAAGCAATTAAAGTTACTTTCATGAAATCTCATTTTTAAGACAAAATAAAAAAATTTTATATCTTTAAATTTTTTATCAATTTTTTTAGTTACATGAAAATGTTTTATTTACATTTTTGTAAAAAAAAAGAAAATTTAATTTAATTTTTCATAATAGTTTAACAGCATCATTTTAACAAACCGATGAAGAATATAATTAATCTAAAATTTACAATTTCAATTTTTTTAAAAATTATCTAGTTTTATGCTTAAAGATTGTTCTTTTAACCGAGATATAAAAATTCATTCCATTAAATATTTTTAAAATAATAATACACTTATTTTCATACTATATTATTTATATAATATTCAATGTGTTGAAATCATTAGTTGTAGTTGAACCACTTTTTGACTCGTGTTCTAGAATAATTTATAAAGTTTATAAAAAAAATAGTGTATTTTTTTGTTTATAATTGATATCATTAAATTTAGTATCAAAATCAAATATAATTGTAGTTGATAAAACTCTAATAAACATAAAATTTATTTGGTAATTTGAAAATTATTTTATCGTTATATCATTGTCATAGATATATATTAAAATATTTATCTCCACATTTATTCTGTTAGTAATTAAATTCCATTCATTTCCGTACTCTTTGTTATTGGCATTGGTTTTTTTATGTTTTATGAAATAATTAAAAAATACACAAAAAAGAGATTATCAAAACTGTTCTGATCACAATAATTAACTTTACCATTTAAATAATATTTCAATTATTATCCTTAATTGTATTATATGCAATACTATATCAATTTATATTATTTATATTATAAATTATATTATAAATTGATAATATTAAATTTCATTTTAGGATTTAGTAAAAAGTCATTTGATGTTCGCTGTGCGTGAGGAAGTTGAGGTGCTAAAAGAAAAAATAGCTGAATTGATGGATCGCATCAATCAGTTAGAGGCAGAGAATTCAATCCTAAAGGCTCACGCCACGCCGGAAACTCTGGCTCAGCTAAGTCAGTCGGCCACGAAATTGCCCATGAACAATTCGGGAAGTGGTCAGTAGGTAACCGCTTGTACATAAGTTTCTCATCGAAAAATACCCTACGTCGAAGTACATAATGGATAATATAATTATTGTATATAACTTTACGATTTTTAGAAATTTATAAATAATGAGATTTATTATATTATACAGAATAGCGCATTAGTGAGTTTTCCTCCGTTTTCTTTCTCTCTTTTTTTTTGTAAAAAAAGAAAAATGAATGAAAGAATGAATTTTCACGAAAAAGCAACTGAACGACGCAAACGCTTTAACTTGCGTAGTTTATTTTTTACTCTTTGTGTTTATTGTTTTAAGGAAACAAAAAATGATGGAAATGCAGATATTGAGTATTGTGTAAAAAATCTTCCATTTTAAATTAAAAACTGCTTTTTTTATTATTTTTGTTTTTCTTTTTTATTGTAATAAAAAAAAGCAAATATTCTTGCTGCGAGTCAGCAGAAAATAGGAATTGCGATAATAAATAAGTCGAAACTGCTTTGCTTTTTTACTGTATTCCTTATGGACACCGAGAATAAGCGAAGATTTTTAGATACCAATAAAAAAACGGCAGCTGTAAGCCAAACTCTCGTTTCGTCTTGTAACATCGACTCTACTACGAATCAACATTGGCCACATCAAACAGAAGAGACATAATAAACTGAATATAAACAAGAAAAAGATACCAAAGCTTACTGTAGACACGAAACCTGTCGGCGGAATCAAAATAATGAGTCTGAATTTTGTTTAACTAAAAACTTCGTAGAAACAAAATTACGTTTGTAACGCGTAAATAAATATGACAAACTCCATATTATCTATCAAATTTTTTTATAGACGTTATTGAGTCATGCATTTATTTAAAATTCCAGTAATGTTTTCATATTTTAACTACATCTTGCTTGTGTAGTGCAATTTTCCTTGATTCGAATGGTGCGTAACATAAGTAATTACACGAGCTATTTCTTATCTGCTCTCGATACATGTACGCAAAATACATTTTCGACAACAGTTTTCGTATTCTGTCTACATCTTATGTTACATTATTACACACCCAATAAAAATTTTTAATTGTAAAAAAAAAACAAGTTTTTCTTCTTTACAAATTCTGACCGATACCTCAATCAACAGAACTTTTAATGTTTTTATTTATTTATATAAATATTATTTCAACAAACATGCAGTCACATAAAATCATTAAATATTCTTACTAATGAAAGTTTTTTATTGAGTGTAAAGGATTTCAAAGTTAAAATTAAAAATAAATTTAAACTCCAATAAATATGAGTAAAATCATTTTTTATTTTGGTTCTTACTAAAGGTAAAACCTACAATTGTTATAATACAATTTTATAGGGTCTCCCTAGTTTGAAAGTTGACAAATTAATCGCATTTTTATTACATTTTTAATTCTTATAGTAATCAAAATATATTAATCCAATTATTCAAAATTAACAATAACAGATTTACACACTAAAAAAGTTAGAACAAACCATAAAAAATATCGAACGAATCTTTTTTTCGTTTTTTCAACCCTTAGAAAGGGATTATATCAAAACAGCAAATTAGGGAGACATTTTAAAGCTTAGTTAAGTGTACATTTTTCTTATAATAAAAAAGAAAATGATTTATGTTGTATTGCAAGACTGCAAATTTGTTAAAATAAAAAAAACAATTAAAAAAAAAAATAAAAAAAAATAAAAAAATAAAAATTTCAGTAAAACAGAAATACTTCAGTATTTACTTATTAGGTTAAAAAAAACAAATACAAATAAAGCTTTTGGATCTATGTGCAATAAATCCTTTTTGATTTTTGCGAAAGTTTTATTACTTCGGGTCACTATATAAAGGCTAAATATGACACTCTTTATAAACGCAAAACCTTAATATTCAGACGAGAAGCCACAAACCGTACATCGTATTACGATTTTTTGAGAATAATAATGTGGAATAATTACACCTTATAAATTTATAAATGTTATAAACTTTTTCCTAGGAAGAAAGCTAAAGAAAGAAAGATAACAACGTTTAACCTCATCTTATTAACTTTTTTGTTCATCCCCTCACAACATTTTTATCGTTCATTTTTCATTACGAAGGCGAGAAGAAAGATGAGAACTTGCACATTTTTCATTTCGTAATTAAAAATTTTTTAATCGATGGCTAATCATTTGCACACAATCTTTATTGAGTAAATATTTTTTAAATTTTCTTAAATTAAAAATAACTAAAAATAAAATAAATAAAATGATATTCTAATTCCCAAATGGTTACAGGTAGTTACTACCCATTTAATCGTTAAGACCTCATGCTGATTTACAATTACTCACGGCCAAAGTCTAATTTTAATATACATTAAAACATGATGTATTTCTTACTGCATGTCAATATATCAAATCATGCATCTTTCATGTAAATAGAGTGGAAATGATAATCCATTGTTATTAATAGATTTAATTTCTATTTATTTTTTTAAACTTTTCTTTCTGTTAAATTGTATAAATACTTTTAAAGAATAACCAAATAAATAATATTCTTCACAATATAATCCATCGATTAAAGTTAAAATTGAAAATTTGCAAGTTCACTATTATTTGTGGAGGATTAGAACGAGAATCGAAAGAGCGAATACGGTCGCTTTTTCTCCTCAAATAAATCCAAAGTTCTTTGTTTGGATAGCGAACAGCAACTTATGGCGAAGTATATGACGTGAGCTGTACAAAGGGACGTAAAGACGTGATATGCAGGTATTGGCTGTGGGTAAGTGGTCATCAGCAGGTCGAATAGTAACACTAGGCATTGGCTGGAAACCATCTTCACTGGCTGGTAAAGCTGGTGAACCAGTCCAAAAATAAACCTGAAAAGAAGTTATTTTGTAATATTTATTAATATTGTGTATACAACTTTAATACTTTAATATTAATTAAAATTAAGTAATTTAAAAATTTATGTAAACATAATGTAAATTATAATTTATTAAATGAAATTTAAGCAAATTACAAGAAAATAAATAAGAGTAAGTGAAATTGAAAACGTAGGTAAATAAATCTAGTAGGAATATTTAAAATTAATAGCAACTCTTCATAAGTTTATTCAAATTAATTTTATTGTAATAGAAAATTAAATAATTGATTGATAAAAATTATAAGAATGGAGATATTTCTCCTATACCGGATATTTAATTACAATTTACTTGTTTATGAAATTAAATTTTTCTTATTTTGAATAAAAAACTTATTATTATCTTATATGATAGTGTAAATAATATTCTTTGTTAGAATAAAAAGAAACTAAGCAGTGGATTAAATTTTAAGAAGTGATAACTTAACGATCTATGGAATACTATTTAAAAAATATAACATAAAATTTGCATGAATACCAGTTTTGTAATAGATTGTTGAAATAATAACCATGGCAATAGTTTGTTAACGTAATAACTTAATTCAATAATTACCAAATCTTGTCTCTCGACTGGCGACATTTTTTCAACAATAGACCACAGCCACCGTTTGAATTTGACAACTTTGTCAGTCGATGCTCCTGATTCATTTGTAAAAGATGTGTAAGATATTAGCACGGAAACATTAATATCACCGACACCGTTTAACAGCAGCCTAAGATCCTCGGCTGTTAGACTATCAAGTGCACCCTCCGGTAGTACATCAAATACACCCTCGCGCATTGCTTCTAAAGCCTTTTCCTGTACTTTGATCATCCGCACCTCCGCATATTTTCGTACGTAATCGTAAACGTTGGTTGCGGTGACCTCAACATCACGGCCATTGGGTACGAGTTCAATGGAGCCTCCGCCTTCCTCAGGACATAAATCAATACTAAAAAAGACACCAAATTAGAAAAATTGCAAATGCATATGTATGAAACAAGATGAATAACATAAAAAATTTTAATTATGGGTATAATACTGATTATTTTATATATTCTAATATTTTAACTATTTTGTTACATACTATTCTGTTCTCGATTAACTTTTATTAACTTTATCACAAATCGAGCAGACATTTTTTAATTCTATAATTAAATGGTAATTTATAATAAAATAAGACATTTTATTTTGTTTATTTATTTTTACTGAATTTTTTTGTGACTCATAAAATAAAACTCTAGTTCCAATTCCGATTAGAATCAATATTACATGCATGAGTGACATCACTGATTAGCTGCATCTGAGTATCACACACGCACACACACCACGAACCTTGGCATATCATGGTTCGTATATATCGTTTAGCCAAAGCAGAGCAGAAATATTTATCTCTGGCCAATGATTGTTCGCGCATGCATCGACGCAAAATTCAAAAAGCTCATAACTAACGTCATCTTTGTAATCTAGGTTCAAATTAAGATTTGATTTTTAAGCAATGTTAGTCTTAATAAAATCTCAAATAAACTATTTTAAATTGTGCAAAAATATGTTTTTATAATATTCTTAAACGACTGAGACCTAATTTTAAATCAATTGTATCTAAAGACCTTATTATATTGTTTACACTAAACATGAAAAATAAATTTTTACAGCCTGTTTGTAATAACAATCTAAAATTTATATTTATAATGATTAAGTTTATTAATTTCTCTTATACTATAACTAGATTACTTTTTGCATAATATGAGATTAGATAAAATTTAGATAAGTAACTTACCTAAACGTAAGATCCAATTGGAACAAATTACTGCTGCCTTTTGTTTCAGTATCAACAACGAGTTGTCTCAAACTTTCATATATAACAGGATCAAAAAATGCAAGATCATGGAATCTTATTGGCCTCGCTAATATATATTTTAGCACATGCCGATTTAAAAATATTGGACATAATTCATTTTGTAACAAACACAATCCAATTAAACGTCCAACATTCCTAAAAGCATTAAGTCTTTCATAGCTCCCTCTCCCCTGCCTCGGTGTGTAAAATCCTCGTTTTCCAGGTGCATAAAATAGTGGAGCATTATCTTCGGCGTCGTCAATTATCGAGCTTTCTAAATTGCGATCAAAATTTTTCATATCAGTTTTCAATAAATATATATTTTCTGTCATTTATTTTTATAGTAAAAATGAATTGGTACCTAGTGGATGCTTCTTTTTATTAGCACCACATCGTTCAGTCAAACTGAAAACATCCAGATCAAGCAAAGCTTCACTGGCCAAATCTTGAACATGGCTGTGTATCAGTTCAAATGCCTCTTCTACTTTTTGCTTTAATGACTCTTCAGACGCTAAGAGCATTAGTAATTGCGCCGGGTTCATCTCTAGTAGCATGCCTGTGATCTTCTCAGCGTGCGTAGGTCGCAAAGCGTAAACTTTTGGATAAAGTCGATCGCCTAGTTGCTGTTGATGCATCGTGAGATGATCGTTATTGGCGTGTCCAAAGGGAGGAGGATGTACCGACGATGACGAATTTCCAGGATTCGAGGAGGTGCCTTCAAGAGATGTTGAGGGGTGGAAAGAACGGGCCTCGAAGGATAAAGCTCGACGGGACTCTCTGCATTTTCCGGACGAACGTGGATTCTAAAATAAAAATAAAATTAAATAAAATAAAGAAAATATAAAAACTACTAAAGTATAATAAAACCATAGTAAACTAACTTGTCTTCGAAGATCTCGGTCGCGATCTCTAATTTTAAGCTTCTGTAAAACATTATACTGAGTGTATTTAGATCCAACTTGTGCTGCTTCCAGATTTGGTAATTTTTCATTAGCTAAAAGTGCCTGAAATTTTTTTTAAAAAAATATGACATTAATACTTATTTGAATATATTTTATTTAAGGGCATTCACTTACCTCTGCTATAGCTGTATAAAAACTTCGTGCTACTCCAGTACCTTCTCCCGGTTCATCTTTAAATGTGACTTTTAAACGGCTTACTGCTAAAGGTGGTGTATTAGATGCTCTTCTATTATAAAGATTATATTGCGTATTTAATTCTTTCATTGTCTGAACGAGAAGTTGTGTTCTATCTCGTTCAACCTGAAACATTTCAAAATATTTATATGATTAATGATCAAAAATCTTTTGAAATATGATACTAAAATAAAATTTTTAAACGTCAAATACACGTAAATTTATTTTAAGTGTAAACTTTTTTTATATACACGCTAGTATTTCTATACATGTATTTTATATTAGATTTTTTATTAATAATAAAATAATTCTAACTTTTGCTAATGTTATGTCTCTTTGTTGTGAATTTCTTAGTTTCTCCATTTCTCTTCTAAATTTCGCCTCCTTTACAGGAAATCCTCCTAGCTCTGATACGATACTGCCTGCCTCGAGACCTACGTCTTCCATGAAAACTTTTCCAAACAAATCAAGTGAGAGTTTCCACCTGCCGAGCAAAATATTGTGTGACATTTTTGTTCCGATATTCGAAATGTGCGCCCTCGCGGGTGTTGGGGGTGCTGTTACAGGATCCGTCGGTAATTGATTCGTTTCTACGGTTTCATGCGCTGAAATTTCTTGAACTGACGGCGCAGTTGCAAGGTCAACTACCTCTTCAGTTGCACCAATAGTTTGAGAATCATTTTGTACAGCAGTAACCACTATCTCTGGTACTATAATGTTCGCCTTTAAAAATTTTTTAAGTATAAACTCCAAAATATTCATAATATATATTTAAATATTTATAAGTGAATCTTTATTGACTAACTAAAATATTATACAGCTTAGCAAAATTAAATTATGAAAAAAATTTTATTTACCTGTTTATTTACATTGTTGGGAATCTCTGTAACAGAAGTACCACTGTTACTACTGCTTCCGGCACGAACAATAACACTGCGTTCAATTTTACAACTACTATTACTATTGTTACTACTACATGATTGCAGAGGGCTGCTACTACTATTACTATTATTCTCGGCTTCCATAGATTGATTGTTAGGTGACACAATTATTGGAGCACGATCAGTTTGATGTTCTGCAACTATCATAGCTGTCTGTGTTGACTCTGTGGTCTGCTGTTGACTCTGATATAATTTTGACTTCTCCTATTATATCAGAAATAGTACAAAAATAATAAATTTAAATGATTATTTCAAGCATAATTACCTAAGTTAAAGTTTTAAGTATTTTTTCTTTTGTTATTAACATATTCATTAAATATTTATATTAAAAATCAAAATAATAATTAAGTATAAAAAAATATTAAATCTGCTTAAAAGAATAAAAAATCATTTGGAAGCTTACGGAGAATTTACTAGGTCCGGGTTCTCCTGCAACATTGTGAGTTCCAACGTTGCTTCTTCTTTCTGCATTAGTACTCGCTCCTTGATTTTTCACGATCTGTTCAAACGCTTGGCCCAGAATCAAAGTAGAAGAATTAAGTTGACCATCAGCGCTCCTCGTCGATAAACCCAGCCTCATTGGCAATCCTTCCAGAGTATTAGAACTTGCTGCTCCAGACAACGGCTGCCGTGGCATACCGAACAAATCTTCGCGTTTCGAGTGCGGTTGGAGTAAGTGCGGTTGATCGGCAAGCGGTAATGCCTCGGACATGACCGTATCAAAAGGATCGACAAGAGGACAACCTAGGCACAAGGTGGAATCCGAACGTTGAAGGAACGGATGCTTGCGGCCCTTGGCAATGCCGTTAGTACTACTACTGCTGACACACGGAATGTTAAGAAGATCTGGATAATCTACCGAGTCCGTCTCCATAGTTGTATTCGCATGAAGACCATCTTCTTCAGTTTCTTCATTATCATTCTCATCCTAGAAAAGAATAATGTGAGAATTATTATTACTTTAAATTTTTGAAAATTTTTTTGAAAAAAAGTCTTTGAAAATTTTAAAAAATCGTGAAGATTGTATTATGTTTATAATTCATAAAACAAATAAATTAAAAATATTGTTAATTCAACATTTATCATTTTATTAACCTGATCATTCCAAGTGGTATCGGTTGTGTCTTTATGTGTTTCACTTCTTGATGAAAGCGGTTCCGATAAAGATCTCATATAATAAACTAACGCATCAAATACGTAAGCTACGTGGCGCAACGAGGAAACATCCAACACCGGTAAACTATCCCTGTGTTCACCATTATGAGCTCGCATTAACGATAAGCAATATGACAAGAATTCACGTCTTGTCGAAAGTACATCTGTACCTGAAATTGAAATATTGAAATAATTTAATAATATTTTAAGAATTGATGTAATTTTCAAATCAATATAAATTATTAGTTGTTTATAATATTTCTTTTGCAGCTGTAAATAGTAGTTTTAGTATTTTTAGACATAAGCACAATAAAAAAAAATTTAGTCCTTAATGAGGAGCCGTATCAAACTCGAAACGTTAGACCTCAGCCTATTTTCAATTGGGTAAAGGTGGTGGGGACAACAGTCAGATTGCACTTTACAAATAAAGAATTTTTTTTTCAGCTAATATATTTTTATTTCAGATTAGTCTACGGGGGTGATTTTAAACAAGGACAGTCTGACTGCATTATAATTTTCCATTATTTATATATTGATATGTATTAATATTGATATTATTCTGTATTAATTTTAATTTCTTTAATTGGACTGTAAGACCAGTAGAAATATTTATTAATTTAAGTAGCTTTAGTAGTTAACTTTTTGTAAAAAGTTGTTGTATTTTGTTTGGAGCAGCTATTTAATTTAATATCATACATTTTATTGTTTTAAAGCAAACAACATTAAACAAAAATGCTCACGTTCTCGACTACTGCGAGTAGCTTCGCTAATTCCCGTAAAGCCAACCGTAAGTCTTGTAGAACCTTGTGTCGTTGATGCACTCGAGGTTGCAGTTATACCACTACGTGCGTTGCGCCCTGTATTTCCTTGCAAAGACAATGATAAAGCTGCCGAATTTAATAGGCCTGCAGCGAAATTACCATCAGATAATGATGGAGCGCTGTTAAGAGGATGTTCAGGATGTGCCGGATCCGCGCTGCGTGTCAAGGAAACACCGAATCTTAACTGAGCCTCTGTGGCGTCCATTACTGTGATAAGCCAATCCCAGGTTGGTTTTAAATGTGCTTCCAAATACATCTGTCCAACAAGAAAATGTTATTGTTTCAGTATTTTAAATGTTTGCTTTTGAATATTATTTTACAGAAAATGACATTTTGCAAATTAATCATTTCAACAATCAATTCGGTAAACAATAGCTTATTGATTTTTATTCACTTTTTATTTTTATTTTTTATGTTATTTAACGTCACTCTATTTATGCTTCCAAATACCGATGCTAATCAGCGATGGAGGTCTACGATGTGTGTGTAAACAAAGCACATGTAAATTATTACAGCGGTGCTTGTGTCGATCGGTCGAGACCGGGATTTGAACTCGAATCACCAAGTTACTAGTCCTTTACTCTAGCCATTGATCTATCGTAGGCCTCATTATTCACTTAATAATAAAGTTTAAATATATCTACAATATTTACTCTTATTTAGTGTATTAAAATTAATCGTACCTGAAGACTAATAGCGTCCAAAAATGTAACTTCTAAAGTTCTCGGGAGTGCAGGAGCAACCATTTTATAATCTTGCATCATGGTAAGTAAATCAGCAATTTGTCTAATAACAATTCCAAAAGCTCTCGCGAGGCAAATGGTGGTAGTTCCCATAATAATTGGCTCCTGAGCAGCGGCCACCGCAGATGTTGTTGTCGAACGTCGAATGGATGATGGATCTATAAATACTAAATTGCTTCCCCCTGTTACCCTTAAACCGGCTGTTCGAGTGCTGGATTCTCTATTTCTAATGGCCCATTGCATTGAAATTGGCGCCAAATTGTTTCGATGCGAATGACCAGTAGAACCACTGAAATAAAAAGATCATTTTTAAACCTTATCTCATTACCATGAAATTTCACTAGAAATTTATATAATCCAAAATTATTAGATTCTTTAAGATGTTGAATTAAAATCTGATAGCTACAACCCGTGAAACATGATACAAGATTTAATAACGCAACGATTTTTCATAATGCAAGCTCGCTAAATAAACTATTTTTATTATCAAAGTGTGACATATCATATTCAAATCTTCCATCATATTACGCAGGTTACGATGTTCAAATTTTATTTTTTGTAATTTCCGTCCTATTATAAGCAATGAAAAACATTGTTATACTAACTTTCGTCGCTCAAGTTGTTCATCGCCAATTTGGAATTCCTCAGTATCTTGTTCATCTGTTTCTCCAGCCTCACTCTCATCATCTTCCTGCTGACTTGACTCACCAGACTCGTCTTCTGGATACAATAATATTGAATTCATACCACCATCGGAACCGGCTGTAGCGCCAGTCTGAACACTGCGCTGAGCAGAAGCTGCGTCTTGGTTGCTATGATTGTCATCAGAATCAGACTCTGTTTCTGCTTCAACAAGTAAGTCAAGCTCGTTATCTGATTCACCGTCACCTGCAGGTTCTTCTCCAACACCACCTGGGTTACCGTCAACTTCGCCCAAAGGCTGAGTGCTAACCGCTGCAGACGATTCCTCGTGCTCACTTATATCGCCGTCCAGATCCATTGGCACTTCTGAAGAAATAACATACATTTCTTCAATTATATGTAAAAAAATTTTTTTATTCAAATAAATAATATATGTTGAAGAATCTGCATTATAAAAGAATTAACTAAAAATATTTAAAATTTAATTTAATGTTCAACAACAAAGGCTTTTTCATACCTTCACCGGGCTCAGTCTCATCCATTGCAGAAACGTCTCTGGCAATCGTTATATTATTTCCTTGTTGTGTTTGTAATGTAGAATCTAAATTATGCGAGTTGAGACCACTGTGAAGAATCAGTGGTTCAACAGTAAAAAGCTCTTCAGAACCATTGATTACTTCTATAGCGGAGCTCATTAAAGTAAATGGTGTTGTTGGTCTAGCAACACCAAGTCGTACAGGCGCAATTAGAGAATCTGCCGTTTCACAAAGTTCTTCGATCGACAATTTAATTAAAGCTTGAAATATTCTGCGACATTTCATCAGTGGTTGTGCTTGGTTTGTACTGAAAAGAATAAATTATAGTAATTTTGAGTTATTTGCATCTAGATAATCTTAAGTGAATTTTCGTGAGAGGGTTTACAGATACAATATTTCCAGATAAAGCTTATTGAATTTGAAGTAGATACACGAAATTCTTATAACGTAATTGTTTTACATTTTATCTGTTAATTTAAAAATACACATCCGTCTTTTTTATAAAGTTTAATGTCTATTTGAACTTAAACTAGTAAAATTGTAATTGATACCTTCTTCTTTTATTGGTATTAGGCGCTATCTCGATAGTGAAGATAACAAAAATTCTAGCAACAGATCTGACAAATCTTCTTGCAACAGTAACTGCTTCCTCTTGTCTTCCAGGAATACTTTCGTTTTGTAACTCTCTGATCAATGTTGTTAATAAAGTGTCTAGCATCTCAGCACTACATTTAACTAGTAGGGAATACGTGAATTTATCCAGCAATGCAGTACCACTTTGTCTACAGCCTTGACCTTGATCTCCAAACAGTTGATCGTGCGTGCTTTCATGAACTCCCGACATTATAGTACACTGCAGCGCTGGCCAATCGTTCAGTAAACGCTCGAGTGCTCGACGACTGAACCGAGGTGGCTCCAAATCATGATCTGGCATATCTGAGTGAGCGGTAGTGCCGTCAGAGGATGCATTCTTGCGATTAGCTGATGCTGAGCGCTGACGAGGTGCTGAACGAAACTGGCGTTGTTCGACTGATTGACGACCGACTGTTTGTACGAGAAAGAGTAGAATTGATTCACCCCTGAAATTTTTTAAAATGTTAATATATTATAAAATAATTTATACGATAAAAAAATATAATAAAGAGAATACAAAGTCAGACAAAAACGATTTAAAATATTTCTTAATTAATTGATTATATAGATTACATAACACTAGGCAATATTCATGGATATTATTAAGTATAATCACATCTATTAGACTAATAAAATATTATATTATGAAAATGCTTATACACGTGTTAAATATTGATTTCTTTCACCGTATTGATGTTTGTAGTGCACGATATTTTATTGTTGAGGTTCATCATCAATTACGAATCATCGATTGAAATGCAAACTTGCAGTTGCAATCCGTATACTAATTAAATTAACAAATTCATATGTACACTATAAAATCAGCCCAAAAAGCTATCATTAACTTGACGTAATTTTTTTTTTTTCATACATTAATAATAATACATTAAAAAATGTATTACCTTGAATTAATTTTTGTAGCAAGATCAGTACTGGTTACCAGTCTACACAGTAGATCGTATCTTGCAGTTTGACGACCAGCAATCAGAGTTCGGCATTTGCATTTTTCCCAACAGTCGCAGTATGCTGTAGGTGAGGTTTGCTTCAGTTTACAATCATGACCCCTATGACAAACCCTAGCACATTCAGTACAACAACAGAGCGTGCCTGTTAAACCACACGTTCGACACTCAAAAATGTCTTGATTTATATGATCATCGCCAGTCCAAGTGAAACTGCAAGTATCATTACAGCAGGTGACAAAAAGAGGTGATAAATCAGGGCTCGCATCTGTTGGAAGGATCATCGTCAAACAATCTTTAGCGTCCTTGCCTACGCGCTGAATTGTGTCCAAGACTATGAGAGCTGCGTGATAAGCACGCACGGAAACTGCAAGCATTAACGGTGTTTGACCTTGACCATCCCTAAAATTATAGAAAAATTTTGTTTATAAATAACAGAACTAACATTTTACAGTTACAAAAAGTTAAATTAAAAGTAAGCATAAATAAGCGGAATTCGTATATAACGCCATTATTCATAAATCACTATACTACCTTGCAGAAAGTAATTCTTTTAAATGCGGGGCTAGAACCGAACTCTCGCACATAAATTTCAGTATCAGCAGAGCATTGTTTCGTCTTTCAACTGAATTTATAATATAGGTGTTATTTGCAGCAGAACCTAAATAATTTATATAAAATATAGTCCTTCAGATTTATTTATTACAAACTATATATTTAAGTTTTTGACTTAACAAAATTACCGTTCTTATTCATCATGGAAATACTTGTAGCTCCAATGCCAAGCAACGAGTCTTCTTCGCCTGATGTATTATCAAATGCTTCGGGTGGCCAACTTAATGTCGGTATTGGTTCTTCAATCGGTGCAGTATTAGCGTCAACTGTATTATTTACTAATTCATGTTCGATACCTTTAATAAATACAAACATATATTTATGATGTAATAAAATTATTGACAAAAGTATATTTTACGAAATTATTACATTGAGCAAAATTATTATCAACTTCACTAATTACCTTGCTCATTCTCTTTATTAGATGTTGGAGCACACATACTAATACATGCATGAAGAATATTACGATTACCATCACAGCGCTCATTAAGAATTGCTTGCATTTGAGGAGAATTTCCTTCTAAAAAAATATTTTTATTAAACCTTACCTACATGAATTTTTTTTTTAATTTTATAAGAAAATATATAATCTTTACAATATATTGTAATATTATTTCATTCAAAATAAAAGTACTTTTTATTATACAACTTACTTTGTTCTTGCTCTAGGTTGGTAAAAATTTGTTTGACACCATCATAATCACATCTTAAAATGCGAGGCATAAGTAAAAGATTATCAAATACAAGAGCAATAACGGCTACTTGATTTTTAAGATTTATAGCAGGAGTACTTGGAATAGGAATTATGGAAGCACCGATACAAACTACCGGTACTAAATCCAAGCAATTCGGATCTCGGATCGCATCTGCGCAGTCTTTGGCAATTGGATAGACTGTATTATTACCGTCGCGTAAAATCATTGAACATTCATTATTCTAAAATAAGAAAATAAATATTTATACAATTTTTTTTAATGAGATTAATGTGATTTGTAGTTAATTACTTCTCCAGTATCAGTGAGACTGATATTTTGTGGTTGTAGGCCCAAAAATGAAGAAACATCCGATGGAATGTAACAGTCCTGAACGTACCGTCCGGTACTTAAATTGTAAATAACATAATTTAGTTTATTTCCAGAACGTAAAATTGCATGTATACCCTGTCCGTCCGTGGCTATGCTTAAGAAATTTTCACTTGAACCTTCAATAGTGTTAACACGTCTTGGAGTACGCTGGAAGCAGTCAGGAGCACGAGAATTCATTGAAGATTTTATCACCTAAAATAAAATTCTTATTATGTAATCCAGTAAATAGTTTTTTAAATATATTCATAAATAATATCATACTACTAATTCATCTTTTCTAAGTAGACGGCAATCCGCAAGAAGTTTAGTAGATTCTTCTGCTGTTGAATCCTTATAATCAGTACTATTAAAGTCCTTTTCTTTGACCTCTTTTTCTTTTTCTTTTGCATCTTTTGAGAAAAATTTAACTGCAACATAACTACCGTCAACTTTAATAACTTTTCCAACTGGAAGTGTCTTTACGTCTTCAACGAAAACAACGTCCCTTAAATGCCAATCTTCTTCGTCTTTCCTTTCAACTTCACCTTCACTTTTTGGTGCCACTCGTTTTTGACGTTCTAAAAACATTTTTTACTTATTTTACAAATAGTTTTATTTAAATTGCGTATTTTTTATTATAGCTCATAAATGAAATATAAAAAATGCTATTGTTAATAGTCTTACTATGGCTAGTTGTTATACTGCCAGTGTCACTACATGTACTTGATGCAGGTGATGGAGGTGGTGGCATGTCGATCCTATCAGCAGTTTCTTTATGAATCAATTTATTACTGTTATTAGAAGAGCCATTTCCATTTGACTCACGCTTATCTGTTGTAATATTAGGTGGTAATATACCAGCAGGTAAAATTTTAAAACGACAAATTGCGTCCAAGTTCCATGCTGCTGAAAGAAGTTGTCCTACTTTTGGGACACCATTGGCTATTGTATAACCTATAATGAAAAGGGGTATAAAATTTATATTCAATTTGAGGACAATAAAAATTATTGGAATTATACAAACCTATAGCTCCGGCTAAATATATTGGACTATTCTTCATGCATACATGACTACCATAAGTCACTTCAGCAGATAATACAACAGTAGATAATTTATGTTTTCTAGATTTTGCTTTATACTTTTCCCACAGTTTCATTCGCTGGGCAAATGGTAGTACTCCCCTAAGAAAAATAATTCTTTTACTCAAATCTATTTCTTGCATTCAAATATTAATTTTAAATAATATTGAAAACAATTGTTTTTATCTATGTTTTAATATAAAAAGTGGATTTAACAATTTGATGATATTTATTTGATTGTTTTAACATTAGAAACAATGATTTTCAATAAGTACATACAAATAGTTTTCAGTATTTCCATAATAAATTCTAAATATATCTTAGGATCATTATGTGAATATCTAATAAATAAAATAATTCTGACATGATTATTTATCACAAATATATAAAAGTTGAAAATACATACCACCAATAAAGTGCCCCACTTTCTAATCGAGCAACAGTATAAAGTGCACAAGTATGCAATGAGATAATTTTATCTAACGTAAATTCAGTAAACGTCTGTGCAGGGTGTTCTAATCTAGATGCTACGTGTCCTAATAGCTCGTCAAGCCAAGTTGCTACTTTGCCGCTTTCCGTGCTTACAGAACAACGTATAGCTGTCGCAGATATGTGTACAATTTTTTCTCCTGACAAATTCAATGCTAAAGTTCTTGGATGGTGAATATTTTGATTCTGAAATAAAATTGAAAATAAAAATGCTGCAGTACGTTATTTTTTTATTTGTCATTAAAAATTGTTAAGTTAACTATGTTAATAAAAAGTGTGATTATTAGAAAAATTATTATTTCTATTT
The DNA here is from genome assembly GCA_018907035.1 of Sycobia sp. Sy_11. Classification (NCBI taxonomy): domain Eukaryota; kingdom Metazoa; phylum Arthropoda; class Insecta; order Hymenoptera; family Epichrysomallidae; genus Sycobia; species Sycobia sp. Sy_11. The sequence continues at coordinate 6,971,396 of JACCIC010000004.1, forward strand.
TTAGAAAATTCTGTTTTTGTAAAATAAAAATATTTTAATATTTACCAAAAAAATAATAAAGTAAATAAAGCACCAAAAAAACTTACATCTGGATGTTTATATGGCTCTGAATCAGACCATCGCCATTGATAGAGTTGACCCGTCGACGATACAGCTATTAATTCACTATAAAGAGCAGCAATTTGCGTAAATCGAGGTGCTGTTTCATTACGTTCATTCCACCATTCCAATTCGTCAGATATCCAAAGTGGATTTTGAGAAGCTAATTCTTTCTTTTTTATATCTAAGTATATAAGAAAATAACAAGATTAATTCCAAATGATTTAAACAGAAGTGCGATCTCTTACCTGGATCTTTTTCCCACGAATCTTTTAAGGCGTTCTCAAGCCAACGACGTGGTCCATAATATTGTCGTTCTCTCCAACGACTGAAGCTATCTCTATCTCTATCGCGCTCTGTTGATCTTTCACCATCTCGGTCATTTCCTAGTCTACGTGACGTATTACCTCGACTAAAACAAAATTATTTACTAAAACAATGTACAAATTAAATAGATTTTTCAACATTTAAAACTATTTTTCTACAGTCATAACCTAATTTTTTAAATTTGTAACGTAACAACATAAAGTAATTTCTGTTGTATTTCTATTTTCTTGCATTATAAAATAGAATAAATCTACTTACTTCCGCATTCCATGATATCCAAACACATCTTCGGAAAACATGGAATCAGTATCAATAATCACTGAATGTTCATTACTGAATCCTCCATCTAATAATGATATAAGATCCTCTGGTACATAACTATCGGCTGCATCCTCAGCATCATCTCCTTCCTCATCATCTCGGGATAATAAATTATTTACTGCCAAATTCACATCCAAATTCGTGCGTTGAAGTTCACGCATTATTAAATTACGACTTTTGCCTTGTAGAACTACTTGAGCCTATTAAAATATAGAAAAATGATTAAAATTCAGGAAACTGTTATCGATTATAAAAATTGTATAATTAATAATTTCAATATAATTTTATTTTAACATGCATCAAAACTTATTCATAATTTATTTTAAAGAAATTTTTCTTTAACAGTCTTTATCTAAATTTCACAATTATTAATTATTAAGATTTGAGTATAAATGTGATAGATATCAAGCATAATGAATAAATTTTGAGAAACAAATAATTTAACTAATTGATATTACATGAAATCATATAAAATGTATTTTCAATAAAAAAGTGTCAATTTGGAATTTGAATTTTATTTATTATTTTATTTTTATTATAGTTTTGAAATTTGAACAATAAAAGTTTAATCTACAATAAGCTATATATTTTCCACTGAATTATAAATTAACTACTATCCATTATGAAATTACCATACATTCCATACACATTTGATTTTTTTACCTGTGATATCAATTCTTCAGGCACAAAAGGTGCAGGCACTGAAACAATCGGCCTTGAGGTACTGCTACTTCCACCCATTATTACTCCAGGTGGTCCAATACGCCCACTGCTTCCACTGCCAGTACCACTTGTAGTAGCACCTCCTGTCGTACCACTATTCGCACTACCTGTTCCACTTGCACCACCACTTGCACCACCCCTGATAGCTGAGCTGCTACGCATTATTCGGGCTCGTGAACGTGAGAGACCAGCACGACTGCTACTGCTACCAGCTGTAGCACCACTACTGCCAGCTGTACCACTTCCACTACCATTTCCTGTGTTACCACTATTGCTGGTAGTTGTATTTGTATTGCCCACATGACTTTTGTTTGTGCTAAAAGTTAATTTTATAAAGTCTGTATTAATCAAGAATAAATGTATAATTCATACCTGTAGAATTTGTTATGGTACTTTTTAAAGCAATCATGAACAGTTTAAAAATTATCAACTAAATATTTATCAAAGGGCAGTAACTAAATTTATGACAAAATATATAAAACTATAATAAGTCATTTTCCTTATTTTGTAAATATATCAAAAATCTTCAGATGTCTAGTTTATTAATATCTATACTTAACTTGCAATAAATAATAGTCATATTAATATACAAAACTCATTGCCTTTTTAAACATTTAAGTTAAATAAATTTTATTGTAAATATAACTTATTCTTACTTTTTACTTGGCTCATTTTTTCGTAAATCCAATCTGTCATATAGAACTGTGAAAGCAACACGACAGATTCTATTATCATCCATAAGTAATCCAATATGTGTTGGTCCAACAACAATTCGTTTAACAGAGGCCTTAAGCCCATTAAAGGCTGGTGGTGTAACAAAACCATATCTATTAATTTTTTCTGCCACTTCTTTTAATCTGTAATAAAAAATATATTTAATCACTCTATCATTTACTTCAAGCAAAATTTTTGAAAATTAATAATAACGAAATTATTTTAATTAATAAATCTTAGAAAAAAATATATCATTGTTTCTTATTATAAATTAACAATTAATTACGTACAATAATTGGTCATTATACCTTCTATCAAGATTGAAATAAGTTATAAAAAAAATATTGAATATTAATATTGAGAATAAATAATATTATATAAATTAATTGGGAAATATACTTTTATTTCCTTATTTTTAAATCAGTAAATCATATTGGAAAATGGTAAACTTTTAAATTATTATAATATATTAAAAAATACTTAAATATTTAATTTTCATTATATTTAATTTAAATCTACCTACTAATTATAAAAATATTGATATTTGATATAAATAATTTTTTCTTAAATGAAAATGTATACTCACTAATTAAACATTTATTGATTTACTTTTTATTAAAAATTTTAATTACAATTTATTGAATGTTACATTGACAATTTATTGTATTTTATTTAAGTTAGGTTATGTTTTGTGCAGATTTCACAAATAAATTATTCAAAAATATATGGGCATGTGCATATGCATAAGTTGAAAATAAATTTTTTTATCTTAACAGAAAAGATTAAAATTACAATCTGGATAAATATAAATAGAGAAATCAATAAATTTGGAATAAGTAACTTTAATGAACTGGTAAAAATTTTTCACTATATTTAACAAAATTCAATTACTTTAAAATATATAAACTGTTTAAACAATAAATATACATAAAGAAATAATTTGGTACAAATATAACTTTTCATATAAATCATTTTACCAAAAACATTAATTAAAATATGGAATGTTATAAATTATTGTTATGATATTTTGAAATAGTGGTATAAAATGTGTAATAACTTTGATGTATTGCAATATAATAAATAACAATTTCCATTGCATTTGAATAGTAATTATATTATATAAGTACTAATATAAGTGTATTCATGGAAGAATTAGTTGCATTGAAGTTTGTATTGAACATTACATTTGTATTACAATCACATTTCTTAATGTAATAATAAAAAGAATGCTAGTTTACTAAAATAGAGATTTAGAAAAACAATAACAATAATTTTGGTTGAAAAATTAATTATATAAATCTAAAAATTTTTCGATCTTTTATATAATATAACTTGGCATTAAAAATTAGATAAATATGCATGGAACATGAATAGGAGAAGACAGTATAAAAAGATTTTCATTCAGTAACAACATTTTTAAACATATAAGCATCGCGGTCATCGTATCGCACAAGTTATATATATATATATATATATATATATATATATATATATATATATATACACGCATACATGCATATGACCACCTACACACATGTGAAAGTTCGCATATACATACATGCAAAAAATTCACGACTCGACTCCAAAACATCCAAAACGTAATTCTATAAAAACATCCTTTTCCAAAGTCTAGGCATCCTGTTGTCTTTTACTATCTAATTAAAGCAGATGCATAAATCCTGAAAAGCATGCTTTCGGGACACGAGTACCACTTAATTGGGAAGGAAGACATGGAGTCCGCTCACGTCGACACTCACCTGTCGTTGAGCTGATCGTCCGTTCCTGGCAACGGATGGGCGACAAAATGTATGGAGCTCATGACGCTGTGCTTTTATTCCTACACGAGGTTAAACCGTTACCCCGCGTATTTTGTTCCCGAGCGAGCTCGGACTTTCCGTGCTGACAATCTCCTGTGTCTCGGGTTACAATAGGACTCTCCACGACTCCACCTACTAAAACTTCCCTCACTTTACGCGAAATTTCTTGGCGAAACGATGGTCGGCCATGTTTCGGAATTGGAGAAACTGAGAAACAACCAGGCGAGACGAGACTTTCGCAAATGCATCGATTCTAGACCTCTACCGCAGGCTGTAAATGTGCCTCCGCGTGCTCAGTGCTCTGCTTATTACTCCTCGATTTGGAGTTGTTTGAATTAGAGTTTGAAACTATACTGATGCACATGAAATTCGTATGCGACCAATATATGTGTTTATTATGTTTCCGCGCACGCTCTCTACCGATGTATATGCGTTGTCTATATATACGCTGACAATATTTGACATGTATTTGATCAAGTAAATGGAATAGTATGTGCGAGGGTTTTCCAGAGAATGCTGGGTAGGTGTTCGCAAACTCGTCAAATATTAAGCCCAATGGCCGGAAACGGGTCAGATTCAAGATGACCGACATTTTCAAAAAAATACGTCTCTTTACTCGTCACATTGTCTCACAAGTTGCCCGCAAATTTTGTATGCGAAATACTCTCTAATGTACGGTCAAGTTTTGCAAGTCCTTTTATCGTTCGAACTATATTGCAGTTAATTTTTTTTAATAACTACAAATACAGATAAACTTGAGTAAAATTTGTTATCTTCAATTTTTTTATAATAATGTCTGAAATAAAAACCTTACTACCAACTACTACTATTATTTGTTATCACTGTTACCAGCTACTAACATGCTTGCATTCGAATCGACGTTGCTGAACACTATAGATATTCCCTACTCAGAAGTTCAGATACTCAGAATTCAGCTCAACCATGCTCAACATATATGTATAACCTATAAGCGCACGCATGCACACGTACGCACATGCAGCATATCGCATGCGCATGAATGCATACCTGTGTGCATGCCCGTTGAATGCCGATGTGGGTAGCAACTTTTTGCAACTTGTGATTTGCGAGTTGCGACTAATGCGGTCTATCCTGAGGGTCTATCTGAATTTTGAAGCGTATCCTACATGCGTATTGCGCAGATATCTTCAGCTCTACAAACCTTTATAAAATACACCATTAGTACTCATAAAATATTATAACAAGAATATTTAAATACAGTTGCGTATGAATATAAATTATAGATTATATCATTAATTAAAAAAAACTTCTTTTATATATATTTTATGCTAAATATATTAAACAATAATATATTTCTCGATGTATTTCATTTATTAAACTTAAAATCTTTTTCAGTACTAATTCAAATAAATGTGCTTTATTATTCTTTTGTAAATATTTTTCAGCACATCTTATATATCATTATAAATAACAATGTACATATATTTCTGAAGTTTTTTTTCAATAATATGCTTATCATATAATAGAATAAAATTGCGTCTAATGATCATGCATTCCAAAATGAATTTACTTTGAATAAATAAAAACAAATGTTATTTTCATGTCGCTGTGTTGAACTATTTTATTATACTGATCTTCTCTAGTTTATTCCGAAGAAAAACTGTAACAAAATGTATATTTTAAATTAAAATAATGTCTGTATGAAAAAAATTAATCCACTTAGAGACTTGTAAGAACTGAAATCTGAAAAAGTTCATTAAATGAACTGTTGTAAGAGGTAAATATTAAAAATTTTCAATGAACACTCGGTCAAATAAGAGCGTGATCGACTTTACTGACAGGTAATAAAAGATTTTGTTCTAATTCCTTCGCGCGCCCATAGAGGAAAGCGTTGTCCTTGATACATTATCAACAAAGATTCAGTTGTCATTGATCTTTTAAAAGAGAATCACGTTAAACGCCATGAGTGCTAAGTACGCGTTGCGCTACGAGACTGTGTTGCTTTGCATCCACCCGGAAGGTCCCAAAATATCGCAACCAGCGGCTGCTAAATATATGAGAAAGTTGAAGATATTCGTACAGAAGTTGGTACAGCGATATAAAGTGGCTAAAAATGTCAATGATTTAGCAGAACGTGACTCGATAGGAAAAGTAGACAAAAAAGATGAAGAAATAATAGTGAATCTGCTTCAACACTGCGGCTAGGACAAGTAAAATTAATGACAAAATGTTTAGATATATCCTACGAAACCTGACGAAACTATTCTAATCCATCTTTGTACCCATGGCCTGAAATGGCGCAACTCAATGAAGAACATATTGAAAATGTGTGGGCATATATTAAACAGAAGGTTCAAGGAAGACACACACACACTTTGAAGCAGTTGTCTTACCAAATTTGTCGGATGTATACATAATGTAATGTGTACAATGTATATATAAATATGAAAGCTTCATCAAATAAATTTTTTTTATAAATCAACACAACCATGCTTTTACTTGACAGACTGTAAATAGTAGCATGCAAATCAAAGCAGAACACCATACAACCGATAGAAGATTTGTTATCTTATAAGTAGTGTATATATATATATATATATATATATATATATATATATATATATATATATATATCTATAAGTAGTAACAAATATCATGGTCAGGCAATCTTATTTGAAACCATATTAGAATTATGTTAGAATAAAGATGTGGTCTGCGATGGGGTATAACTTATAAAGTATACAGAGGGAACTGTCATTTTCTATGACTGTACCTCTCTTCATAGGAAGTTCCCTCCTCACAGAACTGACAGTATTTAGAGCTAATGTGTTGCAGTAGATATTGGTTGTGTTTCGGATGGAAGTAGAATTGAATAAGACATCCTCATTTTAATGACTTAGAGAGGGTGAGATCTCTCACCTACTTCTATATTCTTATTATGAAAAGTCGAGGATAGGGAGAAAGTGGAAACTGCCTTTTTTGCTGCATGTAGGATAGGACCACGGATCACGCACGAGTAGTTGTCCACAGCTAATTCCTAACGCTAAATTTGAATCAAATCGGAATGTATCTTATTTCTATAGTTTTATTAAGAAAAAATTACTTTAAAAATAATTTTCAAAGAAATTATTTATAATAATAACTGAAGTATTTTAAATTTATAAGTGTACAAAATAAATTATATTTGTTTGAAAGAAATTGGAGTAACTTCAAAAATAGAGATGGTAATTAATACAAATTTTACATTTATAGATTTCAAATACTGTACTTTCTATTATTAATATTTAAAATACTTCACTTACTATTCTTAATAGTTTCTTATTAAGTATTTTTTATATTAGAATCTACAAATAAAAAGTGCTCCCATTTGTTTAAAATTAGCGGTTTTGAAAGCAAGCCGAAGAAAAAAAAATTATTTTTATTTTTTCTTATTTGGTAGATTTATGGTAAATATAAGTATTTCACTTTTTTTTAATCTCAAATACATATTTGTAAATCGAGGGATTTTCAAATTGCTTCAACAAATTTATCTTTAATTGTATCTCATACTAAACCAAACCGGTTTCTGAGATATAACATTAACCAATTTTTGTTATTATAATGAATCAGTTACATTGCCAATAGGTCAAATATTTGTATATACCATCATTTCAATATAAAATAAACAAAAAACAAAAATCTAGATTGATGGAAGAAATGGCGAACCTATAGATACATGACTACGAAGAAAAGTATTACAAAAAGTTACAAACAAGAAAAATGGGATGAAAAATTGCAATAAAAGTGCAACGTTCTAGGAAGGAAGTTGAAATGTTATATAGAATTTTGAGCATGAAAAGGTGAAATTAAAGTATATTATATAGAAATGCAAAGTACCAAGCATACAAAAAACGTATAATAACAGAAAATAAATTAAACCAATGAAATAAATTGAAGAAATAACAAAATAAACTTTAAAAGGCTTTAAAAAACTTTCAAAGATTTTTATAGTACTTGTACCTAAAGATTATTTACACCCATTTACCAAACATTATTTCAATTAGCCTTTAATTTTCAATTTCAATTAGCCTTTAGTTAGAATTGGGATAAGAAATTAATATTTTTAAAAAATTAATATTAACTTTTTTGCCGGTTCAAACTGTAAGCAAAGTTGATTATATTAGCTGCAGATTAGGTTATATTTGTGATAAAACCAAGCCGACTCTGTTGTTGGATTTAGGACTATTGTTAAAGTGTCGTCTAACTGCTTATAGCTAGTAATTCATTTCCTTTTTAATTCTGTATTTCTTGATAACCGCCCAAACTAAGGCTAAACCCTATTTCTCAGTTTGAAAGTAACGTCTCTCTACATCTGACAAATTCTTGCTGACAAATGAGATTATTTTCGGATTAAATTGGTGATCAAATTGTAATAAAGCAGCTCTAAGAACTTCGGGACTTGCATCAGCAACCAGCCATGTGTATTTTTGTGGATCAAAATAAGATAATTCTGGGAGATTTGCTAAAGACTTATTAATTTTCAATGAAATTGAATATCTTTTTTAATTAACTTCCATAAAAAGTCAGATGTTATTCCTAAATTAAGCATAAATTTTCCAACATAAATAACTAAATCGAGAAAACCTTCTAATTATTTTTTATTAGCTGGTGCAGGAAAATTTAATATTGTCTCTATCTTTTTAGGATCGACGTTTATACCTCGATCTGACAATTTGTGTACTAAAAGATAATTAAAAAAAAACTAATTCCTGTACTTTAAAACAACACTTATTTTTATTTAAAGTAACATTATTTATTTTTAGTACTAGTAAGACTTCTTCTAAACATTGATGATGTTCTACTTCAGTTGCCTCAAAGACAATTTATCGTCCAGGAAATTTAAACAATTCGTATATAGTGGTAATATAACTTCCAGAAATTTTTTTAAAAAATCAACAGCTAATCATACTCTACAAATTAAACGTTTATACCGACATAATTTGTTATAAGTAATAAATGTAGTAATAGAACGACTACCAATATAAATTCTAATTGATGGCATGATTCTTTTAAATCTAATTGAGAAAAATATTTGTCATTTCTTAATTTTGTCACATCAGAGTCAAATGTATGTAAGGCTTAATTTTTTTCAAAATAATTTGATTAGCCTAAGCATATCTATGTAATTTATGATATCGCCAAATGGTTTAAAGACTATAACAAAGGGTGAAATTCAGGCACTAAGTTCATTGGCTCTTTCTATAATATCAGACTGTAAAGCTTTATTTCATTTATTGTACAGAAACTTTTCTATTATTAGAGGAATTCTTCTCAAAGACTGTTGTACTGATTTTGTGTAAAGATCAATCAATAACTTTACTAATCCATTTTTAAAATTTGGAAATTTTGTCTGATTGCAATCTTGTTCCTAAATCAAGCCGCACTATTGGAAATGCATAAATTTACTCTTGGTTGTCACCCTGACACGTAAATTCTGCTTTGAGATTTCGGTGCCATCATTTAACTCTATCAAGGGTCCTGGATGAAACATAATTGATAATTGTTTTTATTCGTTTGTACCTGATGAAATTGATTAACTGTTCGAAAAATCTGGAATCAAACTGATGGTCCTGATCAGTTGATATCATTTTTAGTGTGTCATAACGCGAAAGCAAAGATGTGAGAATCGCATTATTGATGGTGCACGCCGTCATGTCCCTAATCAGAATGGCCTCTATCCAACGTGAGTAACTGTCAATCATGATAAGTAGGTACACATAGTATGGACAAGGATCAGTGGTTTGTAATCCATTATAAACTGTAGATCCACCAAAAGTCGCAATGATGTACAGATCTGCAGTTAAAAGAAAAGATAAGCAATAATGAAAAGTTTTGAAATACGACCGGCCGATAAAGCGAAAGCTCGGTGCGGCCGGAAACGTATATATGTAATAAAACATAACTGAGCGACTTTTTTTGGACAAGGAACCTACTATATTAATACAATATATATATATATATATATATATATATATATATATATATATATATATGATATATAGGATACAATATATATACCTATATATATGATACAATATCTACTATATTGATATGAATATATTTGAATCGCGCGTCGGGTCTTAGGAAATGATCGGGAAGTGGTTTATTGTGTTATGATACTGTAGACACTATCATTTCACACCTCTTGCGCATCACCTTGCTCAGTCTCTTCAAACGTATTACTGTCTCAAGAAACGGTCTGTAACGCAGCCTGATGAATGCGAAGGGTTACGAAAAATTTTAGAAAGATCATTGCGCATTGAAGGTGCGATTTCAAATTAGATAGTACTACACTATATGCTACAGTAAAATGGCAAATGTTCGTCGTCGTTAAATAAAAACTGTTTTAATTTAACCGACCTATCCAGATCCCTAAGCATTACTATGAACTCGCTGTCATTGTTTTGTTGGCGAGCTAACTCTATCGCATTGGAAAAAATGTTCGCACATCAACACGAAACCTCTATACTTCCCGTCGTGTTTGTGCCAAGTTTCTTTTCAGTCGAACGATTTTTGTATTGAATTTTACAGATAATTCTTCTCTGAATAAAAATTATTGTCTTAGTATTGTATCATTGAATATGAATGAAGCATCAACCGCCGAAACCGACACCGCTATTGTCGTTCGCTGAAGCACACCTATAAGGAACCTGAGTATATATTTTTAGAACTTGTTATGACATTGAATTACCATTTTATAGGTTTACAATATTCTCAAATACTCCCTACTCTTTATCCGGAACAAGAGAGAAAGTACTACTCCATGCCTATCTCTGTCCTTCAAGATGGGCTTCAGAGCGACCATTTAAGTGTGTGGTCTAATATATAAGTCTATGGAATTAACATACATCTATAGATATAATTATCTCAGAGAATAAATTTTTAAATTATCTAATCTGCGAATATCCATAACATTGATAGTACTTGTAAATGTTTTTAAAAAAGAGTATAACGGTAAATTTGATGATTTTGTTCATCTAGGTAATTGAAGAAGAAAAAAATGAAAATGCTATATTTTTAAATATAGAGTTTCACACATTAAGAATGCTGAAAACCCCGCTCGCAACGCCACACCAGAAGATCAGTAAATTTACATCGACATCTCATTCCCTCAATTTAATTAATTGTAGACAGTTAAAACAATTTTATATAAATTTTTAGGCATGCCTAACAATGGCGAAACTTTCTTACAGTTCATAATATTTCTCTAAGTAGGGTGAACAATAATGTAAATTCGTACAAATTTGTCTTCTGGTCTACGCATTACTAGTGCTTTCAAAGAAAGTAATTATTACAAATTTTAGGTATCAGTTACATACAAAATTTAAGTGTCGCCACTTGTAGGACAAAATAATAAATCAAATAAAATTTGCTTCAGAGTTCTACGTATTGTATACACAAAATGAGACATGGAAGTAAATTCATATTGCACACAATCTCCTGCACTTAATAATCATATTTTTTTCAAAGAGAGATATTTAGTTTCGACATATTCGAAGAGGTTTCGTAACAAGCAACAATTAGTACCGTAAATATATTATCGAAATACAAAGTTACCTGATGCTTATTATAATATTTCAAATTCATATTTAATGTAAGTAATTATATAGGAAAATTAGGTAATACAACTAAATATGTGTAGCTTATATTTTATATTATACATTTTACTGTAGATTTTACATGTAAAAATATTTTCTGTTTCAAAAGAATATGAAGCGTGCAAGTACGGAGTTATACAGTTACACACAAATTATGCAGTGTTCTATGAGTGAATCAAGTATCTCGGCGTGTACTTTCTTATCAAAGTATCATCTATTAGCAGCAATACTTTCGAGTGAAACAGAAAGCGAAAATGTGTACTACATCTGGTTTTAATACTTTTACATTCTGCTCCAACAAAATCAGCTTATTATATGCATTATATTTGTATCGTAAAGGCCCTCGGGCAACATTGCTATATATATTGTACCGTAAATGGCACATTTCCCTGACGGATACTCCGTGATGATATTTAGAATGAAAAGAATTTTTTTTTAGACTTGAATATTTTAAGTATAGGATTGACAAGGGCAAAGTTTTCGTCTCGAAGGTGAAGTCAAAAATGACTGGCTGGCCAGAGTGGCCAAGGCAGTTAATGTGTTCTCGTATTTTTTTGTATACATGGTTCATTTGATGCTAGAAAATAGTAAGAACTGCAAGGAAAATGCGTCGGCGCTAGGAAGACATCTGCGCAGCAGATTTAGTTTCGCTGGGAAATGCAGTTTACGATCCAAGTTCGGGTTCCCTATAAATAATTTAATTTTACAGCTCTTTATTCTCCCGAGCGTTTCGGACATACCACATAAATCTTTATAAGACCTCCGAATTAGGTCTGCCCATTTAAAAAGAAATAATTATATATATGCATTGACACATACACACACTAAAACATACATATATACACGCATACGTATACATATACATATATACACATATTTAACCATATGTATAAGCACACGCACACAAATACGTATATATACATATATAGACATACAGCACACACCGTGAGAACACACATACGTACACATATGTCCATACAAATATATTTATAAATCTATATACATATACACACGCATGCACCTAAATGTATATAATAACTATATCTAATTGTTTTCATGTATATAGAGTGCCCATGTTGTACAGTGATACATATATACTCAGCACATTTGACCGCTTTACTGACACTCAAGACTTTTTGTAAAAAGGTGCGAACTTCAGAAAAGCGCCCATATTCGATTTTGCTGAAAGTGTATGTACGTATGTTTTTTGAGGTATTTATTATGAATATGGCGTGCTTTTTTCCTAAAATTGAATTTTCATGGCCAAATCAAAATAAAAACCATAAAAATGATAATTTTAGATATTTATCTCGAAAAATAAGAATATTTTTAAAAAATTATGAAATTATTTCAAAATAAAGTTGTAGATTTCTTAAAAGTGTATCTTTTTTATTCTGTTCATATTTCTGAAGAAAAATGTAACAATTTCATCTAGGGTTGCTTCGAAAATCGATGTATTCTGGCTAGACGTCCGAAAAGCATCCATATTTGATTTTGCTGACAATTGACATATTTATATTTTTTGATGTGCTGATTACGAGTATAGTTATGGTTTTTTACGCTTTTTGGATTTTCATGGTAAAATAGATAAAGACTACGTAAATGAATAAACATTATGTTGTGTGGAATATTTTTGAGAATTTGAGATGTTTTTAATAAAAGTTTTTCATCTACTAAAACGCATATATCTATTTTAGATATTTTTGCTGTAGATTTTTAATTTTCAGAAAAAACGCAATGACTGAGAAGCGTTATGAGCAAAAAACTTCATTAGCCATAGTATAATATCGTGCCTACCGCCCTCTCTCACGTCCGACTCTCGCCGGCCGACGGCACAATGAGCAAGCCTGGGACGTATACCGACTACGGTGTACTAAGTTCTATAAAAGAGAGATCGAGCAAGATCGTAAATAAGAGGAAAACGACATTTTCTTCCTTAGTCTATCTCCCGTTTCCATTACGGTCAAGACACTTAGCCCGATCGACATATTTAGTAAACCTGCAATTTACGCGGCTGATCCGGGAAATGCTTGAAGCTATAGAATGTAAAAGGCCTGAGCCGACCCTTATCCCACGCCTCCGCGAAGCGGTGCAAACAGCTCCGAATGTATTAGCTGTGTACACATCTATAAATGCCCCCCCCCCTTTGACTGCAAGAAATTGCGGCCCTAATGCGCTCAGTCCGTGGCCCGTAATTGCGACAAGCTGGCCGCCAGATTTCCCAGAAGGATGAAGATAATATCCTGCAGCCATACCCGAACTTGGCTGGGAAATAATTTAATATAGTCTTGCGACGAGTAAGAATACTCGTACAAAATTTGTAATAAATAAAAATAAATCTTATTCGGCGCGGAAAACTTAGTGCGTAGAGAGAGAGAGAGAGAGAGAGAGAGAGAGAGAGAGAGAGAGAGAGAAAATTGAGAGCGCGAAGGCGCTCGAACGCATGCTCTCTCTCGCTCTCTCTCTATCAACCGACACGAGCTTCGCTAATTTATTGGAAGGGTCTGCTAGATAGCAACTTGGTGGCGTGCTGAGCCGAAGCCATTGCTTTTTGTGTAGGACCAACCTAATGAATTGCTGCTATACGAGCAAAACTGGTGGCGAGTTGAGCCGGAGCCGTGCTCCTGCAGCGGGTACGAACAGGTGTGTCGGGGAGTCCGTGAAAAGAACCTGGTGGCGTGCTGAGCGACCAGGGGCCGAGGCGTCTTGAGCAGGAACCACTAATTAGCGGATAATCGGACACACCCTGTTACAGTCTATACGAAGATGAAAGATAAATTAATATTAGGTTTAACAAAATTTAAATATATAAGAATAATTGTTATACGCTTAAGTTAGTAGTTACTAATACTAAGTTTAGAATAAAAATAAGTATTGTAATAATAATAAGTTTGTAACGTTCCTATCCCCCTCGGGATAGCCTACGCGGTATCTTCCCAGGGTAGTTTTGAGAGGGGAGGAAGTTTTTCAGGATCGGGCAGCGGTTTCAGGAAAATAATATTACACGAACACAGTATAAATTCTTTATAACAAAAATTAATTTATTTATCTAAAAAAAACTAGTCTAATTCCTCTATTTACAGGATTCTGAAACAAATAAATATTAAAACAAAGAATAATTAATAATAGTGATTTATCGCTAAATCTATATTTTTATTACAGTTAATTTTGCGCTATTTTCCGCCATGCCTCTAATATTCGGCGCTAATTACCGCACGAATACCCGGTGTTATTTTCCACGCGGGGATTTAATGAACCGAGACAGGTAGATTTTAAGGAATAAAAGAATAAGGAAAACTTAACTCCGCTGGTCTTTTGAGGAGCGCTTCGCAACCAGGATCACGTTTACTTAGGAAAGGTAAATTATTAACCGTCTGTCTTTTGAGGAGCGCCTCGCAACAGAGATCAAGTTAATAATTTCGGAGAGGAAAAAAGTCAGGATTAAATCGAGCTCTGGAAAGAATTTAGCTCCGGGAGGAGTTCGTGTGTAACAACTTCGGGGCAGTTGGTTCACGGGGCGAACTGCCGATTTAGCCTTTTGCAGGCCCTTTTATAATAAAATAATCGGATAATTCCGTCGCCGCTCGTTTAATTTCGGACGAGGCGCCGAATTATAATAATTATAATAATAGTTATAATAATAACAATAATAATCAACAATAACAATAATAATCAATAATAATTATAATACTCAATAATAATTATAACAATTATTATTTTATATTTCGTTATTATTTGCAGCCGGTGTGCTGCGCACAGTAATAATATACATGTACACAAGTTTAAATATTTATATACATATATTTATACATCATGCGTACATTAAATCTTTTGTTTTAATTAATTTAATTAAATACAGCGGGTGCATTCGTTTTCGGACACCCGTTGTATATGCTGGCATTCGCACGTTCGCTACATTCGTTGCGGCTCAGGCTGCTTAGTGAGAGCGTGCAGTAATGTGCGTGCGGCACGTATTAGAGGGGATAGCGTCCGCCGGTCTAATACATTGAACGCGCTCTCTCTTGCCGCGCGCCGTGTATCCCCTCTACGGCATACTCTGTACTTAACTTAGTGGTAGAGAGAGAGACTAGGTATCGCGTTCTCTCTCTACTCGTTCGAGTTTCGGCAGTTACGATGACTACCTTCTCCAGTAGTCGTCGCGACCTTTGCCCGGTTTTCGGTGTTTACGCGAGTTTTAATTTTCTATTTGTAGAAATAATATATTTAATATATTATTTCTAATGATATTCGTAATTATTTCTTTTGGTGTTTATACATCTAAGTCCGTGTATGTATGTAAAATACATCCACTAAATTAGATATAACACCATCATAAGTATTTTAAATTTTAACATGTAAAATAAATTCTTTGTTCGGAATGAATTTGCGCGGCCATGTTTTTGGCCGTCGCAAGTTTAATAAAGTTTAAATAAGTAACGATAATTAATAAATATTTTTTCATTGGTCTTACAGTCCAATCAATTTAATAGAAAACAATACGTAACAATATCAATACACAAAAATAATAAAAAAAAAAATTAAAATTAAAAATTATAATGACAGTCAGACTGTCCTTGTATACAGTCACCCCCGAGACTAATCTGAAAATAAAATATTATCTGAAAAAATTTTTGTTAATAAAGTGCAATCTGACTTTCCCCAACACCATTACCTAATTGAAGATCCAGTCTAACGTTTCGAGCTCGCTCTCTCTAACGCTACGGGTCCTCATTAGGGCCTAAACTAAACCTTATATTCTAATCTATATATACCTTATCCCCACTACCAAATTTAGTAAATTAAATCTCAATTCCCCCTCTACACAAATTGTTAAAAACCAATCAATTTAATAAGGAATAATAAATATTGTCCAATTTACTAGAGTCTAACATTAAATTCACATTATTCCGATTCGTTTTGATTATTGTTACGTATTGATATTGTTACGTATTGTTTTCGATTGATTTGATTGGACTGTAAGATCAATGAAAAAATATTTATTAATTTGTATATAAGCAGTCGACAAAAGTACAATTAAAGTAACGATAATTATTGTACATTTAAGCTAGTAATTATGAATACTAAGTAATAGAATAAAGATAATAATTAGAACTTAAACTAATGATAATGATAAGAACGTTAATAGGTTTTAAATAAATAATGATGGTTATTGTAGACTTAATGTAATAGTTAATAGTAATAGACTTAGGCGGATGAGCGCAAAAGGGACGAGTTCGTGTGCTCTCTTGAACCTAATGCCTTTCCGTCACTTCGCCGATCCTATGCTACCTAAAGGTTTTGCGGCCGCAGAGGCAACGAGCCGACCGCGCGTGACGTATGAGTTTGCCGTATCTCTGTGTGACCTCTTCATCTTCGATCTCAGCGCCTCTTGTTTACGCCGCGGCTGAAATTCTTCTTCGGAGGCCGAGCGCCGGTGGTCTTGCCTACTGCCTGTTTACATTTAGCGCGTCGGGCCGATGCTTTTCGCAGAAATTCGTCGTCTTCTGTGCTCGGCTTTTCAATTCCTCGGGAATAATATTCGAGCATCTATTATATAATATTATAAATTTTATTGTAACGGTCGAGACTGAAGTCTTGAATGCTTCGCAGGCTTATTTCGCGCTATACTATTAATGTGTATGTTATGACACGTTACGATATATATATATATAATTCTAAATAGAATATGACTGTTTCTTAATATAAGATCATTGAATCTCAATATAGAAAAAAGTCACAATTTTTATTAGTTCTTCTGTTTGATGGAGAATGGAGAAAGTGATGGAGAAAGAAGGCTGAAAACTATTGAAATAGTTATTAAATTTATTATGATGACACTACTTATTTTCTACAGATTTACGATAAGATTTAAAATTTCAAAAACACCTTAATGAGATTTAACGTTTGATATATATCTACAATATTTAAATTGTAATTCTAAGTGAAAAAATTCTATGCGATTTATTTGAATGAAATTTTCTTATTGTTCTGTTGTATTTATCAGCTGTATCACGGATACTATTAGTTTTGAATTTCTCTAAATTGATTTGGCTGAGGCCTACGATGACTCAATCGATAGAGCGAAGGACTAGTAACTTGGTGATCCGAGTTCAAATCCTGGTCTCGGCCACAAATACATCGTAAACCCCCGTCGCTTATTAGCACCGATATTTGGAAGTATAAATAGAACGATGTTAAATAACATAAAAAAAAAATTGCTTCGGTTTATGCAGTTCATAAACCTAATGGGCAATAGTAATTGCAGCTTAATTAAATGCTATGCGGGTGTCTTAAAACTTTTTTCGATTTTCAGCATTATTATCAAACTTTTATACATGAAGAGTCATTGATGAATAGCCAATTTCTTTTTTCATTTGTGTAATTTAGTATTAAACTTTAATGCCATATAATTACTCTACATTTTGTTCTCTTAAGAAGTAGAATTTTAATGTCAAATCATAAATAATAATAAACTTAATTGTATTTATCTATACCTGTAACATTTTTAAGAGATTCTCAAGTGAGGAACAAAACTATTTTAGTGCCATCCAATGTGTAGTACACATGTATCTAATTTTTCAACTTTAATATTTTTTTGAATATTTAATATTCCATAGTTTTAAGTTTACGTTTCTTTGTGAATTTATTTCCATTTTTATTTTAAAATATTGCAAATTCTATAAGCATGGATGAAAGTAGTGGTGACGAAATAAAAATTGAAGAACGTGGTCAACCTAAAAAGAAATCTGGTAAGAGGGAAAATGCTGGAAGGAAGTCTGTGAATACAAATAAAGCATCAAGATCAACTTTATACAGACATGTTAAGAAACTCAATCAATATATTACAGAAGTCATCGTGAAAGATGTTCAGATGTTGATGGTCGTCTATGACGAAAATAAAAAAAAAGTGAAAATTCAGGGAGAAAAAAAGTTGACATAAGCTATGCTTCTAAGTCAACCATTTATAGGCGAGTGAAGGAATTATCTGATTCCACAAAATACTATTTGAATGTATTATAAATTGATTCTAAAATATATAATATTATAGTCAATACAAATAATGTATGTGAAAATGAATCCGAAAATCCGAGTCTACATTAACATTTTATTTAGAATATCATTACAATAAGAGAAATTATCACGAGTTAGTGCAGTATTCGCGTTCAAGACGGTGTCCCATATATTTATCATATATACACGTGAAATGTGCAATGGTTGATTGCGAAACGAAGCAGTATTTCATTGCTGAACAGGATATGTAAATAACATTGCAGGAAATACTAAACAAGTGTTTAGAGAGACTCGTCAATAGTGTAGCATTTAATTGGAAAAAGTGTTTGATATGATAAAATAAGTATTGATCAACTTAAATTTGATTGTAACTTTAGGTTTAGATATTTCGGCAGGGCACACTAATCCACATCAAAGATATTTAGAACCACACGTTCAATGCGACAAATATACGCAAAATCTGTTTGTAAGTAGTATAGCAATTTTAATGTTGCGAAGCTTAAATGCAATAGATTTATCTTCGACGAATCCGACAACACAGAGCGTTAGATTGTTTCACCCTTTAAGGATTGCTTTAGAGCAAGAAGATGTCGAAACTATTAAGAAAGCATACGATCGACTCAATTCATAAATAAACGCATTGACTCCCTATTAATTTGCATTGAAAAATGAAAAAAGGGTTTCCATAAGTTATAAAGTTTCGCAAACTTTATTCGACGGTAAATGTGTCAATACGATCGTCGATAACAAGGCAATCAGCAAATGCCCCATGTGCTTTAGAAATATGAACAATGTCTCTAATTTAGGTGATACTTTTGATGTGCAAGAAACGTCACTCGAGTTAGGCTTGGGATAGTTATATGCCGAGATAAAAGCGATGGAACATTTGCTTCATATTTTATATCGTCTCACATGAAAATTGTGGAATGTGCGAAGATATCAGAGGTAAAGTGTCCGCAAATTACACTACTATAACGTTCCTGTCCCCCTCGGGATAGCCTACTCGGTATTTTCCCAGGGTAGTTTGAGAGGGGAGGAAGTTTTTCAGGATCGGAGGGTGATTTCAGGAAAATAATTATACCAGAACACAGTATATTTTTTATAACAGTAAAAATATAAATCTATTGAAACGAAATCATTACTCTATCTATAGGATTCTGTACAAATAAATAAACACAAAAGAATTAATACGAAAGTAATTTAAAAACTAGATCCATATATAATTCTTAAACTAATTTCGCGTTATTTTCCGCGATGTCTCAAATATCCAGGCGCTATTTACCGCACAGACACCCGGTGTTATTTTCTAACTAACGAAACGAGACAGGTAGATTCTAAAAATAAGATAGAACAAGGTAAGCTTAACTCCGCTGGTCTTTTGAGGAGCGCCTCGCAATAGAGATCAAGCTAATAACTTCGGAAAAATAAGTAAATGTAAGGATAAGTAAACTGCTGGTTTTTTGAGGAGCGCCTCGCAACCAGGATCACGTTTACGTAGGAAGGGTAAAATTATTAACAGTCTGTCTTTTGAGGAGCGCCTCGGAACAGAGATCAAGTTAATAAATTCGGAGAGGATTTAAAGTAAGGATAATTTCGAGCTCTGGATAAGTTTTAGCTCCGGGACGAGTTCGTGTGACTCGATTTCGAGGCAGTCAGTTCACCGGGCGAACTGTCGATTTTGCCTTTTGCAGGCCCTTTTATAACAAAATAATCGGATAATTTCGTCGCCGCTCGTTTAATTTCGGACGAGGCGCCGAATTATAATAATTATATTGATAATAATAATAATTATAATAATAATAACAATCAATAATAATTATAATAATTATTGTTTTACATTTTGTTATTATTTGCAGTCGGTGTGCTGCGCATAGTAATAGTATGCATGTATACAAGTTTATACATATATATATATATATATATATATATATATATATATATTTCTATATTCTGCGTACATTACGTAATTTGAATTAATTAATTTAATTAAATACAGCGGGTGCATTTGTTTTCGAACACCCGTTGTATATACTGGAATTCGCGCGTTCGCTACATTCGTTGCGGCTCAGGCTGTTCGATGAGCGCGTATAGTGGTGTGTGTGTGTGGCGCGTATTAGAGGGTATAGCGGCCGCTGATCTAATACATTGAACGCGCTCTCTCTTGCCGCGCGCATAGTATCCCCTCTACGGTATACTCTGTACTATCGCGTTCTCTCTCTACTTATTCGAGTTTCGGCAGTTGCGACGACTACCTTCTCCAGTAGTCGTCGCGACCTTTGCCCGGTTTTCGGTATTTATTTCGTGTATACGCGAGTTTTAATTTTATATTTGTAGAAATAATATATTTAATATATTACTTCTAGTGATGTTCAATATTATTTCTCGTGGCGTTTATACATCTAAGTCCGTGTATTTATGTAAAGTACGTCCACCAAATTAGATGTAACACCATCTCAAGCAATTTATTTTTAATACGTGACGCGATATATTTCGTGTAGTAGATTTTCTGTTTCGAACGAAATTTGCGCGGCCATGTTTTTGGCCGTCGCACTACTATTATTTTATATTAAAAGGAGAATTCTTATTATAAATGTTTCTTTCATATTATAATTTGCACTAATAATTTTATAGTGCAATATATTTTCAATAATATAAATAATATTGAATTTTTCAAAAACATAAAAATTAATTTTTAAATTGGAACAAATGGAGCAACGCAAAAGATTTATAAAAAAAGAATTTACGAAAAAATTGGAGTGCGATTAGACCAGGTACTTTAAGGTTATGGTACAAGAAATACTGAAAACACTGCTAGGAAGTGTTTTAATAATGTCGCAGCTTTTAGAAAGAAGATCATGCTCTAACAGCACATGCTCTAGAAAAAAATTAAGAAATTATGCAAATCCTTTTGGTATTGAAAAGCAAAAAAATTTTAAACATGGATAAGCTTGAAAAATTCTGTTGGGACACCTACTGTGCATACTATAAAACATTTCCATAGGCTTGAATATGAATTCAAATTAAAATTGAACATAAATTATGAAAGCATGGTTGTGCTATTGCACGTAAATTCTGTATTCCTATAGCGTATTATTCAAAGGATGACAATAGATCCTGGCATAAATATTACAGGGAAAATATGGTATACCGTATCCGCCAGAATAATAGAAGGAAAAGCATACTTGATATATTTAATAGGGCAATTTATCTATCTAATCCGTTAATATCATTAATTTTAATAGATGATCGTATCAAGTCTATTAGAAGAAAAGAAATATCAATTGATATGAAATAATTCATCGATAACAAGTATTTAAAAACATTTTAATCTTTATCTATATTTAAGTATTAAATAAATTTCTTAAAATATTTATTGTTGCAGTAAATTATACGAAAAAAACGATATGACAGCAATATATCTATACAGTGCCAGTATGAGTTCCTAAATTTCCGAATTACCGTTTCCATTACATCGATTTTAGTAGATATTTCAACAATTTTCAGCCGATTCCCCATCAACCAGAAGATCAAATAAAAATCTATAACTTTTTTCTCTATTGAGGTTGAGTGATCATATATTAAGGAAAGCTCGAACCGAAAAACTCATTTAAATCCTAATCCTCTAAATTAAGGTTCGGGCCATAAACTGATAAAATTCAAATATTAAAATTTTTAAATATATGAATGCAATATTTAAAATTTTTAAATAATTGATATTTATAACTAATGATAAAGTATTATTTTTTAGTATTGTAAAATATCTGGTCTGAAAAATTTATTATGTAATTGAATTACTTAATATTAACCGATTTTTAGAATTCAGATTTCATTTCAAATGCTTAAATTTTTTCAAGATTCCTATTATTTTGTTGTTTATTAATTGTTTAAATTATAAAAATAGTTTTAAACGGTATAACGTATTATGTGGTGCCAACCCTAATTTTGAGGATAGGGTGTCACTGAGCTTGTATCGGAGAAAAGGGTCAGAGTTCAGGTATTGCATGTATTAGTAAATTTTTTTATTATAATTTTTATGAAAACTGTTTCCGTCAAAAAAATCAAATTTATTCCTTAATTAGATTTTTCAAAATAATTTAGCAATTTTGAATACATCTCCATAGTTTTTCCTTATTCTTATGTTATAAGATTTTACCTTTAATTTCAAGCTTTGCTCACTTATTTATCTCTAGTTGTTCAAGAGATATACGATTTTGACATAAACTTTCCACTGTGCGACGCGGGCTCGGACGTATCCAGGCTTGATTCGCGGACGCAGTTATAACTAAGGCGAAAGAGGCTATGTTAGCAGCTGGCACATCCAGCTCACAATCACTGCGGATGACAACGCGTGCCTGGACGTACCCAGGCTCGGTCGCGGGGGAAACCACGGGAGTGGCAAGGCTGGACGCACCAAGATTCGGCAACTAGTCGTCTTGAAAGCATCCAAGAACCGGCTAGCGCAAGAGCCTGCCAGACTGCTCCGAGCCTGTTCCTGCGCTCGTTCGTAAGCTCTCCCAAACGACAGCGGTGGCTCGACAGCAGCGCGGCGGCCGCTTGGCGGTGCGTGCCGTGGTGGGCCGGGCACTCCAGCACCGGCGGCGCATGGGCGATCCATGAAAGTCTCGCCGGCATGGCGGCTTTTGCAGGCTGCCCGCCGGCGGCCCGCTATTGTTGTCGGTGACAGGTGTTGTTGGTGGCGTTGCCGTTCGTCGCACAATAAAATTTTAATTTTTTTAATTGCGATACTATTATTTCTTCACCCCTCTTATAATAACGTGACATTTCTCATTTTATTATTTTTTCTTTTATTTTCACTTTCAATTGAGAATCATTTATATATATATATATATATATATATATATATATATATATATATATGATGTATATATACGTATAAATATAGATATACATAGTACGCATATTTATGTATGTGTATATTTGAAACTTAGTGAGATTTATAGTACATTATGGATATATGTATATATATGCACATATTTATTTTTCTTTATTTTTGGTTTACTGGAATACCATACGTATTTGTACACTAGAATATATATAGTATATCATAAAGAATATCACCAAAGTACAGTAATGTCCTAGATTGTTTATCAAATACGGTACGGAGAGGGATTGTAAGTAATTAACAGAGAAATGAGTAAAACAAGAGGTAAGCTTACTTTTATTTAAAGTTCTATCTACAAGATTAAAGTATTGCGGTGGTAAGAACACAGCTCGTAAAAGGATGGCACCAGTCTAGCCCGGCACCTTCGAGGGCCGGTATTTATACCTGAGCCGTAGTTCACCGCCGAAATTTTCGTCACACAGATGACGCAGATGGTGGAAAAAGATAAAAAGGCTTTTCATTATGAGAAAATGCTCATATCTTTCAGCTTTTCGACATCTTTCGCTGTTTACAATGCGTTGCTTTAACTTATAGTTATTATTTATTTAGCTTAAGTTGCGACGACCAAAAACATGGCCGCGCAAATTCATTGCGACCGGTATATAAATTCACACTACACAAATATATCACGAACACATAAAATAAATTAAATTATAATAATTTATTCCGTAGTATAAACTTTGTAACGTTTCCCTTTTCCCTTCGGGATAGCTTACGCGGTAGCGCCAGGATCGTGAGAGGAAAGGGAATTTTCGACAGGATCGGGAGAAAACTTAGATTTACTCAATTGTGTTCAGAAATAAACATTTATAACAAATTAAAAATAACCATACAATGAATAAAAATTAAATAAGAAAATTAATTGCGTTTCTGGCTTCGAGCCCTCCGATCTGCAACAGACAAGACAGAAAGTTTATATTAAGGTCTTATACTATAACTTATTACACTAGTCGTCGCACGCTGCTTATTTTATACAATATCTACACCTTAAATTTAAACGTACTTAATTTACTAATGTCGCGCACTATATATTTATACAAACTTTTACTAAGGTTGGGGCGAGTTTGGGGGATAAACGTAGCCTGTTGGTCTATAGCGAGTTATCTGATCGTTGCTCGGTACTTGCTACTTCGTGGCTCCGGCTCAGCACCCCTCGGCCCCCGGTCGCTCAGCACGCCACCAGGTTCTTTTCGCAAACACTAAAACACGACATAGCTCGTGTACCCAGGATCAGAATTTTGTTCGGACCTAGGAGTGAGAACGCTGGGCTTTAACGGAGCGCCGCGCACCCAGGATCAAGTCTCTTCAAAGATAGTAAGGCCGCTGGTCTTTAACGGAAAGCCGCCCAACCAGGATCATGACTTTACTATTCAGGATTTTCGGACGGGTAGGATTACTAGAACTCTGGAATCAGGATAGCTCTAGGGAGCTTCTTTCGGCCGTATCGCCGAGAGAACTGTCTTAGGGGCGGAAAACTCGCCCTTTTATACACAAAAAATTAGTCGATCGGGTGTTTACGCCACCGTTCGACTAATTTCGTATCGAGCTGCAACAAAATAATAATAATAATTTTACAAGATTGAAATAATACTAATTGCATTAAAATTATATTAATTATAAGGCTAATTTGCAGATTTATCCTTGAGCACGCTCGTATTCTTATAATCATTTCGACGTAATTTAGTTCTCTCAGGTATTTATTTATTACAATAATAATAATAATTATTAATATTATTTTAACAAATTAATATAATTATAATAACTGTTATAATAATTAAGTTGACATTTGTGTCCTTGGCGACGATCGTGTTATTTAATATAAATTATCTATTATAATAATTGTGGCGCTGTGTTTCTTAATTTATGTCGCTTGTATTTAAATGATATTTAGTCCTTATAATACATATGATGATAATTATTATTATAACAAATTAATTTAATTAATACAAATTCACGATAATAATAAGTATTATTAGGAAATAATCATAATTACATTAATAATAATTATCATAATAATAAACAATAACAGTTATTATAATAAGTTATAATAAGAATCAAATAATAATTAATTTAGTATTCGATTCTTTCCGACTTTGAATATTCAATTAAAATAATAATAATTAAATATTATAACTGTGTATCGCAATTACGATTATTTTAACAATAATTAATCAAATCTTTTGTACTTTAGGACTATCGCACACGCTTAATTATTCGTGTATTCTCATAATATTTACCTGCATGTATTTTTTGATTAGCGTGCTGTATATTAAATTAAATAAGATATAAAGTGCCAAAAATGAGACTTCCATATTATTTAATAAAAATGGGATAATTAAAATGCGGCGACGAATGTCTTTACTATCTCCCGAGTTCGCAGGCGCGGGGAGCGCGGGAACACGGAATATCTTTTCAACGCTATATCTTCTCGCACGCGAGTTCCCCTCGGTTCTCCCTTGGCTTACGTTCGCCTGGCAGCTATATTTAATACGCGCAATCGTATTTTTTTGAAGATTGCGCGATTGACCACTAATCGGAAGCATTACCCGATTATTTTAATTTTGGAACCTTTAATTATTTCGAATATTAAAATTTTGCGCGTATTAGGCTGTATCGAGAATACAGCCTGATCGTCGCATTTCCCCCTCGTTTACGGAGCGAAAATTTATATACTTACCATTTACGCAATCAAATCTAATAAATCGAAAGCACATTTTTCGTACGGAATTTATATTATTTTTTAATCTTACTTCATTTTGAGCCTTAGGACGACACACATTTAATTTGTCCGGTTTCGGTATCCAGCCGCATTTTAAAGCACCTTTCGCCAACGGTCTGCCTGTGCCGCGTTGCGCCCAGCCTGAAATACAATATGACTCCTCATCATAGCGATATACCATCTATGGCCGCGTATCCTTGGGGTGCTTGTTGTCCCTAGGAAATTATTCGATCGTCGCGTTAGACAGGTAAAAATCAGGGTAGCCGATTACGTTTTTTACTCAGCGGCCCGAAACCTTCGAAATTATCTAACCAATATTCAGACCTGTTCCGCATACTAGAGATCATCGGAAGAAATTATATCAAGATACAATGTAAAAGGGGTGGATAAATTGTCCACGCGAAGAGATTACAAATTTCGTATATCAATAACGATGTGACGAAGAACAAAGAATAAGAAATAATCTCGCAAGCACAATAATAGGCACTCTTCCACAACGGGAAAGTGAATGTGTGCACAGATACTTAAGTATGAGCTCACATATTCACGAATTCATATATATTTTAAAAATTTTTAAAATTTAGAGTTCAAAACTTACCAACTATGGAATAAAGGTTATTTATTTACATATTTACTTATACCTTTTTTATTCTTTTTCTTCTCCCTTCGGCGCTATCGATCTCAAAAATATGTACTACTAATAAGTATACTATTATGTTCTATCCTTTGTAATCAAATAATATTCAATGCATTTGTCCTCCTATATAAATCTAAGTATCACAACTATGTCATTGTTAAATTAGTTTTATAAGAAAATTAGTATTTTTTAACATTTATGAATTTATCATTAGTCGTAACTAAAGAGGCCAAAGAGGCAGACGATAATTCCCACATTCAAAATAGAATCACAAGAAAAAGCACAGCAACTACAACTGCCATAATACTAAACGCGATGACCTCATCACCAAAGATGCCAGTGTTAGATCAAAACGTCATTCAATTACTAACCACTTCAATTAAACTCAGCGTTATGGTTGTTTGGGTTCATTCTTAATCTCCAAATAACCATTTAAGGGTGCAGATGTTGCATCCAGCAATTTAAGGTTGGCCGAGACGCTTAGCTCCATCGGCATATTTAGTAAACCTGCAATTTAGACGGCAGATCCGAGAAACGCTCGATGCCATCAAATATAAAAGACCCGAGCCAACTTTCGTCCCACGCCTCCGCGAAGCGGTGCAAGCAGCTCCGAATCTATCAGCTGTGTACACATCTATAAATACCCCTCCCCTTGACTGCAAGAAAGTCCGGCCCTAATGCGCTGAGCCTGTGATCCGTAATTGCAGCAAGTTGGCGGCCAGATTTTCCAGAAGATCAAGATTCCTGCCATAGCCGAACTTGACTGGGAAATAATGTAATATAGTCTATACGAAAATGAAAGATGAATTAATATTAGGTTTGATAATATTTAAATAAATAATAGTAGCTTAAGTTAGTAGTTCATAATACTAAGTTTAGAATAACAATTAAGGAAGGATTATATAATACTGCTGAGCTTAATAGAATAAAGATAATGATTACAACTTAAACTAATGATATTGATAAGAAGGTTAGTAGGTTTTAAATAAATAATGATGGGTATTTATACACTTAATAGTTAACGGTATTAGCAGGTAAACTCAGTTTCTGAGTTTTTTTAACGAAAAAAAGACATTTATGTTGAAAAATGGATACAAGTTAGTTTAATCAAAATATTTTTCGCCATTTTCTACTACTTTTTCCCATCTTTCGGAAAATATGACGATACCGAAGCAAAAGAACAAAGGTTTGGAGGCGATCCAATCATCCACAAATTCTCGCACTTCTTGAACATGTCCAAAGTATGTATCAACAAGGTCGAGCTGTATTGACCTCAATAGGTGATAATCAGAAGGCGCTATATCTGGCAAGTAGTTGGGCGCGGCAACACTTCACATTTGAGCTCAAGTAGGGTGTTTTTGACAGCTTTTGTAACATGTGACCGAATGTTGTCAGGAAATCGAAATACTTTGCACCTGTTGCTCGCGATTGCTAATCTATGTTTGATCAATTTCGGTTGCAAATCATTCAGTTGGCATTTATATACCTCGAATGTGGCGGTTTCGTTCGATTTTAGCAGCTCGTAACATGGTACATCCTGTTGTTCCCACCAAATGCAAAGCAATACCTTTTGGCCGTGGATGTTCCGTTTTGGTGTCGACGGGGATGGTTGGCCTTGATTCACTCATGACATTTGCGCTTAGGATTGTCATAGTAGATCCACTTTTTATCATCAGTCAAAATTCATCACAAAAAACTCTACTTTTTTGCCTGGGAAGCAAAAACAGTGCGATGTTGTATCGATTCATAATGGCACTTTCGGTCAAATCGTGTGGCATGCATTTTCCTTCTCTATGAATCTTTCCCCTCGCATGTAAACGTTTGCTAACTACACTGTCACTGACTCTGAACTTATTAGCGAGTTCTTTCTGCGTTTCAGCTGAGTTTTCGACCAATAATACTTGCAATTCACTATCTGCAAACTTTTTCGGTTGTCCAGAACGTTCTTTGTCATTAACATCAATTCCTCTACTTTTAAAATGCTGAAACTACTTTTTACATATTGTAAGCGATGGAGCTTGTTAGCCATAACATTCTTGAGCAATCGATAAGTTTCTGCTACACTTTTTTTCAACTCAAATGAGTGCAAAAGGACTTGTCGCAAAAACGATTTATCACGATTAATTATTCATGATCAAAAAATTGTAATTTTTACACAAATGATGGCGCCTGTTAACTGAATTTTATTGGTAAATGTCAAAACTAAAAAATAAGTAATGCATCCCATACATCTGACTTTTCGTACTACTTATATTGCCATCTAAATTTGAAGGTCGAAAACTAAGTTCGCTTCCTCATAATAGAATTTCAACTAATAACGATAACTATTGTAAATATAAGCTAATAATATTATAACTAGTATTAATTATTGTTAGTTGTAAACCTTGTAACGTTCCTATCACCCTCGGGATAGCTTACGCGGTATGTTTCCAGGGTAAATTGAGAGGGGAGGAAGTGTATTCGGAATTGGACGACGGATCGGGAAAATAATTTAACAACACATTATATTTTTTGTAACAAAAAATAAAAATAAATTTATTCAAGAGTATTCCTCTATTCACAAGACTCTGAAACATACAAATAAATAAACAAAAATAATTACTTAAGTGAAAAAAATTAACTTAAAACTCGATATATCTAGTATCGTTACTAGATTCGCGCTAGTTTTCGCACGAATACCCGGTGCTATTTTGCACGCGGAGAATTTAAACGTTTTAGGCAGATTTTAATCTAGGTGTAAAACTAAGGTGAGTTTAACTCCGCTGGTCTTTTGAGGAGCGCCTCGCAACCAAGATCAAGTGTTAAGAGGTAATAGATTTTTACGGGATAAGAGAACTGCTGGTCTTTTGAGGAGCGCCTCGCAACCAGGATTACGTTCTCTTCAGGAAAGGTTCAATTATTAACCGTCTGTCTTTTGAGAAACGCCTCGCAACAGAGATCAAGTTAATAATTTCGGTAGGATATTTTAGACAGGATTTATCGAGCTCTGGATAAGAGTTAGCTCTGGGAAGAGTTCAAGTGACACGACTTCGGGTCAGCCGGTTCACTGGACGAACTCCCCGATTTTGCCTTTCGTAGGCCCTTTTATAATTAAATTATCGGATATTATCGTCGCCGCTCGTATAACATAGGATGAGCCGCCAATTTATAATAATAATATTAACAATAATAATAACATTAATAATAATAATAATTAATATTAACTATAATTGTCGCAGTTATAATTAACAAGGCAGTCGATTACTGCATACAAATATTATTTCATATACATACAATACCGTACACACACACACACACACACACACACACACACACACACACACACACACACACACGCACACACGCACACACGCACAAAATATATATATTCGGTGTTAATAATTTTCTATTTTAATTATATTAATTAAATTCAGCGGGTGAATTCGGTTTAGGACACCCGTTGTATATGCTGTAATATGCGCGCCAGTATAAAGCTTGCGCTTTCCCCAAGCGCAGTATTTGCTGCTGGCGCGTGTCGTTCAACGAAAGAGTACAGTAGTGTGCGTGCGGCATGTATTAGAGGGGGGTAGCTGCCGCCGGCATAATACACTTGACGCGGCTCTCTCTCGCCGCGCGAGGTGTATCCCGTCTAACGTAGTTTTCGTAGTTAAGCTTAGTGGTAGAGAGAGAGAGACTATGAATTGTATTTTTTCTCTACGCTTCGGTTTTCTGTGGTCGCGTCGACTACCTTCTACAGTAGTCGTCGCGACCTTTGCCCGCTTTCGGTATGTTTACTACTTGTATTATATTAATTTGATTTTACATTTGATATCTTATTTCGGTTTAGCTTATAACTTATGTATTCGCCATACAGCCTAATGCGCGCAAAATTTTAATTTCGAATTTAAAATAAAGTTTCCGAAATTGAAATAATCGGGCAATGCTTCCGATTAGCGGTCAAATCCGCAATAATCAAAACAAGACTATTGCGCGTATGAAATATACCTGCCTTGCGAATGCAGGACAGGAGAGAGTGGAGGGGAACTCGCGCGCGTCGCGAGAGAGCCGCAGCCGTGCGGCAGACAGCGTCGAAAAGGTGTCCCGCGCCCCCGCGCCAGCGAACTTGGGAGACAGCAAATACACTTGTCGCCGCATTTAAAAATACTTTATTTTTAAATCTATTTTTAGAATACGAAAATAATCGAATATATAGAACGTCCTAAAGGACAAAAAATATATATAATTAATTGTATTTTTAGTAAAATAATTATAATGCGTAATTATTTTATTTAATTATTTTAAGCTTTATATTTGAATGTTTATAATCGATGAATAATAAATTAATTATTGCCTAGTATTAAAAGAATTATTATTGTTTACTACTAGGATGATTATTATTATAGTAATTATTATTATTATTTAGTAATAATAATTATTATCGTTAATTAATATTAAATGGAGTAATTTACGTAATGATATCATCACCAAAGGTATTACTATACCTGGGTATTATTATAACACGAGATAATTAAATCAAGGAAAACGTAGCCAAAACTAATATAATATAATTTATATTTAATACGAGCGTCGCCAGACGCAAATGTCACTTGAATTATTATTTTAACAAGTATTATTATTATAATTTGTTATAATTATAACTTTAATTATTTATTATTATTATATTGTAAAATTATTATATTATTTTTCGGCGGCTCGGTACGAAATTAGTCGAACGGTGGCGTAAACACCCGGTCGACTAATTTTTCGTGTATAAAAGGTCGAGTTTTCCGCCCCAAAAGCAGTTCTCTCGGCGATACGGCCGAAAGAAGATCCCTAGAGTTATCCTGATTCCAGAGTTCTAGTAATCCTACCCGTCCGAAAATCCTGAATAGTAGAGTCGCGATTCTGGTTGCGCGGCGCTCCGTTAAAGACCAGCAGGTTCTACTATCCCGTCCGAATCCTAGTGAAGCTTGATCCTGGTTGCGTGGCGCTCCATTAAAGACCAGCGGCTTCACTAAAAACTCCAATCTTTTTCCCGGTGAGACTTGATCCTGGTTGCGCGGCGCTCCGTTAAAGACCAGCGGCCTCACCAAAAATCCCTCCTGCACCTTAGTAAGACTTGATCCTAGTTGCGTGGCGCTCCATTAAAGACTAGCGGCCTTACTATCCTTCAAAGAGACTTGATTCTGGGTGCGCGGCGCTCCGTTAAAGCTCAGCGGTCTCATTCCTATATACGAACAAAGCTCTGATCCTGGGTGTAATAGACCAGCAGGCTACGTTCTTTCCCCAAACTCCCCAGACCGAGTAATAGTGTGTATAAATATAGTGTGCGAAATTTCTATATTAAGTACGTTTAAATTTAAGGTGTAAATATTGTATAAAATAAGCAGCGTGCGACGACTAGTGTAATAAGGTATAGTATAAGACTTTAATATAAACTTTCTGTCTTGTCTGTTGCAGATCGGAGGACTCGAAGCCAGAAACGCAATTAATTTTCTTATATAATTTTTATTCATTGTATGGTTATTTTTAATTTGTTATAAATGTTTATTTCTGAACACAATTGAATAAATCTAAGTTTTCTCCCGATCCTGTCGAAAATTCCCTTTCCTCTCAAAACGATCCTGGCGCTACCGCGTAAGCTATCCCGAAGGGAAAAGGGAAACGTTACAAAGTTTATACTACGGAATAAATTATTATAATTTAATTTATTTTATGTGTTCGTGATATATTTGTGTAGTGTGAATTTATATACCGGTCGCAATGAATTTGCGCGGCCATGTTTTTGGTCGTCGCAACTTAAGCTAAATAAATAATAACTATAAGTTAAAGCAACGCATTATAAACAGCGAAAGATGTCGAAAAGCTGAAAGATATGAGCATTTTTCCATAATGAAAAGCCTTTTCATCTTTTTCCACCATCTGCGTCATCTGTGTGACGAAAATTTCGGCGGTGAACTACGGCTCAGGTATAAATACCGGCCCTCGAAGTTGCCGGGCCAGACTGGCGCCATCCTTTTACGAGCTGTGTTCTTACCACCGCAATATTTTAATCTTGTAGATAGAACTTTAAATAAAAGTAAGTTTACCTCTTGTTTTACTCATTTCTCTGTTAATTACTTACAATCCCTCTCCGTACCGGTACTTCGCGTATATCTCCGTACTTAGATCCGCGAGAAAGCTAGTCGGGCAGGTGAGAAAATTACCGCCCGAGTTTCCAGACCTCGCGAGGCTCAGCACGGGTTGGCTGTTGCAAGTCTGCAGGCTCAGAGAATCACGAAGATGCGAAATCTTTTGAAGTTTGTTCAAAGGTCTTGTTCAAAGGTCGTCCCGCTAGTATAGTTTGTATCGATACTTTTTCTCCGCAAAAATATGTACACCGTGCGATACTTCGCTAGTATAGTTTGTTGCGTACATATTTAATTCAGGGCCGAGGCAATTGGTACCTAGATACAGTATTGATACCGCTAGTATCATCACCAGCTAGCAAGGCAGGTCCAGCGGATATCCATCAGACTATTTCCTGCGCTATTCGAGGCCGTTCACGCCTCAAGGTGTTGACATCATTTTCTATCTTTGATCGGCAATCTGCGACATCGCGGTGTCTCCGCGGTGTCAGACCTGCGGTGTTCCTGTGTATTTATATATGCTGTTTGCAACTCCTTCTATTCGATTCTTGTAATCCTAGTGTGCAAGCATCAACTAGTAAAAATTTTGCGCTCTTTTTTTGAATGGCCATTTATCTATTGTATTCACTGTAAGTACCACCCAGGTATATTTTCCTCCTTTCTATATTCTAAGCTGTAGAATGTATAGTAATCAGCTTTGATCGAGACATTGTAATTTAGCATTTTATAGCTTCAATTTGATTGTAATTATTATTAAAGGTTATACACATTTACGACTTTTCCCTCACCTATGACTGGGGGTTTTATGCCTTTGATGTGTTACCTTATTTCTTAATTAAAGGTTATTATTTAAATTATATTCTGATTTTTCATTAACATTCTACGTACATTTCCTTATAATTTCACCTCATCAAATTGTATAGTATATATGTCTTTATTTTTTCTTTAGACGATTATATACATAGGAAATTAAAACATAATTTTGCTTTTATGTTTCAATATCCAAAATGTATATTGAAAAAAATTTTATGATTTAAAATTCAATTTTTTTATTTATTTAATGGCAACTTGGATAATTTGTGAAATTTTAAATAATTTACATTTTAAAATGATATATCTTGTTCGATCCTTCATTACTCGTGGAACATGATTTATACAAAAAATTATATATAAACGAGCATTCGAACAGAAAACAGATGATTCTTTTTTTGTAATTTTAACAAGTTCTAAACGATAAATTTTAAACTAATTAAATCATAATTCCTAAATATGTATTTCTGGAAGAAGCTGAGAGGCTTCTTGTTTATAGCGATCTATTAAATCCTTTTATTATACATACTGTATAATAATATTTTATATTTGAATAAATAAAGCAAGGTTAAAAGTAAATATAGAAATGAATGAGATTGATTATTGAAAATTATTGAAAAGTGTCCACACTCGATTTTTTAAAACACTTTTAAACTTACGCTTATTAGGGTGCAGAAATTGAATTTCCATATCGAAACGAGTACAAATATATATTACAATGTTGGCTTTTGGCATTGATCTCAGAATATTAGAACAATGAAACAGACATTTTCAAAGAGCAATTGAACATATCATGAAAATATATCTTTTTTGTTCTATTAAGTTTTATGCAGCAGCGTATCTACGTTGCGTTATCCAAATACTTAATAATAACAATGATATAGATTATGGGAGAAATGTATATTTCTGCTGCGTATATTTCTACTTCTGGTGTTCCTCTACTTTCCTTTTCTCCCCACTTCCTCGCTTGTAAGAGAGAGACAACACGACTCCCTGTATGGCTCTTTCATTCTGGTTGAGACTTCAACCATCTTTGCTTCAACTATGTTCCCAGAGCGTGCAGCTCTAATATATAAACCTATGCTTGAAACACATGCAAACAAATGCATGTATTTGAAGAAAAGAGAGTGGTGGTATGCAGTGAGCGTGTAGAGAGGGGAAATTTAAATTTCTGCTCCCCTACTTCTCTTTCTTTTCTTCCCCTTTCTCGCTTTGGCTATTGCTTTCTCTCTCTGTTGCACGCAGAACCATCGAGGGATTTCCAAGAGAGCGACGTTTACCGGACAAATCTGAACTACCATCTCCGATTAATTTTTGATAAGCCTTTCCCATGTAAAGCGAGTGGGTTTCCACTCTTTCTCTCTACCCTGCATAATATGATATCTGGAGTGATCATGGAGTGATACCAGTGATACATATCGAGCAATATCATCTCCAGTGAATACCGGTGGTACTCATATTATTTATTGACTATATACTCAATATATAATATATGCAGTGAACTTGTTTTTTTTTTTTTTTAAATAATAATAGGCGTTCATACTTAAATTATTAATATAAATATTGTAATATATTTTATATTTGCATATCATCTATTTAAAAAAACAGAATAAATGTGATATAATTGTTTATATTTTAATTGAACACATAATATAAATTTAAAAAACTTAGATAAAAATAATTTTTGAAATAGATTTATTTCTCTGAATAATTGTAATACATATATTTTATTTGTGAAACATATGACTGTTATATCGCTTTTAATTTTTATTATATTGGTCTATTTGTATGAAAAGTGAACTTATTTCCAGCAATATTTCTTTGTCAACCCTTTCGATAATATGGAGAGATCTATACGATCCTTTTTTAACGTCTTAACTCTGCAATAACACTTCTTATGCTTTACTTTTATATATTTCTCCAATTTTCAGTGTTTAAAAAAAATTTTTAAAGAACTTCGAAAGCTACTAATCTAATCAATGCTTTCACATACTTCTAGAGCGCCCGTCTTTGGCTATCATTTATTTAGTTTTCCTCTCCATCATTAATATAATATATTATCCGTTTTGAATATACTATGAGATTGTAAAACGCAGTATAACTTTTAAATAAATATTTTAAGTATAAACACCTATTTTTTAATTTAAAGCACCAGTCGCACCATATACATTCTGTACTTTCTTTGATGCAGTGGCGCCCTCGTAAGTGCGGTGTATGTTTTCTTTGCCAATATATATCCCATATTCTAAGGTTTATTTAACCATGAATAACACCATGAATATTCGGGGCTCTCTATATATATACAGATATCTCTCTCTCTCTTTCTCTCTCTCTCTCTCTCTCTCTCTCTCTCTCTCTCTCTCTCTCTCTCTCTCTCTATATATATATATATATATATATATATATATATATATATATATATATATATATATGTTACTTTTTCTATGCTTTTTCCAGCTTATTTTATAACCAATGTGTAGCCATGGTGTAGCTGTAGCCATATGTATGTAGCTGTAGCCGCACCACAAAGTAAAACTTATACAATCAGAAACAGAATTCAGCCGTTCAGCGTCTTTTCACAAGTCTTCGGCTAAGCTTAGCTCAAGCCTCAGATCAGTGCCTAGCCTTAGCTTTTTATTACTTTTAGAAATTCGCTGTTTGTTATAAAGTTTGTATTAAACACTTTTACTTTTTTCGTGTCTTTTAATAAGTAATGAAGTATAAATTCGGAGTATCTCTTGGTTTGTTTTAGAATCAAAACTCATTTATACAGGGAATTCATGCGTATTAAAATTTAACTTTTATTAGAAGCGTGCAAGAAGGAAAGACAGGAAAGTCGTAACGCTGGCAGATTTTAGTTTTCCGTTCTCGCCGCATATTTGCTTGTTTCGTTTCTGCAGGTAGTTCCGTAACAAGCCCGTGAAAAGAGAACGAAAAAAATTAGATATTACGAACTCAATAAAAGAAGAGTTTGACATTTTTATTAGAAATACAATTAAAAAATACGGGTGAGTGAGTAATATTTAAAAAATTGAAAAGGAGAGATTATACGGCGTGGTTTACTTATGGCACAACGAAAGTGCATGTGCTCCAATTTTGATTGATTTGATATAGACTTTTACATATTCAAAAATTATTGATAATATTTTACATTGGTAGCAAGAATCATTATAGAGTTTGAATGTTTTTTCAATAATTGATATTATAGTGACAGTTTACTTATCAGAATGTATAAAAATGTTTTACAGGTGACAGAAGAAAATTATTGAAAGAATTGTTTTTTTTTCATTAAACTTGTTATTTAAGATGTAATTGACTATTTTAAAATATTTTAACATCAATCAATCAATTTTCAGTTTTGTGTGCATTTTTTTTTTAATTTTTTTATAATTTATCCATATAATTTTATATATATTAATACTTGAAGTATTTGTTTAGATATTAAATATCTATTACATTTTTCAGTAACATTTTTCATATTGATATTTTAGAATGGCTCGTGGGCAACAGAAACTTCAATCCCAGGCCAAAGCAGCAGAAAAGGCTGCAAAAGCAAAAAAACAACAAGGTCACAGTGCTAATGATCAAAAAAAAGCTGCACAGAAAGCTTTAGTCCATGTTTGTGCTGTATGCAAGGTTTGTGATAATAAGAATTTTTCATATCATTAAATTAATATTTTTAATAAGTAATTTTATTGAATCTATCGATGAAATCTTAAATAAAAGATATATGAATAATTTTAATATCAAGCAAGTAAGAAAATTCTTTATTGCATAATTACTTAATAAAGCTTATAAGTAATTATTGTTTTCATATTACAATTATTAAATATTTTACATTCAATCAAATATTTTTTGGAGATTCAAATATTTTTGAAGTCATTATATGTTAAAAATTAAATCAAAATTTTACTTTAAAAACATTGTCATCCTCATAATATATCGAACATAATATATACTTTATAGTTCAGGAAGAAATTTTAAAAATTTCTCCTTCTAAATTAAATACTTAGCTATTAAAATTGATATGCTTTATTATTTAATTGTAGGCACAAATGCCAGATCCAAAAACTTATAAGCAGCATTTTGAAAATAAACATCCTAAAAACGATTTACCAGAGGATCTAAAGAATGTATGAGGTTAGTACCTCCGACTTTTACAAAGCACAGGAAGCAGCTAGTACAGCAGCAATGAGTGCCCAATCATCGTAATGAAATGAGAGAGTGATTTAGACTAAAGTAATGAGTTAATTGACTTTTGAAGGAGAAATAAATTGAACCCTGTTGTTATGTGTATGATGAAGAAACACTTGTGAACAATGTCATAATTAGAACTATGTGATCTTTCTTTCTTTCTGTATTTCCATAATATTCTACCTTATGTTCTATATATGATATTGTCATCAGGCAGAAAGTTAGGGTACCATTGGTTAATTTGAAATAGAAACATTTCTCCTATTGTGCATTTTAATTATACAAGAGTTTATAACAAATATTAAGAGATTACATAAATTGACATAAAATTTTGTATTAAATCGATATTTTTTATTTTCAACTAAATTATAAAAGAGAACTAATTGTAAAGTTAAAGCAATAACTATTAATTTTTGTTGTGTTTCACTTCAAATATTTTTATAATTTATTTAAAAATAAAGTAATGAATCAAAATGAAGGAATGTCTTTAAATGCCTAAATTGAAAAATACTGTAAAAATTATTTATAAATAAATAATAGAGTATGCTTATAATAAAAACATGGTTGAATGTATGTGCTTAATTCCTATTGTAAAATTATTTTACAATGCATATAAATACAATTAGTAATTTAAATTAGTCATATTATATGTATTATTAAACTAAAATTTAGCATTTTGACTTAAGACATAGCGATTGATTTTAGCCATAAGATGCCTACAGAGATCAAATGTTTTTTAATGGCGACCTGATTTAGAAATTTAAATCTTACCTTGAAAATTTTCTAAATATCAGATATTTTATATACTTTTGTAATGAGTAATTACAAATACGATGTAGAATAAAGTTATATTTTCATTTCAAAATAACAAAGGGTGCCCAGTTTAGAAAATAATATTAACTTAATATCAATACATTTTATCCCAATAATATGTAGTAAAACATTTGTACTGTTGTTATAAAATCATAATTTGCACATACAAAGTATTGCCATTGCATATAATGGCTTTAAGAAATATAAATAAAAATTGTGATAATGAATAGTATGTCATGAAAAAAACATTGTTACTGCCACATTATATTATTGTTCCATTTGCGATCGCTTTTTACCTTTCGATGAATCAAAACCTAACCCACGAACCCTCGAAAGGAATGTAAGCGGTACTAAAATAGTTCATTACACTCTTTCACCTTTATCTTTATTTATAATATAGAAAACTTGTGAACGATTATTTTTTCATAGGGAAAATATAATTGAAATCAATTTTTAAGTATAGTTTAGTTATATGAAGGATTGAATGAAAAACGGTTTTAAAATATTAAAACCATCTTTGGTTAAATACCAATGTGTTCATCACTTATTTTTGAAATAATACAAGTACATTGTATATCAGTGTCATTCTATTTATAGTATTTGAATTTAGAACTTTCAAAAATATATTTTTTCATGTGTATATCTTTATTAAAATCGTTTTCCATTTCATTTAGTTTTGAATGTGTGATTACATTTAAATGTATGCTTGTATGATTTTCATTTACAGAAATTAGAAAAAAAAATTATATCCGTTAAAAAACATTTTTTGATATGTTAAATATTCACAATCATTATTATAATGAATTAATTTTGTATGTTCTATAAAAGATTTTTAAAAATAAAAATTCTTTTTTCTGTATAAATTACTTTTTAATTTATATTTTAATGAAACCGTAACAATCCTGATTGTCTTGATTGATAAATAAGAATGTTAATTGTGATATTATAACTATCGCTTGGATTTCTGAAGTGAAAATAGTGCAAAGAAAATATATATTATTTTAAAGTTGTAATAGAAAAAGCACAAGTCTGAATCATATTTCTTAAAAAATAAATAAAGAATAAAAAGTAAATAATAATGGTTGATATTATAAACGTAGGTTTTAATATAATTAATATCGAATGGAAAATGTTACTTCTTATATGTGAGAATGGAGGTAGGGCGATTATTACTCGTCAGAATTACATATTTTATACATATGAATAGATTGTTTATACTAACAAATTATAGCATACATCAGTATACTTTTCTTACAGATATACCATTTCTATAGCAAAGGCCTATAAAATATAACGTAAATAAATATTCCCATTCGCCTATTAAGATCACCCTATTCCTGATGAAAAAATAATGATCAGTTTCTTTTGGAGAATAATTATTCGATCGATTTGCATAGATTTATCGTCCTCAGAAGCAACATACCGGAAAATATTAAAAAATAGACAGATGGGAGTCATTGGAGGTATAAATTTCATTAATCTTCAGCGCTTTTCTACTCGAAAAAATTTCTTAATAAAAAATTATAGTTCTACTTAAAGATTTATTTTCTATACAGAAATGCATTTCGACACCATATTAGCATTACAATTTGTCCAAATTCAATGTTAGTTTTCAATCTACTTTTACAATGTACACAATGCATTAATATATAGCTCGATTTTTTCAAATATTTTAAGAATAGTTGTTTCGCGTAATTAATTTGAATTCAAAAAATGATACTTAAGAAAAATTATATTTCGCGCTTAAAATAGGAATTTTCTAATGAATTGACTGACTGCCATGCTTGTGACACTGCATGTTGTGATTTATTGCGATATTCAATATATACAGTCTTATTGAACAAGTGTATTTAATGCATTGGCCGTGAAACTTTTCCCTCGTTCCGTGCGAAATTGTGTCGTTCAAAACAAATAGATAGGTACTTATATACAAATATAGTATTAATTGTAATAACTCTTGTTTCAGTTATGCACATATGGAATGTTCTTATTACATTTGTACAGTGCAAATCGATTATTGCTATAATAGTAATTCAGTGCTCCTGGATTCTCCTATACAACTTCTTTGACATCCTAATGTAGTTTATCTTAGACAATTATATCAAATGAATCCAAATTCCATAATCGCGCAGAACCTCGGGGAGAATGTAGACAATTTTATTTGCTTCACTTTTTAGGTGAAAGACTTATCGTTTTTGTGACCATTTACTTCAATTTTTCGACGAAATTATTCTGTTCATGTAAAACATGTATATTATACACTTTAGGATTCTACAATAAGACAGCGATACGTAAATTATAGTTCCATTCTAGGTTTGATCAGTATAAGATGGTTCAACCCTTATTATTCAAAAAATTGAAAGAAAGCGTGTATATATCTAATTTAACAAAACAAAAATGAAAAAATACAGAATATAACATGTATATCCTATATAAGAATTATGCTTCTATATAATGTATATAAAATAAAAAATATTTTAAAAAAAGGAAAAATATATAAAAATAAAGTTTCTTTAAATTACGAATTATTTTTCAAACGATAAATTTACACATGAATTTAACAGAGCTACAATGTGATACAAATTTTCAGTAATAAGTTACAGTAGAATAATGTTCGATATAAGTTTTCTCATTTTTTAATTATCGACCATAAACATCCAGGCGAGTTATGATTATTCATAATTATAAAATTATTTATAAACCTTTTATTGTATCCCATTGGTCCATATTTCAATTTTTTACTTGCAATTTTCAGGTGAATAGATCTAGAAAAAATGTTGAATATATTCCTCGAATATATTATGCGCCTATATTATATATTTTCTAGCTTGGTTAAAAAATTATTACCACTGGAATAAGATTGCAAAATAACAGATAGGTAATACGCATTTTTGATGCAGCTAATAATTGTAAGATATATAAGTAAATGATTATTAATTGGACAATTAGTAGAGATTTATATATAAATTATAGAGTTGCATAGAAAAGAATTATCGTGAATAATA
Organism: Sycobia sp. Sy_11; assembly: GCA_018907035.1. Classification (NCBI taxonomy): domain Eukaryota; kingdom Metazoa; phylum Arthropoda; class Insecta; order Hymenoptera; family Epichrysomallidae; genus Sycobia; species Sycobia sp. Sy_11. Next base: position 7,013,212 of record JACCIC010000004.1, read on the forward strand.
TCAGATAAGATCCAAAGCGACTGTACCATTAAAATATTGCAGCTCTATGGCTATATAATGAGTGGATGTGTGTGTGTGTGTGTGTGTGTGTGTGTGTGTGTGTGTGTGTGTGTGTGTGTGTGTGTGTGTGTGTGTGTGTGTGTGTGTGTGTGTGTGTGTGTGTGTGTGTGTGTGTGTGTGTAAGCTTTAATTTAATTCCAAAGACTATATTCAGTTCGAATGATTACATCAGGACCCAAAAAATCCAAAAATTCTCAGCTCTCAGCAAGTTTTCATAGTTCGTTTGTTGTTATCGATAGCACTTTTATGTACTCCAGATCCTAAAAAGTATAAGTGCAAGATCAAATTATTCAAATAAATAACTAAGCCTTTTTTAAGATTATGCTAAATTGTAGACAAAACCGAATCAGATCAATGGATATTAAAAACCAGAGAACTGATGGAAGATAGTCAGAACGCACGAAAGGGCTGTCGTAGCAAATTCAAGGTCCCTCAATAACTTGGTGTTACTTTATGTTTTTCGATGCGCTGAATCGATTTTTCGAGGTTTCCAGGCCGTAAAATTGATCGTTTTTGAGATGAGACCCGGCAAATTATTTCTGAGTATTAAAGAGTTCCATTGCATCTATAAAAGATGCGATATATTTTACTCATTGAGAGTTTAATAACATCTATCAATTATACTATACAAAGAATATAGACTTCATTTAAAAATTATCTATCAAAATTATTTTTTTAATTGAAGTTTTTAATAAAATAATTTAATCTAAATATGCATACATATTGTTTTTACTAAAAATTTTGTCTTAATACTATTTGAAAACATCAAAAATTTTTGGTAGCGTTTTTGAAACATGAACTTAGTCAAAGATAATGACCTTGGGAAATATAAAGTTGATTAATAGAGCACAACATAACTTAAAACAAAAGAACACAGGTAAAGTATTATAAAATACCTTGATAAAGAGTTTATTGTGAAATTAGAATATTTGATTAATTAATTTTCGTTAATTTGTAGCTGATCAAGGATTCTGTGCGAAATTGTCCAAGATTTGAAATAAAAACATTTTTCATATGTATGCTTTAAAAATTATAAAGTATTTGAACTCTAATATTGGCAAAAGTCAGAATTTGCTCCAAATTTTGAACACGAAGAAATCCGTGTAAACCAACATTTTTATACTATAAAAATACTTTCCAATAAATATAATTGAATAACTTGAACAACACTTTGCAAATTTAATATAGTTGCTTTTATATTATAAAACGTTATTGTCTCGGATTTTTTGACAGTCTTAGAGTTTGGAACGAGTTTGGAACTCTCAACTTTACTAACATGATATTATAAAGTTCCAATTGCTTATATAGCATAATTTCAACTAAATAATTCATAATACATTAAAAAAATGTCTGTTATCAAGTTAATATTTTCTTGTTTTGAATCAATGAAATTATTTTCTGAAATTGAGAAAGTATTTTCTAAAATAAAGGAATTATTTACTTGATGCAATAATTAAGCGTCCACTTAAATCAAACTACGTTTTCTTAAATCGAGTGAATATTTTCGTAATTAGAGAAAAATAATTTACTTGATACAAAACAACTAAATATTTATTTGATATCAGAAATTTTTTTTCATTGTATATAAGTGTATGGAAAAGTATTTTTATCGAAGTTTTTACAACAATCGTAAGAAGGTCTATATATAGCAAGAAATGCATCTTCACAAAATTGTTATAGAATAAAAATATAAAAAAAATCAAAACAACATTGTGTAGCTCCATAGAAATTGATGAAGAAAAAAATATGAAAAAATCCACGAGATCGTTTGGTATTCTGTAGAACATCATCCATCAGTTTTCATATAGGGTTACAAAATTGTCTCTTTATTTTGAGAGAGTAGGTAGGACGAATAAAATATTTTCAGAAAATTTAGAATTATTATAATATCTTTTGTGGTAGATATACATCAACGATGTTGAAAAAGTACTTGAATACGCAAAAGATCGAAAATTTATTGCCAAATCATAAAGCATAGGTTTTCTTGATATACAGTTATTGATATACAATATAGATTATTATATTAATTATAAACAGAAACGATAAGGGCAAACTATGATTTTATATCTGCCATATGACGTATAGAACATGCATTTAGATTAATTGAATTGATGAAACTTATATTTATACTGCTGTATAGCATGCCATTATTATTCTCTTCTAAGTTATGCGATCCTGCTCGTGCATTTTTTTATATTCTAGATTTTATTATATATGCGTATATGCTCGATCGATTTAACGTAAACGCGCACGCGTGTACATATCTACATATGAACTAAATAAATTCATTTGCCAAAGGCGATATATTCACAAAGTATACTTATTAAAAAGTGCAACGCGTTTCAAGGATTTGATGGATAGCAGCGGCAATTTGATCGAATATTGCGTTTATTACATTTTCAAGGCGTTCGGGCTTGCCCCGACGAGGCTCCAAACCGTCCCGGCCAAGGGCGGAACAAGCGGCAAAGCGAGAAAATCAGTCCTGTGCTCGAAGGGGGGCACACTGTACAATCTCTGGCTCATGTGCCTAATGGCCGGATTGAATTACTCCAGCATTCACTTGGCCCAGGCGCATAGCGCCGATCGCGGCGCAAGCGGCAGCTTCGAGAGGATAGCCGACAGCGTTCAGACCTCGATCTCCACCCTGGCCTGCGCCGCGATCTGGGCGATCTACTCCGCCCGCCAGCGCGCGATCGTCGAGATCTTCGACAAGGCGCGCGAGTTCCACGGGCTCCTGCCGGCGCCGCGCGACGCCCGACCGCGCCACGTCCTCTGGCTCGGCCTCGCCGCGGTCGGCCTCTGCCAGCTGGCCGTGGCCGCCCTCTTCCTCTCCACGGCCGAGGCGCCGATCGACGCGGGCGCGATCGCCTACACCAACTGCATGCTCGTCGGCGGGGCCGTCACCAGCCTGATCTTCCTCCAGTACGACTTCGCCCTCGCCCTGATCGGCAGCAATTTCCGGGCGATCAATCGCGAGCTGGCCGCCCTCACGGGGGCGGCGAGCCTCGCGGCCCGGCCCGGGGCGCGGCGCCAGGTCGCCGCCTGGACTTGCGCGGCGGACGCCGCGGCGACTCGCTGCCGTTACTTCGGCCCGGGCTTTTCCCGGCTGCACGAACTGCACGTGTATCTCTGCGAGATATCGGACGACGTCGCGGACTTTTATTCCGGGCCGATGCTCTTTTGCATCGCCTACGTCTTTCTCAATTTGATACTGTTCGGCTATTACATTGCCCAGCCACTGGCGTCCGGGGACTCGATATTCAATTTGGAGTACCTCGTCTCCTTTCTGGTGTACGCGTACAATCTGCTTCTGTTGTACTTTCTCACGAAGCACGTTACCACCGTCATATTTGAGGTATAATTGCGCGATCAATTATAAGCATACTATATGTATATATATATATGGTTTATTTCATATACCGTATGTTATGATTTTTCTATATATAATCCATTTTCAGAGTAAAAGAACCGCCAAAATAATGAACACGTTCTTGGCGAACGTAGACGACGAAGTACTGGAAATGAAGGTAAACCAGGATCCTAATATACACAATTTTCTATGATATTATATAGATATATATTATGTATCAAAAAGAATAACGTTCATATAATTTATTATCATGTAGATGACAACATTTTCCAATTATTTGCTCAATCAAAATTTAAAATTTACTATTTTTAATCTTTTTTCCTTGGATAATTCTTTGCTAATGTCGGTATGTAAAATACAACAATAGAAATTATGTATAAAAAAATTAAGTTAAAATACGTTTTTTATTTTCAGATTACTGGTTCTATTACTACTTACCTAGTTATAATTTTGCAACTCCAACATCCGAGTTAATTTGCATATTCACATACCAACTATACATATATATATATATATATATATATATATATATATATATATATATATATATATATATATTGTATCCATGACTTAACAACAGTTAGTTATATACATATATTATTATGTTGAAAATTACATGTTTTTATATAACAATATACAAAAGCATTATATGTGATAAAGGTTTACATTTGAAATATTGCGCTCATAAATAAAAAGTGTATTTGTTGATAAAACAATTGATAAGAGAGTAAATGTGATTTATAATAAATTTATACGTGCAATTTTTGTTTCACCATACTTTAAAAGTTTATCGAAAAAAAATCAGAAGTAAATTTAAAAAATATAATATTGAAGTTTTCTTTTAAAATAATAATAATTCAGGAAAATTGTTTAATAATTTAAAGATATGTATAATTACTATGCAAAATAGTATATAATAAAATCAATTGTAATGGCTGTAATCAATGTCATATGGGACAGACAGAAGGATATTTGAAGATAAAAAAACAATTTATGAACGGATCAATATAATTTACAAAACTCAGATATTATATTGGAATTACAAGAACATTTTTTGAATGTTCTGCATGTATTTGGCTTTTAAAATGTGTAGATATTGAAACAAGGTATATTAAAAATAAACATAAACAGAAGTCTTCAAATAGATTAGTATTTTGAGGAGTCAAAATAATTTAAATTTAATGATAAATTTTAGTAAATTAGTTAATATTTACCATTTTGTATTTTTTATACAGCTTTTATATTTACTTATTGTCGATTTATAAGTACACTTAATTTTATTTTTATGCAAAGAAGTGAACGTTATAAGGTGAATAATTATTTTTTATTTATTTTTGTTTTTTTTTCAGTGCATTAAGTATATGTTTATGATAATTAATTGTTATTTATAGCTTTGATAAAGACTCTCTTCGAGAGTTGAACCGTCAACATCGGTGATACAAGAAATAAATGTATCATGCTGAGATCGTTTCATTGTTTTACTGATAATATATTGATGATACATTCTTAATTTAACTAGAAAATCATATATATTAATTGCATTAATAGATTATTTATTTCGGTTCCCGAATAGATCAATAGAAGCCGAAGCGACTCGAAACGTTGGCTGTTATAGGTGGGAAAACAACTTTGGGCGAACAGAGGGCTGTCAGATTGTCCATTCACTACAAAATTAATTTTGGTTTTAATATTTTAGGTTTCATATTTCAGATTTTACAGGAATGGTTATAAGTAAAGGTAGCTTGACTATCATCATAATTATACTATATTAGTGTATTGAATAAGAAAAAAAAACTGTAAGATGGATAAAAAAATTTTTTAGTTTGATTTCTATCAGTCGACGGAAGTAGAATTATTAAATCTTATATGAGTAATTATAAACTGAGCGAAAAATGACTTAGAAATATTTTTGTTGTCAAAACCAAGATGTTAAAAATAAACATTTATTATATGTAGACAGTCAAGAACAATAAATAATGGAAGTTATAAATACCTCTCAGGGAATGGAATATCGGTATATAAGATATACTTGATTAAAAAAAAAGAGAGGATAGTTTCGATAGATGAGACAGATAGGTTAAAACTCAATAGAATAAAATGGATTGATAAATTGGAATAACTGTTGCGAATTCGAAGGAAAAATTAGATACAATATAGAATAAAACATTATTAGTATGTATACGAATGCTTCGAGCATTCTATATTAAGAGCACTCACGTAGTTAGAATCAATTCAGAAAATTTTCATCTCTTATAACATAAGAAACATTTTTTAATTTACTGAATATATGCTGAGATTATTTAGAACAATATTTTGATCAGAATGGGCAAACGTTCTTTTTTTACAACCCATATTGATCAATGCACGTTAATTAATTGTTCGTCGCTGGATTTGTTTTGTTAATATATAGATATAAAGTACGAGATAACAACGTTTTTACAATTTAGTTTGGTTATATTCAGGACAGTTATATAACGTCAATATATGGTGAAAATAGTAAACGAAATATTTCAGAAAAATAATTCTAATTAGTTCCCAATATATATATATATATATTTGCAGCATATGCGCCGGGATCATTAAAATGGTCTAAAAGTATATTCATATATATATATATATCAAATCGCAGTCACAACTTTTCAATGTAATATATATTATAGTATAGAAATGGTATCTAATACTGAAAAATTCTACAGATAAATTCCATTTTAGTAATGATTAAGCATAGACATTATTTATATTACATATATTAAAAAAATATATACTTACGCATTTATTAAGAATGTGCGAGATAGAATGTATTAGTGTAATAAATATTATATATATATTTTTTTTTAGTAAGTATATATTTTTTTAATATATGTAATATAAATAATGTCTATGCTTAATCATTACTAAAATGGAATTTATCTGTAGAATTTTTCAGTATTAGATACCATTTCTATACTATAATATATATTACATTGAAAAGTTGTGACTGCGATTTGATATATATATATGAATATACTTTTAGACCATTTTAATGATCCCGGCGCATATGCTGCAAATAAAATCGGCAATTGGCAATAACATATACAGCCATTTTAAATCAACGTTTCAAATTCATTTTTCAATTCAAATTAATTTTCTTGCTTTCGCGAATATATTGTATACTGTACTTGTTCATCTTATAATTCAAAACCGTATGTTATAGAGGAAAAAAAATCTAATTTTGTACTATATTAAAACTTATTGAATTATCTATACCGAAGGTAGTAATATTACATATCTGAAAGATAAGAATATAGTTATTAAAATAAAATATATACTTTGACCACTATGTATATGATTTTTGCGAAAAAATTTTTTTTATATATTTCACATTTTTTCTTTAAGTCTATTGTTATATATTACTTACTTTATAACCTTATTTTTAATATAAAGAAATACATATACTTACCAGAACTTTTTTTTTTTGAAAAATGTTAAGACAACCTGCTATTAATTATGTTTCATCTCTATAATGAAAAGTTAGTTTATAATTGATTTTCCTATTGGACGTATAGCTATAGAATCTCATTAATTCAAACGTTTCCTAACAGTTTTATTGAATATATGCATTAACTATACCATTACAAGTGATTGCTTATAAATAGTATATATAATGATAAATCGTCGATAATGAACAGGTCAGTTAGAATTCAAAATAGCAACTATAACTATTTCTTAATCGAACATGAAGTCGAAAGATATTTTTCTTGTTTATGCTGTTGCCATCGTAGTGAATCAGGGTTTGTTTTGAAAATATTATTCACCAATTAATAATTCTTTTTTTTTAATTCTATAAATTGCATAATTTTGCGAAATAAGTATTCTCGAAATAATTTTTATTAATATATAGTTTCAAAAAATCATAGTATTCTATTTGTCATATTATCATATTTTGTCATTTAAAACTGTAAAAAACCAATTCGTAGAGACCAAAGAACAATCCAAAATTTATAGCATTCTTCTCCAGCTATGCTATAGTCACCTTAGATTTCAACTTAATCTGATCAAAAAGGTTTGATAATTTCTTAAGATGTTCAATTAAGCTATAAAGCAAATAAAATAGAAAATTTTAGCTTATTAATAGACTTTATTTTTATAAGTAAAAAAATTTATAGTAACCACTAGATCCTCGTTAATACCTGATCAACTCGATAACAGTTCCTTTATCATTTTCATTTTTTCTATTTCATGGAAGTTTTTTTTTTATTGCCAATTAAAATTTATTTTCATTTTTTTTCATCGTGCATCATTTTGAGAACAAATAATATTTTCGTTTAATAAAGTGGAAATTTCAACTCTGTTAAATATATTTTCTCTCAGTTTAACTTACAAGAATTTTGAAAATGTCTTATTTATATATGCATAAAATTCTCCTTCCATTTCGAGAGCTTTGATATTTATCAAACTCAGTTAGATATGCAATGGATTTAGAATTGTAGAAAATTCAACCGGTACTTGTCTTATAATATTCATTACACTAAGATCTAAAGATATTCTTGAGTGTCACTTAAGTAATAATTTTGCTGATACTAACTGCTTTACGAACACAAGAAACACACATTGTTTGCGAAAGTAAAGGAAAACCATTATTATTCAAGTTAGCTCTAAGTTAAAAAAAAAAGTAAGCCAGTAAAACATTGGACTGCCTGGCTTATGTAAATTCAATTTGTTTCAAATTGAAAACCAATGGTCTCGAATTTGTGTTACTGGTTTAACATAAAATTAAGTTTACTTCTTTAACCATGAAACGATTTTTCTATAACTTGAATTTCGTGTTGTTCTTTCATCTTGAAGTTAAAAAAAAAAAGAAACCTTCTGATGAACTATACTGAAACACTGATATTAAACTAATTGAAATGATCAGTTTTTTTTTAAAACAGTTACTTTACGATGAAAAATGAGTTTATTACACCATTTCATTCTGGTCTTCACAAGAAAATCTGGAGGTGATTAAGATCAAGTAGTAGATGAGACATTTCTATTATATTTAATTTTTGCTGTAACTAAGAGACTTTTTGTATTTCATTTGAAAATAGTTTTGACTTTGATGAAACCTTTTTGACCATGTCCAGATCAAATCCAAAGTAACCATTGTACAGATGAAGAAAAATTATACAATTTTTGTATTGTTTGTTTGCCTCTACAATTTGTATTGTAACTATAAAACTGTTGTGATTGGATTAAACAGTATCAAGGATTTATTCAAACTTTTCTCGAAATTGTTCAACGAAACTCCCGATTTTAATAGCAGCTATGAATTGAGTAGTTCAAAATATATAGTAAAAGGTGTATCGCTTTCCGTGTTCAGATCACTTTGTTCCTAGGCTTGTGTAATTAAAGAACTTGGTTACTTTATCTAAATAAAAATCTAAGGATTGATTTAATTAATTCTCATAAGAAATTTGCTCATTTCAGGTAATAATAGTAAGATTAATCTAAATACATAAAATAATTATTAATATTTATTTATTCTAGTTTCTAGCATATGTGATGAACAAGAATGCAATCAAAGTTGTCAAAGTCTTGGTAACACATTAGGTAGATGTAAGACCGACCACTCGTGCGACTGCACTGTTTTCAGAGGTAAATAAAATAAACTAATAACTATTTCTATGAGTCTTCCGGCCTTTTTACAAAAAAATATAATCATAATTGCAGTCGAAGTGTCTTAAATATTTATAATCTGTTTGAATTGTAAACACGAGCAATCTGACTGTCATAATAATTATATTTTTTGTAACAATTGACTGTAAGACCATTGAAAATATTTATTAAGAACAGTCAACTTACAACTTTTACTTGAACTTTTTATTTCTTTCTGTGCTTAAAAAATTTAATTCACGTATGATTTTACACTTATTTTATATTATATATAAAGTTTGTAAATTATTCATTACAGAGAAGTGTAATTCTGAAGCGTGTTATAGAAGCTGTCGAAGTCGCGGAAACACTTTAGGAAGATGTAAAGGAGATAATCTTTGCCAATGCGTTTTTGTTAGACAATAGACTGAATAATGAATTTTCATATCAGGCAACTAAGACGTAAAATAGATTTATATTAAAAACAATGTAATTTTATTGCAAACTGTTTTTCCCCATGAATTAAAAATTATAAGAAAACATAAAGTGTCATTGATGTACGATTTGTATACAATATCATATCCAGTATTTTTGATAAAAGTAAAATACAACCAAGAATTACTTTTCATTGTTTTATTTAACATCGCTATATATGCACGCTTTTTTAAACAGTGCGCTGTCTATTTTGAATATCTACCATGTATTTGTAATCGCCAAATCTATATAAATTTTTCAGAAGTGCTTGTGTCAATTGGTTGCGATCCGAGGTACTTAAATTTCGGCCACCGATTTACGAATTCTTCGCTCTAGCGATCGAGCTATTTTCTTATGACTTATTGTTATTGCATATTAGATTATAGGCATACAAATAACTTATACGTTTAAATTATCAATAAACATTATTAATACATTTATCATAGGAAATGAGTCATTATTGTTTGAAATGTCTGATAATTTTTTTGTCTTTTCAATTATGGAGTCATGTTAATTGTTTGTCGATTATTTATGAACTATAATTTGTTATTTAAATAAGTAAATTATATAAATAAACATGATATTACATTTTTTACAGTTCTTAAAAAAAGATTAGGTGAATATGAATTTTTTTTATGTTCTTTAACGTCGCTCTATTTATGCTTCCAAATACCGATGCTAATCAGCGATGGAGGTCTACAATATGTTTGTAAACAAAGCACATGTAAATTATTACAGTGGTGCTTGTGTCAATCGGCCGAGACTAGGATTTGAACTCGGATAGGCCTCAAAATATGAATATTAATAAAGAAATAAAATTCAAAATATGAGGAGACGTAGAACCAGGTAAAACTCAAACTAATCGAAAGTAATTCATGTTAACATAAAAAATAGCTTATATAAGACTTCTTTATCGAAGCTTTTATTGAAGTTTTACTAATTAGCAGACATGAAAAATCACGTTAAATTCATATTTTAAAACTAATCACTCACTCCCTTTGAAATCAAGATTGCAGCCAAATTAAAAATTTAATTAAAAATTTTTTAATTAAAAATTGCCAGTACTCTGTCATACGAGATTGAGTTATTACTGGTGATGAAGGTTGTTTCTTTCAATATGACCGAACTTAAATGAAAAAGCCAACCGTGGCTGTCCCCTGGAGTGCCAAGGCCAAAGAGGCGAGAATGAGCAAGACAAAAGTGAAAACCATGTTCATTTGCTTCTTAGACAGCAAAGAGGTGGTTCACAAAGAGTTTGTACCTCCTGGTCAAATCGTAAATCAAATATTCTATCGCAATGTGCTCGAAAAATTGCGAAAAAGGATGCTCAGAGTGCGTCCAGAGATCGTAAAGACTTGGGTTTTGCATCGCGACAATGCTCCCTGTCACAGTGCGTTCAGTGTCTCTCAATTTTTAGCGTCTAAAGGCATCTCAACGTTGCCACAATCGACCTATTCACCGGACATGTCACCCTGCAACTTTTTCCTATTCCACCATTTGAAAAAAATCGTCAAAGTTCGACATTTGACTTCGTTCAAAACATCCAAGAATCTGTGACGAGGGTCCTCGGAGAGGGCCCTAAGAAGTGTTCCAGAATTGTTACAAAAACTGAAAAACTCGCTGGAATAAGTGTATAGATGCGGGACGGGACTACTTTGAAGGGAATCGCAGCGATGTGCCTTAATTTTTAAATATACTCGATTTTTTAATTTTGACGCATTACTTAATTCAGATGTTCAGACAACTGTCTGACTTCGTACATCAATTAAAACGATATTTTGAGAAAAGCAGAGCGAGAAACAATGAACTAACGAACATTGACGGCATTAAAGCAATGAGTCGATCACAGAGCGTTTTCGTACGATGCAAAAATTTTGAAAAAGATCATATTTTATTTATTGATTTTAAAGATTCACTAGTGATACAAATTTAAAATTTATGCATTTCTGCTCTTCTCATATTGTCGAAAAAAATTACATCGGTATAGCTTGCAATAAAATATTATCTATGTCAGGATAATAAAATTTACGCTACATTTAATATATAATCCCATGCGGTAAGGTCCATAGAAATAAAACTGTGTAAGATTCATTTCAAAATGTTAAATAAAAACTTATTTAAAGCGAGATAAAGAACAAAAATAGGTATTTTAATAGGAAAAATTACGCTGTTTTTATTTTTTCTCTCGAAAGTTTTTATCTTGAGCAAAAAGACGCTAATTTTAACCGAATTTCATTTTTCAATACAAGTCGAATAGTTTTTTTTTCCTTCAAAATTTCAACTTTCAGTTTTATCTCATGACTATCCAACTTGGACAATACATTTACAAGTTTTTGCGCGGTTGGTTCGTTCTTTAATACAGGTTCTAAATTTTCATTTGAATTTTTTTTTTAATTTTTCATATCATCCAAGGTACACGATAAAACATACAGAAAATGCGTCATCGCGCGCGCGATTCTCGAGCGCCATTACGTATGCTTCAATTTAGAAGGTCCTTTCCATAGTTTTAACACGAAAAATATTTTCAGCTGTTTTTTACACAATTTTCTGAAGTGTCATCTCACCACGTGGTAATGACCCCGTTTACATATGCATGCAAAAATTTTTAGAATAGACAGTGCAACAATTTTCATCGACTAGATATGTTTACGAATATATGCGTCTTACTTACGTCGACAAGGTGGCTCTGTTGTGATAGACGCACGCAAATATGACTCGGCTCTGATAAAAGTGAATAAATTTAATAGTCTTGTACACATAAAATGTTTAGCATTATAATTAATATGAGTATCATTCAATCAATGTATAATTTGTGTCAGTGTGCAGTTATCACTACCGAATGCTTCGGCATCATAAAAAAAAATACAGGAAGCTCGAGAATAAATGTCATTCATTAAATTATGAATATTTTAATATTTATTAAATCCTTATGCTAATTGTACAATTGACAACTTTTCTATTGTATTATATATTGTTTATGATGTCGTCATATTAGTGTATGATTAGTCGTAATCTTGTAACTGCTGATGGAGTCAACTTTTAATATACATAAATGAAAGAATCTAGAAAGAAAAAAATTATGAATCATTTCAAATCGAGTATTTAGTTTATTCAATATTGTTTTCTTTTTCAGATAGCAAATACAAAATATAATCACGGAACTCAGAGATCTTGGTGGTAAATTATTTCATCATGAAATTGAAAATTAACATTAAAAAATTAAGACAAGAATATTTGCTTACCAATTACTTCTGTTACAAGCTCCTATTGAGTTATCCGTATTTTCTCAATAAAACGATCACAGAGAATTTTGTTACTGTTAGACAAACATTATTTCACAGCTCCCAACTAAGTCAATTTCTAGTATTCACAAATAAGAGGATCTAGAAGAAAATAAATCTATCAATCGTTGAAAATTGAATCATTGAACTTGATCGATATTATTTTCTCTTTCAGATAGCAAATACAAAATATAATCATGGCAATCAGAGATCTTGGTGGTCAATTGTTTCATCATAAAAATAAAAATTGTTATTCAAAAACTAAAACAAGATTATTTGCTTACCTATTACTTTTGTTACAAGCCCATATTAAATTATCAGTTATTTTCCATAAATGATCTTAGAAATAATTTTGTTACTGCCACAGGCGTTATTATGTAACTGCTGACAAAGTCAACTTCAAAATATTCAGATATAGGACGATCTAGAAAGAAAACAATCTATCAATCGTTTAAAATTAAATCATTGAACTTGATCGATATTATTTTCTCTTTCAGATAGCAAATACAAAATATAATCACGGCACTCAGAGATCTTGGTGGTAAATTATTTCATCATAAAAATAAAAATTATTATTAAAGAACTACAACAAGAATATTTGCTTACCTATTACTTTTGTTACAAGCCCATATTGAATTATCAGTTATTTCCCATAAATGATCTTAGAAATAATTTTGTTACTGCCACAGGCGTTATTATGTAACTGCTGACAAAGTCAACTTCAAAATATTCAGATATAGGACGATCTAGAAAGAAAACAATCTATCAATCGTTTAAAATTAAATCATTGAACTTGATCGATATTATTTTCTTTTTCAGATAGCAAATACAAAATATAATCATGGCACTCAGAGATCTTGGTGGTAAATTATTTCATCATAAAAATAAAAATTATTATTAAAGAACTACAACAAGAAAATTTAATTACCTATTACTTTTGTAACAAGCCCATATTGAATGATCAGTTATTTCCCATAAAATGATCCTAGATATAATTTTGTTACTGCTACAGGTGTTATTATGTAACTGCTGACAAAGTCAACTTTAAAATAATCAGAAATAAGAGGATCTAGAAAGAAAGAAATCTATCAATCGTTGAAAATCGAATCATTGAACTTGATCGATATTATTTTCTCTTTCAGATAGCAAATACAAAATATAATCATGGCACTCAGAGATCTTGGTGGTAAATTATTTCATCATAAAAATAAAAATTATTATTAAAGAACTACAACAAGAAAATTTAATTACCTATTACTTTTATAACAAGCCCATATTGAATGATCGGTTATTTCCCATAAAATGATCCTAGATATAATTTTGTTACTGCTACAGGCGGTATTATATAACTACTGACAAAGTCAACTTCAAAATATTCAGAAATAGGACGATCTAGAAAGAAAATAATCTATCAATCGTTGAAAATCGAATCATTGAACTTGATCAATATTATTTTCTTTTTCAGATAGCAAATACAAAATATAATCATGGCAATCAGAGATCTCGGTGGTTAATTGTTTCATCATAAAAATAAAAATTGTTATTCAAAAACTAAATCAAGAATATTTGCTTACCTATTACTTTTGTTACAAGCCCATATTGCATTATCAGTTATTTTCCAAAAATGATCTTAGAAATAATTTTGTTACTGCTACAGGCGTTATTATGTAACTGCTGACAAAGTCAACTTTAAAATATTCAGAAATAAGAGGATCTAGAAAGAAAGAAATCTATCAATCGTTGAAAATCGAATCATTGAACTTGATCGATATTATTTTCTCTTTCAGATATCAAATACAAAATATAATCATGGCACTCAGAGATCTTGGTGGTAAATTGTTTCATCATAAAAATAAAAATTGATATTCAAAAACTAAAACAAGAATATTTGCTTACCTATTACTTTTGTTACAAGCCCATATTGAATTATCAGTTATTTTCCAAAAATGATCTTAGAAATAATTTTGTTACTGCTACAGGCGTTATTATGTAACTGCTGATAAAGTCAATTTTAAAATATTCATAAATAAGAGGATCTACAAAGAAAGAAATCTATCAATCGTTGAAAATCGAATCATTGAACTTGATCGATATTATTTTCTCTTTCAGATAGCAAATACAAAATATAATCACGGCACTCAGAGATCTTGGTGGTAAATTATTTCATCACAAAAATAAGTATCATTATTAAAAAATCAAAACAAGATGTATACTTACTTATTATTTCTATTACCAGCCTATATTGAATTATCGATTTGTTCGATGGAATATTCTTAGGTGTAATTTATTAATGTTACATAACCAGATGTTTTTTCATAGCTGGCAACTAAATCAACTTTAAATTGCTAATATATGAGAGCATCTAGAAGGTAAAAAATCTATGAAATATATCAAATAGAAAAATTTATTTTGTTGAATATCATTTTTAGTTCAGATAGCAAATACAAGATATAATCACGGCATTCAGAGATCTTGGTGGTAAATTATTTCATCATAAAAATAACAATCTTATAATTACAAAATTAAGACAATAATATTTGCATACCTTTTGTTTCTCTTACTAATTGAAATTTACATATTGCCGTTTTGGATTAAAGATGCTTCCAAAATCTTTGCAACATTTATAAAAGTTATTTTCAAATTTAATTCAAATGGGAAAATTTTCGTATTTTTTAACGACTTTTTAAGCGTAGTAGAAAATTTAGAAATTGGATATAAAGTTTATCATAAGTCGGGGAAAAACGGATTAAGTTTTCAATAAAGTAAACGTTTTTCGTGATAAGATGAATTATTTAGTTAGAACAATAGTCGCATACGAGTATCAGCGATTAGACAAAAATATAGAATCTGTATTTATCAATCCGGTTCTAAAATTATATTACTAGTTACTTATTTGTAAAAATTTTGGTATAACTTAATAAAACATAATTCGATACATGTTTATTCAAAAAGAAAATAAATATTTTGTAAGCTTTAAGCAATGTTTAATTAGTATATTAATTTTGACAATTAATTAATTATAAGGAAAATTTTCATTACAGTACGAATGCATCGGGTTTTAAAACCATTTTGCTTCAAAATAAAACCCGTTGTTTTTTTATTTTAGCCAACGAACTGTTATTAGCAAATCAAAGTAACAAGTCGAGGTGTAATGTTTGCTTTAACTACATTAAAATTTTTTTAAATAGTGTGAATAGAACACGTATTATAGTCGTTCGTACTTTAAGAAGAAATTATCTAATCCGGTATTAGCACGATTATTCCGATAAATGTCAAATTATACAATATACCTAAGAAATATAATGAAGTTATCTAAAACAATATTAAATCGATATTGTTGATTCCTGTTTGAAGTGGAACATCTCGTCGAAACAAATGAATATCAAGTAGTACGAGATTATGATACCGATAATGATAGACGTTTGTAGAAAATGCGTAGAAAAGCGACATAAAATACAATGAAACAAGTAATTAAAAAATCATATAATAAAAAACGCAAATACACAAACGTCTAAAATATACCTGAATAATAAGTTAACAAGAAGAAAAATTGTTGATTGTAATAGAAAAATTAGGTGGGATTGTAATAATTCTAACGTCAATGGAGTTTTGCTGCAGACAATGGGACACCATTTGGAGCAATAGGATAATAACAGCAGTAGGTATATAATTATATAGCAAGCTTTATAACGCTGTAAAAAGTTACTTCTTCTTTCAATTTTATATTTCGCAGAATAATCTTAGGATTTGCGAGGATGGTTGTTCATAAACTGACCCATTTGATGCACCAATCGCAAGAAAACTCCATTATCGTGTAGTTCATTCATGTAGATGGATACTGTTGGAATTTCAGCTGAATCGAATCTTTGATCGAACTTAGTAGTTTTGTTTTTACCACCATTAAAAGCAGATATATCCGCGCATTATAGGAAAATAGGAAAAAAGCAATATCGATCGGTGATTCGATCTTTATTTTTAGAAGGAAAATCGCAAAGCTGAAAGTTTGAACGAACCAGGCCATGATTTATCGTGAAGCTATCTTAAAAAACCGTATGGGCCATATCTTGCATGAAATTTTAGGCGTAAGAAAACTATCGGCGCAATGGACGCTGCGTTGAACAAGCGGAACAGTGAGACCACTTATTGATACTTTGAATCTGGTGCATTGTAAATTTAAATGCAACGACTGTATAATGAAACACGCCACAATAAATAACTGACACTTATGCCATCAAATATACATTAATCAATCCAAATGTCGTGTAAGCAATTATTTAGCGCTCATTGGGTGTATGATAATTTTGTAGTATTATTTTTTCGATCAGAAAAAATTATCGTATCAAATGCCCTTATCTTTACAAACAGCTTGTTGATATTATATTAAATGCATTTCTATAAATATATCCCAAAAATTATAAATATAAAATCAATAATTTTATTTAAAATTTTTTTTACATTTTATATTGAATTTAAATATTTGCGTATTACTCAAGAAATTTTAAACAATAAATTTACTATGTATATACAAAATTCATAAATTAGAGTTTCAAAATAGGGCAAACGTTATTAAATATTTTTTTTCTTCAAATACAGAAATAGAACATCTTTATATGACGAAAATATTTCTTGAATGAGATTCGTAATGAAAGATTTCAAGCAGAGTTTTGATTCTGAAAATCGCTGATATTTTTTAATACTCTGAAATATTCAAAGAAATAATTAAAATCTTATTCATTACAATATGTTCTTTAGTTATAGTATCATTAGATTAATAAATACTACAGTTAAGCTGGCCTTGCAAAATTTATTTAACTCAAATTTTTAAGAAATATTCTTTTTTTTCAATTGTAGATTTGCGATTAATTGCATTTTTGAAAATAAATTAATTAAATATATAAAGAAATACGTATATTTTTAAAAATCTGTATCATAAATCCAAACTAATAAACTATAAAATTGTTATACTAGAATATACTATATTATCCTAGAATGCAAATGGGAAATTTTTAAATAAGCAATCACTATAAAAAACTTCTTAGACCAAAACAATAATACTGTTCTATTATTTCAATAGATAGAAAATCATGCTAAAGGCATTTATAAAATAGCCTTCTGATTCAATACTAAAATGCATGTTTTTTGCTTTATTGGAATATACAAAGCGTTGTCCCAAGCCTTTGCCATTTAAAATAAGCGATAAGAATATTTCAGAAATTGTGTGAGATAGAAAAAAAAACTTTAATGGTGATGATCTGGATAAACATCATTAAAAGGATAACTTTGTTTTTACAAACGGAAACTTCTATTTTAGAAAAGAATAAAATTTTACGTTAAAAATATAACATACACCGTTTAGTCAAGCATGCACGTTTTTTTTTTAATGTTATCAATAGAAATTATTTTTAAATTAAATACATTTTCGAACATTGAACCATTTAGTTTCTTTTCGTAAACATTCCTTCCGTCTCCCAATTAGCGGTCAAAAACAAAGATTTTTAATTGAAAAAAAACCGCTGAAGCCACAGATTGGAAATTTTGGTATTATACATCTCATAGATATACCGGTCACAGAAAGAAATTCGCGTTAATCCATTCCTAAGTCGACGAAAAGATGTCATGTATGTTTTACATTTTTTACAAAAACTTCTGATTTTAGAATATTATGGGATCAATTTTAGTTTCTAATGCATTTATAAAAATTATAAAAAAAAAATCTGGATTCAACCCATCTTCTCCTAAACGAGCGAAAAAAAATCCTTATTTATTCGAAAACGTGTTGTTATTAATGTCTGCCGCTTTATCGATAACAAGAAATTTCACAAAGTTATTCATTCGTTCATTATTTATTCTTTTATTGAAAATAAAAGTAAATTTAACACTAACGAAGGATTTGAATATTTTTGATATTCTTGTTAATAGCAACAGGTGCAACAAGCAGACAAAGTGTCTCATTTATTATTTTCCTCCTCCATCAGTTAATATCGCATTATTACATTATAATAAATAAGAAAGACCTATAAAAAAGCAGTACATTTTTCTACGTATTGTAATTTGATAAATCGATATCTGAAATTTAAAAATAACGAGTTGCAAGTTATAAGACAATTTCATACCTAAAAATTTACTGCCGGCAATACTTAGAGCAAACGCCATTAACGACGAATTTTTTTAAAACTATATTTAGATTCCTAAAATTGTACATATTTGAGCTTTTCTTAAAAGCTTTTTTTAAATTTCAAATATTAATGTAATTTGTAATGTCGCTTTGGCTTGAAAATCGCCGTATAAAGTACTCTTAAACAATATTTTGGAGAAAAAACATTTTGAATTAATTAATTAAAAACCGTTAAAAGCATGAAAGTGCAATAGTAGTATTTTCTATGCGATATGGCATGACCAAAAGCCAATAATAAAATATTTAATCAATTTTTAGGAGATGTCGGAATAAAATCTGATCGTTATAATAATAATCCCACGGAGCATGACAAAAGATTTAACGGTGATTTGGTTTTTTAGCGAGCTTTCTGTCGTGATAAAAGATCACAATTTATCTGATGGTGATAGCAAAATCAAAATTTCGACTGTAAGTTGTACAATTCGACTCGAGACTGTTTCTCAGATTTCTTCAGATCTGTTTCTCCACTTCTACTGCATAAAGTCGTTTTTTACAATTTGCATTTTTATAAAAAACATTGTGTTGAATGCATATTTCATTGATAATATTGCCAATGAAAATTTAATATTTTGTCTATAAACAAATCAAGTACTAATTGATAAAATTTCATGGTACTTATATAAAGTTAATGTACATTTCATTATGTCTACGAAATATTTTATCCACTGATAGAGGAATACTTGTTTTTCCGCGTAGTCATTTCACGAGCGGCTAAAAATCACATTAGTTACCGATAAAATCTTTACTCCTTTACATGATTGTATGTACGATGCGTTACACACACACACACACACGCGCGCGCGCACAAAGTAATAATGCGTTAAAAATTTGTAAGTTATAGATTATAAATAATATCTAAGCGTTTAAAAAAGTTGTATAATCAAAAACATATAATTTATAACATTTAAATGTAATACTTTGCGGAATAATAATATCTATGTATATATTGTACATACAGTAAAACTTGTATCAGTATAGAATAAATTTCATGGTTTCATAATAAAATTTTTTATTAATTGATGAAATGAAATATTTACTGTTTATGTAGTATAGATAAAAATCGCATATACTTGAAACTACTTTCATAAATGTAAAGAAAGTAAGATTCATTGAATATTGAAAATTCATGCTCATTGCATGAAAAAATTTTCAATACATTTTAAATTTCAATACATGTAAAGTGTATGAATTTTCATTTTTTAATGAATTTCAATTCTTTTACGCTTATAAAAGTAACTACTAGCTCATGTACATTCAATTTAAAGTGCTCTTTTTTTAACCGTGTACAATCACAATTTTCATTATTTACATAACTATATCCATAACAGCTATTTTTCATCATTGAAGTGTACAAATTGTTATATTGAGAACATTTTCGTAAAATCTTTCATATGTTACGCCGCGTTATGACGCTCAGATTTTACTTCTATATTCCCTTAAAAATTTTCCATTATAAAGTTTATTTAGATTCATTATAAAACAAAAAAATAAGTAAAATTTGAGGCCAAATCATGAAAAAGTATTCTAGTTGAATATGATCGAAATAGATGTAAAGTTTGGAATATAGAAAATGAAAAAATTTTCATAGTAAGAGAAATCATTTGCGATAAAATAAATTATTGAGCATCGAAGCTAAAAATGAGATAGAAGAAAAATGATAACAATAATGATAATATTATTGATTTTTTGGATTTATATTTTGAATAAAGGAAAGATATTGAATAATATATTTCGTTTTACACACGGATGATCTAGCGAGTGCTTGCTAATATTAAAACAATGAATAATTTAAAAGATTACTTACACTATAAGTTTCAGATGGTTGATTTGAATAAAATTAATTTTTCCTTGGAATAAAAATCGAAAGATATAGCAATAAAATAACATTAGACCAATGTGCTTATATTCAAACGATATTGGAGAAATTCAGAATGCATGATTGTATCCTGTCAATACATCACATCCAAGTAAATTATTATATAGCCTTAATTTATGAAGAAAATGCCCCTTATAGATTTTTTTTTTCATTTTTATCCATATTTTCGAATGGATCCGATTTTTGTTTTCAGTAGTTATCTATGAAAATTCCTAAAAATCAATTTCTGAAAAAGAGATAAACATTTTCTTTTATTTTTTACAGTTTTATTTAATTTTGATTACAAATTTTTAAAAATTATGAATTCAATTTTGATAATGGTTGTACATATTAATACCAAAATATATTTATTTCTGAATTATACTCTAATCAATTCCTAACAGAATGAATAGGAAATAAACGTGCTTTACGTATGTTTATGTTTTTATTGATAACTAGTATGTTTAAGGATTCAGTATCGATGTTTTAGCGGTTGAGCGGCGCCGCACTTTTCGCCATCAAAAAGAAAATCAGCATACGGCGTGATCACTACTTGGTGAAATGGTGTTTCACAATCATATAATACGAGCAACAGATATGGAATACGATAAATTAGGTTATCGGGCCCGTGCTATGAAATGTAATAGGATTATCAAATTTGAAGAATTTGCTTATACCGAATAGTTCGAAACGGGATTTTCTAAGCGGTATTTACCAAACTGGATTTAATCCAGAGATTCATAGACAGAATCCTGAATGAATGTGTAAAGGATATGAGTGAAGGTTTAGTTACTAATCACAGATACGAATTTGATAAAATAAATGTATTAAGGAAATGTATATAAAGGTGATTAGCGTATAAGCCTGGGCCACATTGAGCTTCGTGGGAACCAAAATTAAAAGTGAGTTATTTATTTATTTCTTTCATAATAATAACAACCTAACTTGTTTACTTAATTCAGCGACGTCCAATAAAAACCAATAAACCAATTACCTTGAAAATTTCTAGATATTTTTCAACCAAATCGCACGTGCTCAATAAAAAAAAGGAGTTTTTGAAATTCTACTTAAGAGGGGGTAAAAATATTAATTTCTTTTATCTTTTTACTCATAAATTCAGATCTTCTAGCATTATGATTTGGATTTGTTTTTTCTAAATGTTAATTATAAAAATATGCAAATATCCATTTCTCGAAATTGCCTTTATACACTCCTAAGAGAATAAAGAGAATAAATATATATTTTATATATTTTTTATGTTTTATTTGATTACTTTGCATATTCTATACTTATGAATTAGGTTATTGGCCAAATGTTGCTTATATCATTTTTCTAAGTATACCAATCTATCAATACGTGATTAAATGAAAAATAAACATGTTTGAAAGTATTTATTTTTATTTTTAAAATAAATTTATTTTCAAGCTCTATCCCGAGGGGATCAATAAACGCTTTTTACGTATCTATCGATAATTTGTGATTTGTAAATATTGAAATTCCATTTAGGGATTGTCTGTAATCTATAGATTGCGGCAAAGAAAGTAATAATTATTGAAGATAAATTTGCTAAGTACGGGTATAGTATATACATTTTTTTGCATTTTTTAAAACGATATTTTTGTCACACGAAATTTTTCAAAATGAATATATTATAGATACTAATTGGTGGCGTCAATGGATTAGGATCGTTACATAGTTTTTAAAAACATTTTAAATAAATAGATTATAAATAATTGGTTGGAAAAAATTTCCCAAACTTCGTGATGTATTTTTAGTTGTAAGGAAATAGTAAACTTAAATTTTTTCAATCTACGAAAATGTTCCGAAAATACTCGAGTATACCCGAGGCCTGTGTATTACATGATTCATATATATCTCTATACATTTGAACATGCATTTTATTTTATCTCATGTTTTTTTAAAACAATTCCTATTCATAAAAGCCATAAAATTAGTGTATGCATAAACATATCCGAAAATCACAGGGAGTACTCGCCGAGTTAGCGACGTAGCATTGCAATGGCTTACGTCTTTTTAACGATGTTTTTTTAGCACATTAACAATACATAAAAACCATAAAAATAGTAAGAAATGAAAAACTATATCTTTTTTCTATATATTAAGTGTGTCTAACTGTCGCAATATTACGGATTTTACATTTCACAATCTATATAAATTATTTATGAAAATTAAAATTCTTTAAATAATGTTAATTAATTTATAAACAAATAAAAAGCATATTTTTTGTTGATGCAACAATCCTATTGTTGGTATACTGGAACGTATAGAGGAATGTATGATATTTGAGTAAATGCTTGTAAATTATTTCAATAATTAATAATTTCGTGAAAACGACTGTATTGTCGTTTTTTCCTAATATTGTATTCACATAAAGAAATAAACAACCCAAATTAAATCTTTTAATATACTAAAACAGTGTAAAGCAAGAGGGGGATAATGTTACAGGGAGAGAATTGGGAAATTGTTGGGTGGAGGTGTCTTTTGGCTTCAATGTTCAGAGATGTTTATCAAGAATAAAATATAAAAGTTAAAGTATTTCTGCAGGGAGACAAATTTTGTTTATTTTTCAATATACTATTTTTTAAAATGTTATTTAACGTTGTTTTATTTATGCTTGAATAAAGTGGCACTTTTCAGCGATGAACGTCTACAATGTGTTTGTAAACAAAGCACATGTAAATTTTTACAACGATGCTGTTACCAGTCGGCTCAGACTGGAACTGAATTAAACCGGAACTCGGGCGGCCAAATTATCACCTACTACTAGCCGCTGCCTGCTGCTACTAGCCACTACTAGTTTATCGTTCTAGCGATCGAGCCATAGTAGCCTTCTAGTGATCGAGCTTTTAATACGCATTCTCTAAGTTCTAAAAGACAACTTCCTTGTCTAAAACTTTGATGCCGAACAATGCGTGGAGCAGGCGTCATGTAAATATATTTTTTTATAAAATATTTAGACCGTTATAAACGTAGATATCCAAGGTTTTTACCTTGCAGAATATTTCAGTTTTCATGTATAATCTGATTCAAATGAAAACCATGAGTACGCAATTGGTAATGCCGATTCGGTTTAAAAATCTATATAATTTTTAGTTCCAAAACTGACACCATAGCGTTCAAGTCGCAGGTGGCTTCATCAAGTATAAAGGCAAAGTAGAACTGTGGGCAATAGTCGTACTAAATTGCAAACTAACAAGTTGCAACAAACTGCAAGCCTGGCACTTTTACTTACACAATATTATATCATATTATACATTTAAATTAATTTTAAAACCTTCTAAAACGTTTACTATTAATTCAAGTCATAAACACATGTTACATTGCAATTAAGAAACTAATTTCAACTATCAAAGCTTAACCTTAATAAGTTTTATATTTATTTTTCTAAACAGTTTACATGTTGAAACAATAATTTTTTTGTACTAATTCGATGCTTGTTAAATATACATTAGTTTATATTGAGTTTTATAAAGATGGTGAGATTTTAAGATTACGAATCGATTACTTTTCGGCCGTTTGCTACAAGATAAGGTGTAAACTTAAAATTTAGAAAAAATTTTTCCTTCTTATATTTCACGTAAATTTCTTATATTACCCTACTATTTCTTGACATAATTCGAAATCTAAAAATTTAGTATATATTACACAATTTATTTTATATCATTAATAAGATCGTTGAAAAGTGGTTGGGGCTACCAAAATATCACATGTGCATTATTTGATATAACCAAAATAAAATGTATATATAACATTTTCAAGCATCAATAATTAAACGTGAATATTTATATTTAAAATTTAATTATTTTATGTGTCTTGATTTAGATCTTATTCAAGCATATGCAAAATACTGAAATAGAATGAATCTAAATGCATTTGTACGATAAAGCACCAAATGTCGAAGCCATCTTAATCGTAGTATTTATCTATCTTAATGGTAAGAAAGTAAGAAATTCAAAATACTTACATTAATGTATGTTTACATAATTAGAAGATACGATTAATATTATGTCTCTATAGGTCGTAAAGCAAATTGAATATCATCTGTTGAAACATTTAGTAAGAGTCTTTGATGTATATCCATTTTTGAATGATCACATGAAAGTAATCTCCATGATCCTAATCTAGCACAAATAGCAAGAACTTCTGTTATATTAGGTACATGTTCACCTGTACAAATGAGAATTATTTGAAATGTTAATCAAAAATAATTTTTTAAATTGTAATCAAATAATTTACCATTAAATCTACATAATGATTCTAATTGGTAATAAACGTTTTTGAATAAAATTTCTTCAACTCCAGTGCGAATAACTTCTGTAGATGCAGCTTCTAAGAAAACTTTCTCTAAATCTGAACAATTTTTGATAGCTTGAATTTTAGGACTAGCAATCATTTCTTCTAAAGCCTGCTTAACATCTGTCATGGTGACAAGTTCACGACCATTTATTTCTGTAATTTCTGTTGATCTTCGACAAATATCTAAAGCTCTTCGAGCATCTCCAGAAACAGCAGCAACTTTTCTTTAATAAGATAAGATTTATTTTATTTTTTGACAAAATCAATAAATTAGAAATTTTACTGAAATAAAAATAATAAAACAGTTTAAAGAAATTACCGAGCTACCAGTTGGATAGTTTCACCACTGAAAGCATTATGACCTTTTAATCTAGATATAACAATTTGTTCTAGTTGTTTAAAATTATATGGTGGAAATGTTAATCGAGTTAAACCCAGACGGGATGTGACTCTACCCATTAAAATTCTTTCTGGAAGATCCATTGTATTTGCAATAGTTACTACAACTAATTTAGCACCTGATTTACTTGGCCAATCCAGAAGATTGTAAACAACATCTTGACGTTTTGTACATAACAAATCTAACTAAAAAAAAATTAAAAATTCAATATTATATTTAATTAGAGGCAATTTTAATATTGAAATTAGTTACCTCATCTGCAAGTAGTAATGTCATTCCCTTTTTTAAATTAGTATTTGTAAATCTATTTTGTAAAAGTTTTTGAGCTTCTTCCCATGTTTTAGATTGTCCAGTTAATTGTTTCCATATTTGTACATAAGCCTGCCTTGGTTCAGTAAGCTTCATTCCATTGATATCTGCATATTCAAATTTAGTTAATTTTCCAGCATTAACTGATTTTTTTAAACAACGAATGACTTCATTGACTGTTGCTGTTTTGCCAGTTCCAGGTACACCACTTATATAAATACATCTAAGAAATAAATATTTAATTAAAATTTTATTCATAAACTTCTTTTTAGTTTCTAATCATTTGACATCAAAATTTGTAAACATACCCTCCAGTGTCATCAGACAATCTTGAATGTAAAAAAGTATATATATCATTAAATTCTTCTTCTCTGCAAGGTAATGATTTTGGAAGAATGCTCACATGAAGCTTATGTCTAGCTTCTTGTAAAGGTGTACTCGGTTTTGCAATACTTGCAGTTCTTCGATGAATTGAAGGTGTTAAATTTAATTGTGCAAGTGATTTTGTTGGTGTTTTTGTTGCTACATTTGGAAGTTTTGCATGTTTTTTAGTTTTTAAAGGCTTGCAAGAATAATCATCATCACTAGAAATTTCTTCACTTTCACTTTCAGAATCTTCATCATTTTGATAATCTATATCCTTATCATCATCATCGTCATCTTCTTCAAAATGTTCTAATGCTGCCTCAATGTCGATATTTTTTTTCCTAAAAGACAATGATTTGAGAGGCGTGGTTTTTTGTGAAGGACTGCTTGATTTTATAGTATTTATAGTTCTTCGTTGCATTGAACGAGTTGAATGTGATTGTGCACGTGTTTCTATTTTATTTTTAATAGATACATCTGAAAATCTTGAAAGTTTCGAAGGTGTTTTATTTTGTGTAACAGACCTAACTTTTTGAATTTTTGAAGGTGTTGGCGAAAAATCATCATCACTGTATTCTTTATATGTAGTAACTTTTTTTGATCTAAGTCTAGAGTGAGAAGTTTCATTTAAATTTAAGTTTTCCAAGGCTTTTGTTGGGGAAGCTAGTAATTCTTGAGATTTTGTATACGGTGTTCTTGTATGCATCTGTTTTGAAACTTTTAATTTACTGTTTGGTGTAGATTTAGACTTAAGTTTATTGAATGGTGATAATGGCGTGCTTCTAGATCTTAAACGTCGGGGAGATTTAATTTTGTTTAAATTATACATTTTATTTTCATTATCAAATTTGGTTTCTAAACTAATTTCTTCCTTGAAATCCACAATATCTACAAATTTAATTATTAATTAATAAATACTGATCAATAATTACAAAATACAATTTATACTGCAAAGAGTTCTAAGTAAATTCACCATCAGAAGAACTATTTTCTATTTTCTTTCTGGAAATTGTACGACTTTGTCTTCTTGTTGCCATCTTAGAATCTGAATTAATAATATTCCAAAGCTATATTTATTTATAACTAATTCCTAATAAATATGTTAATATTACTGAACACGTGATGGTTAAATAAATATGTTGGAATAATATCACCTACCTTTAGAGATTCCAAATTTGAATTAAACTTAAAATTATTTTCATAGAAAAATATAAGATAAAAAAAATTAAATAAAAAATAAAATGAACAAAATAAAAGTAAATGGTAAAACAATCACAGAAGTAAAATAATTTCTATTTATAAAACCTATAGTATTAAACGCGGGAAACGGAAGTATTCTTATATCTTCACACTCTCTCAAGCCGCATACCCTCCGCATGTACACACAACGCAAATGTAACTACACGTGGTCGCCACGTGGCATCCTCGTAGTCCTATATACTACGGCTACAAGCCATCTATGAGTACCGAAGATAAGCACACACAAGAGAAAAAAGCATGTAGAAAAAATGAGACGAAACTTCGTTTTTTTTTTATTAGGAACTTCTTCTTTAAATATTGGGATCATAAAGTGATGTCGCCCTGGTAGCAAAAAACAATACTACAACGGCGGGTATGTATGGGTCTAAATCGCTTCAAGTCCCTTACATTAGATATATAAATTTAAAAGTAAAAATATTAATACAATCAATTGTGGTACAAAATTTTTTATATTCGTAAACGAAATAAACTGGAATATAAATAAATAAATATATAATACGTACATACTATCACAATTATGTATACTATTTCAATAATAACGTATAAATTTCTAAATTCAATTTTAACTTGACTGGAAACATAATTTAAATACAATTAGATATTTATTTATTTATTTAAACGAATTTACAGACTTAAAGTCCTTTAACATAATATTGCATATAATAATAAGGTAATGAAATAAATAAACTGTATAATAGAAGAGAAAAGAAATATACAACATTAAACTAAGTACACAGCTTTTTACTATAAAGTTATAAAACTCAATAAGTTTAATGGTTATTTTACGATTTGACTTTCTTATTCATTTAAAGTAAAATTAAGTATTACAATAAGTATTATAAGTATAATATTATACTTATAATATTATTATAATTATATATTGTTATAAGTATCTAGTAAATAATATGTATTTGAAACTGATTACGTAGTGACATTGTTATGAACAGCTATTTTTTTTAAAGTTACTTATGGTCTTATAAGCCTTCGCAATCTATTAGCAGGAGAGTTAAAGATAAAAGATAATTGGTGAATTTTAACTGAGAAAAAATAAATAGTCTTACCAAATAAGGATAAATCCTTGTAGGTAGTAGCATAGCACCTTCAATATTTAAAAATTTTATTTTGTAACTAAGAAATTTTTATAATGTTTCTTGCTCGTTCGATGGCATTTCTACTAGATCGAAGATATTCACTAGATTGCTAGCAATTTAATTAAATTATCTTGTCAAATTTTTTAGTACACGACTTTTTTCATATTATTTAACGTCATTATATTTATGCAATGTACTACTGAGCGACAGAGGTCCGAAAATATATTTGTAAATAAAGCAGGTATACATTTTTACAACGGTGCTTTTGGCAATCGGCTCGGACCGGGAGTTGAACTCGGATCACTAAATTACCACTTCTTCGCTCTAGCGATCGAGCCATTATAGGCCTCAAATGAAATTTTCATATTGAGCATTACTCCATATTTATGTTTTTTCATACTATCATGATTTACGAAGAAATATTCAATTTTTTACATTCTTTTATCCCTTGTTATTTTCAACACTAAAATATCATTTGCTAACACAACCGTTTTCGTGAGCGTATTTTTAACCACCTGTCTTCTTTTACACATGCATCCGCTATATTTGGCCATCTAAATCAATTTACCACTTCTGGCGACCAATTTTTATATTTGTAAAAAGTTAGTATCTAATTTTGTTTTATTATTATTGTATTATATTTAATTTTAAAAAATTAGTAGTTAATTTAATTCTAATTTAATAGCCGTAGTTGACCTAGTCGCAAGCTTGTTTCCCCGGTGCTTACACTTACAATCTCTAAAAAATATGTTGTTTCCGTTGCAGCCCGCGCAAAATTTGCGCAAAATTTAAACGACGATGTAACGATATGTAAGAAAAATAGTATCGTTCAAGTTCTTAGTGTTGAAAGAATCAATTGGATCAAATGCTATATTCAATGTATAATCAGATATAAACATTAGTTGGAATATATTGAGGAACTTGAGATACATTTAAAAAATGATCATAAATGTCAAAGACGTGTTGCTGAATTCAATATCAAAGAAGGGACGTAACCTATCTTTACATAAGCAAGTGGCTCGTTGAATCATTTTACACCTGGTATAAGATAATCATTTACAAGAATAAAATGCTTTCAATATAATGGATTACATATACAGCTTTGCTCAAAATTCGTTACGTATAATTCTATCTCAATAAATCATTTCATAAAATGTTTTTTGAATTGTACGTGTAGAGCTTGGGGAGCAAAGGGAGAAAATATTTCAGCAGCTTCGTATATCTTATATAAATATCACTTCAGCTTAAAGCTGTCACGTGTATAAAAATTAAAAAATATGAAGAACAAATTTATTTAAATCAGAAAGACGGAATATTTGGATAAAAAAAATTAGTATAGAATTCGTTCTGCCACAGGGTATATGAAGCAAGTTTCTAATCTGAAAAATGATTTAAGAAATTCATATAAATATTTCTTTTACTTGGTTCTTTAATATATGAGGTATGGCTATTAAATAACGGGACTGATATTGTAAAAAATTTATTTTCATCTTATACATAATTATTTATTATCACCTTCAATATAAACCCCTTCTCTATCCCTGCAACGCTCCATGCGAATTTTCCATTGTTGGAAACAATGCTGAAAGTCAACTTCTGTCAACTCTTTCAGGACTCTTGCCACTTTTTTTTAAACAGCTTCTATGAATTCAAATTTCGTACCTTTCAATGCAGATTTCACCTTAGGGAAAAGATAAAAGCCACTTGGTGCTAAGTCTGTCGAGTAAGGTGGGTGTTCTAATACTGGGATACTGTACTTCGTCAGGAACCGCTTAACAGATAACGCGGAATGAGCTGGCCACTGTCTTGGTGCAAAATCCATGATTGGTCCTTCCACATTTCGGGTCGTTTTTTCCTTACTCTTTCACGTAGTTTATTAAGTACCTCAAAATAGTAATGTTGATTAATTGTTTGACCTTCAGGAAACCCAGTGAAGGTACGCAATACCATGAATATCGAAAAAAATAATCATCATTGCTTTAAATTTTGATTTGCTCATTCTTGCTTTTTTGGCTCTCGGTGAAGTTCGGGTCTTCCAATGCATGGATTGGCAGTTCGTTTCCGGATCATAAGTAAAAAACCACGATTCATCACATTTTATTACTCTTTCCAATAAATTTGGATCATTATGAAAGGCATTCAAAGTGTCAGTACAAATATTTTTGCGAGCTGCTTGTTGTTCAATCGTGAGAATTTTCAGTATCATTTTTGGACACACTTTTCGTATGTTCAAATTGTTACGTAAAATTTGCCGTACACATTCTTTATCAATACCTACAGATTGAGCAACTGCACGAATACTTAATCGACCGTATTTGATGTTGAAGGACGAACTGGCCGCGAATCATCTAGCTTAGTCGCCAATCAAATCGTCTAACTTTTATTATTAAATCTATAATTGGTTGCATTATCCTCGCGAAATTTCGTGTAAACCCTCGAAAAAACTAGCCAAACCTTAAAAACGATCGTAGTAACTACAATGACATTTTCAATTCATTATTAAAAACAATATGACGAGTAGCACACTACGTGACAGGGGATAGTCAATAATACATGCACCTTTCTATTACCGAGCTGTACTCCGTGTCTTGCTAACAGTATCCCGACTTATTTAACCTGCTGTAAGCCGAAACTGCACTGTTTCAATTTTAGTGCCAATTCAGCTTCCTTTGACAATCGTAAGGCCGGTTATAATTTTATTTTGACGTTTTAGTCAACAATCGAAAATCTTCAACAATGAATAAACACTAATTTACTTCCGAGCGACCCGAAACACTTTCTTATGAAAATAAAATAACGTGTTCTTGAGGCTAAAGACTGCACGATTAAATTGTCATGTCTCATCCTGTATTATAAAAGCTGTTTTTCCCCCTCGCGCTCCCGATTAACAGCATTTACATGTAGCCAAGAATATGATCTAGCGCGGCATAAACCTCTACTTTCTGCAACGCTTTGAGCCTGTCTTTCATGTTCGACATGGGAAACTTTACTCGCACAGTTGGCTTATTTAATCCACTTACCGTAGCTACTAATTAGGATTGACTCGTGTATGGAGACACTGTTTTTGTCACATATCTCGTCTTCTTCGATTCTCCAACTATTCATTACATCACTTTCCACTATGGGGCAGAAGTACGGTATAGTTTACATTGAAATGGCGTGGCTACCAGTTTGTTTTCAATATTTAGCTCAATGTACTTTGAGAATCCTATCTTGAATTCATTCCTTGCAATATAGTCTCATTGCTTATTTATTTACTTCACCAGCAATTTCCTTCGCACAATATTCTTAATTACGGAAGTAACTACCTCATGTGCGTTAATTCGCTTTTTTAGTGACAGCTGCAGCTGCGAGTCCCGATTGATCGTAAGAATTTTATTGTCAATATGTTCTCTTTTTGTTAAGACAACTGCTCTACCACGCACACTTTTGACCAATAGTACAAGTTTGTTATCTTCTATTACATTCTTAACAAAATTTACAGTAGTTTCAGACATTTTCACGGTTTCCTCAATAAGAACTGGCAAATTACTCTCCTTCACGAATTCCCTTTTTACCTTCGGATACTCAATCAATACAACATCAGACTGTTTCTTAAATACTAATCTATCATATATCTTGTAATAGATCACTTGCGATAACTGCGTAAAGTTTCTATTTATAATCGCGTCATATTGTTACACCTCGTCGAACATTTGTTTACGATGACATTTTCTTTAATAACTCCGCTTGGTTTGACTTCATTCTCTGTTTTCCGAATCTACTAATACGCTTGATTTATTACTAAACGAAAATTTGTTTTCTAAAACAATCGATTTCTTTAAGATACAATTCGAACTCACGGAATCTATAAAACCATTTAGGAAATACGTTGCCAAGCTTGACAAATTTATATATTTAGTTCTGGAATATTGCGCGTCGCAGCCTACTTTAATGATTACACCATTTGGGATTTGGTTTATTGCAATCGAGCGAGATATTACCGACTTCTTTGTATCTATAGCATTTGATTTCGTGCTTAAGCCAACAATTCTTTGCTATCGATCCGTTCTATCACCGACACCAATATTATTGCCGCGCACTTACGCTATCGCCTCATTTCCTTGTTTCTTACTGTTCAAAAGCTTTCTCTCGCAGAGTGACACGATATTTCGATATTTTGAGTTAACTGAGTATGACGTCGACAATAGTATGCCCTGATCATTTTAAGATACTGGAATTTATTCCTGGAGCGAACATTAAGTAATTACTCTGTATTAATATTAATCAACAGAAATAATATTAATAATTGATAATATTTATTAATTAATTGTTAATAGCGGACATCTTAACAAATATTTAGCACAATCAGATACAGGTATATATTAGCAGTTTTTTAGCAGTTTTTTTCCCGCTGATAGTGTGGGAAAGAGGATCAGTTTGCACCCAAGGAGGACTGAGTTTAGTAGGAGAGATTTGTATTTTATTCGAGGATTGTAAATGTTCGATAGAATGTTGAGTTTCAGTTTTAATCCAGCAGTTATTAAATATTTTACATTTATTCCAACATACGTAGAATTGGAGTGGAAATCTAAAGTTTCAAGAAAATTTCGAAAGCAGCTTTTTTGTTTTTAAATGTTTTTTTTTACCACAGCACACTATTTTTTATAATTAATTAAATCTTCTAGGTTCATCGAGTAATTCCATTTTTTCTGCAGCGCTTCTGGGCCTTTTGACGCGGTCGCATTCAAGATCCCAACACGGTACCGGATTTTTTATTGTTTTATTTTGTTTTTTAGTGTTTCATTTTCAAGGTTTACCGACTATTATCGAATTAGTAATGATGTCGACGAAATTATTATATTTTACGCTGAGATTGTTATATTCAGAAGAATTTGTAGTATTGTGCTGTAAGATGATCTATATACATGTCCCAGTTAGTTCGAATAGAGCTAAGTTTAAAAGATTTCTTAGAGTAAAGATATTTTTCGAGATTTATATCTATAAAAATAGGATAATGATCCGAACTCCAGGTCTCATCATGCACATTTACATTTTTTTTGTCACATATGTCTATAGAAGAAAATATTAAGTCAACGTTTGAGGTATAATGTGTATACATATTGATGTATTTTTTCGAATCAGTGTTATGTAAGAATGAATTGCAGTTTTCTGCAGAATTAGCAACTCTAATTCCGTTACTATCTGAAAAATCACAGATCCAACAAGCATCGTGTGAATTAAAGTCGACGACAAAGATGCTTGATTTATATTTTAATAAATTGTGTCCCAATGAACTTGAGAAAGCGTAAAACCTGGAGTTCGACAACATACATAAATATTAAGTGCTGGTTTTACATTATTAAAGTGTACACCGCATATTTCGATGGATGCGTTTGGTGATACAATATTATTTATTTCGATAAACGCTAGGCATTGACGAATTAATATAATAATACACTCGCCTCTTGAGTGGAGCCGATCCTTTCTGAATATTAAAAAACTTGGAAACTGATGGCAATCCTCTTCAATAAGCCAAGACTGTGTGCATATTATGACGTCAAAGATGGTAAGGTTTCTTTCAATATCTTGAATCCGTTGAAAAAAGCTTCATATATTCCAATACAAGATTTTTATTGTTTTTTTTTATTGGGCCCGTAATATTAGCCATTATATCGCTATTATTTATATGAACAAATAAAGTCTTAATTCTAGCTTCAATCTTCGCTTATGCTATCTACGTTATTCGGATCATACAGTCGTTTACAAATTCTTTTAATGCCATTTCTTAAATTTTTATCAATGTTTTCTTGGTATATGTTACTGAGCATGTTAGAAAGGGCTGGAATATCATAAATAAAAGTTTGAGCCATGTTTATTAAGTTAGACTTATCGTAGGTAGCCTGAAGAAACTCTATTGTTTTGAGAAAATTCAGTGGATATTTTATTTTTTTGAAAAAAATACATACTAAGTGAGAACCGTTCTTAGCGTAAAACTTATCTATTTTAATGAGATTTACAACTTTTATTTGGAATATGTTTTTTAATTTTTGGTATTTTCTTTGATCAATTTGAATAACGTTCATTATTGTGTTTATTGGCTGGAATTTGCGATTTAAATTCCATTTTCACCAAAAGTCATTATGATATATATATATATATATATATATATATATATATATATATATATATATATATATATATGTATGTATGTATTTGGAAATGATTTTGAATTCTCTCAAGCAACTAAGTGAGGTTGTTGCACATGTTTTTGTATTTAGCTAGTTCCGTGCAAACATATCAGAGCTGCGTGGATCCGTTTTAGGGAGCCGCGGATTAACTTTTGCCTTGAGTAGATCAAATATTTTTTACGAAAACTTTGTATTTGTCATACCTTGTCGATACACTCAAACACTCTTTGTTATATTTGTGAAGAAATGGATTTGGTATTATATAATTTGAATATACTTTTAATTAGTCAATACGAAATTTAGTTGTTACCTTTCATTTAGTTTTTATCGAGAAATGCTACCTGCACAAAAAACATATAGAATAAAAAAAATATATTTTTATAAAATTTACAAATTTGATTAAAAATATTTTTTTAATTTTTACTAAAAACCAATTTGAAAAACCAGCATTTTTAAGGATTTTTTCGGATTCTATGAAAATTCAAAATATGCACAAAACAACTATGATATTCACAATCAGCAACCCAAAATACATAAATACATAAATTTTGAGCAAAAGCAGGTGAGCAGAATAATTACAACTACGGCGATAGGCATAACCTATAACTTACTCAGCAGAAACGTTCAGAAGTTTGGACTCGTCGTTTTGAAAATATTGGACAATATAGTTCCAATCGTAACAGAGCTATACTATATATATATATATATATATATATATATATATATATATATATATATATATATATATATAGAGTGAAAGGCGCACAGACCGACCTGTATCTTAGACGTTGAGCTCACACCAGTTGCTTCGTTGGGTTGTACTCTTTTCTGCGTCGATTTATAAAAGTTGGTGAAATTTTTTTATATTTATTGTGTCTTCAGTTTTGAGTAGAGTGTTATATATCTCTATTCTTTTCTTCAGTTTTTTTTTATTAACGATATTAGACATTATAAGTTAGCTTTAGAAGTGTGAGAGAGAAAGAAAGATATAGTCATAGAGTAGGAACCCTAAGAGTAACAAGCACACACTCAGTTTTCATTAGTAGTACATCTTTTTCTTCGTAAGGTAACGCTCTTGTTGCTCTGTCTCTCTACTATACTTATAGATTTATCTCTCTCACACCCTGTGTGAACGAATTCGAGCATTAATTGATCGCGGGTGCGTATTAGGTAGGGTTACAATAACAATTGTTATAATTTTATTAAATTAAATAAAAATTTTAATTACTTTATTGATTAATAAAATAAATTTACTTTTGATTTTATTTTTCTTATATAGTAGAAAATATTAGACACATTCTCCTCCTTGTACCTGATCATGAATCCGTCTTTCCCTGGATTACTTATAATTTATCCAAATATATTATTATTTATATAATTTCCATGGTAAGTAAAGGTAAGTCTGAGGAATAAATAACAGCAAAGAACCTACGGTCCAAAAAGATTGTTTTAACCAATTTAATCCGTTCGGGGTTCTTTGCACCTCTGCTAACGGGTACATCTACCGGGTGTTTAACTATTAAGTACCCCGTTACAATATATATATATAACAGGCTCCACATGAAAAATTATAATAAAGCTACATCCCTGAAAAGTCGCTAGTGTAGAACGTTCTCTTTAGTTCTGCAAACCACCGCAATTAATTTCTCTAGTAATCGCTGCAATCGATTCGGACTTCCGTCAGAGGTATCCAGCACTCTTAAGGTTAGGATGTATGAAAATAAAATTCATAAAATAAATGATTTAGTTTATTATTATTATTATTGATATTAATTAAAATTTTGATACCAATATTGTAATTGTAAAATAGACTATTGTTTATTGATAATAGGTTAGATATTTATTAAATATCATTAATATAATTTTCTATTTTATTAAAGATAACAACAATATAGTATTAACAGTATAGCAAATGAAATTTCGATTTGTAATTTGTAAACATGTTAAATGTATTACTATTATAACTATTGTAATTGACTCAAATAATTAATTTCTATTACTATATTTAGCGAAATGAATCTTTCGATACTCAGAAGTTTTCAAGGTGTGTCAACTTATTTTGCAAAAAATATCATCTCTTCAAGAATACTTACAATTAGTAATAATCCAACAATTCATCAAATATGGAAACAGAATTTTTCTATTCTCAGTAATTCAAACAACGTAAACTTGTTCAATAATATAAATTTCTTGAAACCAGAATTATTACAATATAATCAAGTTTGTGGTATGAAAGTAAAAGGTCGTCTTGAACTTCGTTGTAAAGGGTGTTATTATGTTTCAAGACAAGGAAGACTTTATGTTATGTGCAAATTAGCACCACGGCATAAACAAACTCAAATGATGAAATCATTTGCAAAAAGACGAATTCTTACATTTGCACATCAAAAGAAAAAACGTGAATGGTAAATAGTTTATAAGTTATAAAATTATATATGTATTAGAAATAAAAATGTATAAAGACTTTTTTAAATTATAATAAGTATATGTTTATTATATATTAATTGATCAAGAATGTGTAACATTTATTTACATTTATAGTCTTTTAATTTTTAAAAGATATATATATAAGTTTAATTATATCAGTGCATTTAATAAAAAAGATTAATATCCTGAACTTTTTGTTGAGTCCATATTGAATGAAGTATACACAGCTTTGATGGAAACAGATTTAAAAATTTATGAAAAATTCAACATTTTTAAAGAAATCTGCTTTCTAGAATTATTTTGTATGAACTTATCCTTTTTATTTAAAATTTTCAAAATATTTAAAAGTACTAGAAATAGATTCTAAGATATAAATCTTTACACTAAAAGACACAAAGTTTACGCACACTATGTATAATATACATAATATCACAAAACAAATTTAAAATTTCAAAAAATATATAGAATAATAACAAAAATTACGTATTTTTTGGGAACTTACTGATGTTATACAGTTTTGAGACTAATTCCTTTCTCAATGTATACACTATTTATTAAAGACTACAAACATATTTTGTTAAATCTATTTCACAGCACAAAATTGTTTGTTCTTCACCTAGGGGATAAACTTCTCCCTTGAGATAACTATAGCCAATTGTGTTATGTATCTTTAGTTTCAAATAAATGGACGTTCTCACTACACACAGAAGGCAAACATGCCTTCACAATTACCTTCACGAATACCTGTTTCAATATTTTGTATCATAATACAATGTTTTCTTTTTTCACATGGAAGTCTGTATATATGGTATCATCTTTTTTGAAATTGGTATAATAATTACTTTTACTAATCTTACAAAAATTTAACATATAAAATGTGAAACTTATAGCTTCTTAATTTTTTCAACTAGCTATCAAAAATGAAGGATTTCTTTTTGCCTCAAAATAATTTAATCTTATTTTACTATTATTAAGATTCTACAATCAAATTTGCTCATAGTCCATTTAAAAATATTTACTAAACTGCAAAAGAGTATCAAAATTTGCATATTTTGTAATCGTAATGAATTAATGATTCTTGATTCTATCAAATTGTTCATTAAATAATAAATTTATTACGTTATTTTTGATAAATCACAGTTTTATATAATACAATATCAAGTCTTGTTTAATTGTAAATATAATTCAAAACCATTGTTGATAAAAATAAACCTTATTAGGGTTTTTGAAATTTTATAATAATCCTAATATTTTTCTTTCTTCAAACGAGTAAAAAATTTTAAATGTCTATAATATATTTTTGTTTTTTTTATGACTATTTTTAGTGTTTCAATAAAATTGAAATAAAAAACTAGTAAATTTTTAGTAATAAAGAACACTATATTTGAATTAAGTATTTTGTTTTAAATATAATTTAGCAATAAAATATAATTATATACATACGCAGTCAATGTACATAAAGAAAGATAGATAAAAAAGCTATACAAATAAAAGATAACATTAATTATTTTATAACTAATCCTAACATTAACAATATATACAATTGTTAAACTAATTAAATAGTTCTAATTATAAGGTAGATGTGAATTTTTTTTGAAAGAAATATAAATATTTACCTTTTCAGAAATTCAATAACAGAGTCTTATATTGGTAACAAATAAAGTTAGATTGAAAATATGACTAATGTAAAGTTTTATGTTTACTATAAATAAACAAAACAGATCGTCTCCTATATAAATATAGTGTTATTGTTATTGATTCATGAATTGAGCCATGGGATCTTCCTCTCTCATACGTTTCATCTGATATGCTTCCTTTTCTTCTTCTGTAAGTTCTTTTACAGCAAACATACTATTATATGGTCGTTTCCTTTCATCTAGTTTCAATAACCTTTCTGCTTCTTTTTGACTTTCTTCTTCTTTTTTGAGAGCTTCTTTTAATTTATTATCATTCTTGATTTCTTTTTTCTTATTTAACCTTTTTTCTTTCTGTCTCCTTTTTTTATCCCTTCTTTTTTCCTTTTTATTTTTTCGCTCAGTTTTTCTTCTATCTTCTTCAGATGACTCACTTGAAGAGCTACTTGAAGACTCATTATCTGATGTATTATTTTCGGTACCTGTAGCTGTTTCATGTGCTTCATCTTTGTTATCAATTTCTTCGTTTCTTGCTTCCTTTTCTTCAAGAAATGCCACTCTGCTAAATTCTTCTGCATCACTTATAGCTCGTTTACCAGCTTCACCACAACAATAGGAATTCTTTATAAAAGAATGGCAACATTTATAGCCCCATTGGCCTGCATTCCAGTAGGAGCCAAAAACTGATGTATGATTGTTTACATAAACATCTTCTTCATATCTAGATCTAATGACTTGCTTTTCTTGACCTTTGATAATCTAAAAATTTGAAATATTCGCAACTCATAATCTTATCATATAAAATATAAAATAAACATTTATTAATAGCATGTTAATATCAATTTATTACTTACATTTCCTGTACGTGAATATTCTATATATTCTTCAGTTTGTGCTAATAAAAGAGCAGGGGGTGGAGCATTTAAATGTTCATCACCACCATATTTTTCAATCACAGTCCCACGGGCTTCATTTTTTAATTCTTCGCGTTTTTTATCAAATTCTTTCTTTAAAAGTTCTACTTTTGTAGGCTCTGCCAACAGATGTACAGTAACACCTTTTTCATGCGCATCCCAGGCAAATAGTTGGGCATTTGCATGTTCTCGAGTATCTCCCGAAAAACGAACAGAATTTTCACCTCTGTAGTCAACTCTAGAAAATTAAATATATTTTAATAAGTTAATAAAATAATAATTTTATAATAAATACAATTGTATTTTAATTTTATAAACATTTAGTAAAATAGTGATATTCTGTCATAAGCTATTATATTCAATTATCGTCTATTATAATCTATTATAATCTAATTTTTTTTAACTACATAAATAATATTAAAACTAAAAAAATTGATTAAAAGAGAAGGTAACAGAATATAAGATTGAACAATTACTTTATATGTATAAATTTTTCACTCTTCATTATACTTTTTTGTAAATAAAAAACATTTTCACTGCTACTGTATCTGTTTATTTTTAAGAATATTTTACTAAAATGAAAATATACCATAAATAATAACTTACTCTCTTTCTGTGCCAGCATACGGATTGTCACGCATAGATCGGGTTTTTGGATCATAGTACGCTGAATTTGGATCTAGATTTCTTAAATATTTAGCTGTATCTTCCCTAATTCTTAAATTTCTAACAGTAATACGTTGTTTACTGTCCACTTTTGTTCCAGGCATGTCTACTTCATCAACATATTTATCTTCATCTGCATCTGAATCTTGCTCATCTTCCTCTTCTTCTTGTTTTGAATTTAATTTTTCAGCTCTTAATTGTTTTTTTGCTTCTTCAACCTTCTGATATTCTTCTACAATAGCTCTATGCTCCGATGGATCATAACCTGCCCACCTATTTTAGATGTTTTTAAATATTTTTAAAAACAATATTAAATAATATTAAAAATAGTTATTTTTTCAGCTAGAAAAGGCATCCGTTTTATTATTATTGTTAAACACCAGACTTTACTTGCAGAGTATGGTTCGAATTCGATTTCCATCACCTGAATTTTTTGGATGCACACAAAATAGTGTCTACCAAATGTTCCACTAGTGGTAATCGAACTCGATATATGTATATATATCTAATTAAAAGGCCTATTTAGTTTATTGAAATAATAATAAATAAGTAAATGAATAATTTTAATAAGTTTTTTTAAGAATAAAAAAGTATTTAAAATATTATAGTCTACCTATCTCGTTTGCCATCATAATCAAGAGATAAATTTGGCTGTACAAATTCATCTGGTGCAATATTAGTATTTGTAAATTTTGCCAACGTTTTTCGTGGTCTTTCAAAACAATCTTTTTTTTGATGCCCCATAGCACCACAGTTTTCACATGCACCTTTCCTCCACTTTGTTGCAACTTTGTTGGTGTGACCTCTATTATACCACTCATTTAATTGGCTATACTCTTTTTGTTTTTCTGGTTGTGGCCTTTGATGTTTTAAAGTTGGTCCCTGTTGAAATATATAAATAAAAATTAATTGATTAATATAGTAAAATAATGAATTTACATATTTATAAGATGAAACGAATTATTTTATGATCAATTTAAATTTAAAACGCTTACAATCTTTATTAATTAGATTCTAATTCTTCTAAAATTGAACGAAATTTTTTTTTATTGATTTATACTAACATGTAATACATTAATAAAAAGACTATATAAACGTTAATATTAATCAGATTACATTCAAATTGATACTCTTAAATTATATACATTAAATTCTATCCTTAGAAATGATAAATATTACTTACATGAGCTCCAAAATACCATGGTGTTGAGCTTATGTATTGTGGAATGTGAGGATTAATATCCTTTCCTTCTTCATCAACAGCAGCTGGTGCAGTACCCGCTTTTCTAGCCTCTTCAAGTTCCTTGGCTTTACGCCAATCTTCTCTGCTCTTTTTTCTTGGTTCATCCTCAAAAGTGCTAGCATTTTTTAATATTTCAGATACAGGAGCATTCCTCAATGGATTAGCCATTATATTAGGCTAAGTCTTAAAAATTCACTATTGGTATCTACTTAAACGTAGATAATAATATTTTGATCTTTACTTAAGAATGTGACTGAAATTCACTTTATTGGAAGTTCTACATTATAAATTTGTTTTGGGTATATAATCACCGAATATAGATATTTAAGATAGAAGATTCAGTTCTGTATTAATTAGCTGGTATTGTCAAAGAAAACATTTACCGCACGTACGAAGGCGCCTCTAAATGAAAACAAAAATGGTCGACAAGAGAATATTGGCAAATTAAAGATAATATGCGATACTAGCGGTGGAGAGGAGAACTAAAAAAATAGCAACCATGGGCGTTACAGAACTACATGAAAGCATTGTTTAGATTAGTAAAAATTCGATGTTCATTAAAAATTTCTTGGGAAAAACTGCAAATTACTGAAATACATCAAAGTGAAGCGTAAGAAGTATTTTAGTAAAGTTAAGACTGTAAAAAATCATTTTAGAGTTCCTTCCATACAGCCGAAAGGGTTTTACAAGGGGAGATTGTTGTAAAGAACTTCACTTTTTATAGAAATATTAGTACTAATGTAAGTTTTTCTTGTATACCTAAACCAGAAGTTGCTAAAATTTATTTTATAATATTGAAATAATGATCAATTATAAAAAGTGGAACAAAATAATAAAAATTAATTGGATAAGAAAATAATCGTTTACGGCTGTAATGATAGTTATGTTTCTAAACATTATACATGTATAACAGTTATTTAGAAAAATAAATCTATTTTAAAATTATGTTTATTTAATTTATGTTTTGATTCTATTATGTGTTTAATTAAAATGTCAATACAACAATTATAATACATTTATTCAATGTTTCAAAATACTATGGTATTATATAATATAGTACAACATTTAAATAAATATGTTAAGTATAAATACTTAATCTGAATTAAAAAATCTAGTTTACTGCATATATACTCTGTACTATCGTAACGCTCACGATTGCCATTTTTGCTTCGATGTAATGGTGCCGTCGTAAATGCGGTGTACGCTGTCTTTAACGATAAAAACTAACAACCTCTCTTCCGAACAGTAGCACTATTTAAAAAATAGCTGAAGAAAGAACTTATATTTTTATTAAAAAAAATAAGTTGTACTTAAATATATTTACTAAAATGCTGTAATATATTTCATAATGATATAGCGTATGAAAACAAAATAGATTTGATATAATTGTTTGTTTTATATTTAATTAACACACAATGTAATATAAAGTTAGAGTTAAGTAAAGATAAGTTTTGACATAGATTTATTTTTCTTACTGATTTTAATCCATTAAATTTGTTTAAAAACTATTATTATATCAACTATAAATGAATGTTTTTTTTCAAATTTAACTTATATTATTTTGATCCATTTATAGGAGTGTTGTTTGTTTCAATATTATAAAATAAATTTAATCTTAGAATTTTCACAGCTTCAGGTTCAACGATACAATGAAAACTTATTAGTATTAACACATCTACGAAAAGAAGTTCTTTACAAAGTCACTTTCAGAAAAATTCTATGATTCATCTTTAGACTCATAAATATTTGACGTACGTCTACAGCATTAACATAACACGTCGTTCAATAAGTCCCGAGACTAACAACGAAAACAACATTTTTTGTCTTCAAAGATCATTTTTATTCATCAATATCATCTCCTTTTAGAGTGATAAATCGTTCCTCGTTCAAAACAAATTTTCTTCCCTGGAGCATTTTTTTTGAGATCATCAAAGAGCCCGCAGTCGCTGGGTTTTAAATCTGGTGAATACGGGGGGTGGGCAGCAAATCAAAGCGCAACTCGTTCAATTTTGCCATTGTTTTCTTGGACTTGTGGCATGGTGCGTTGTCTTGGTGGAAATGGTGCTGCGATCTCCTCCTTAAAACATACCAACAAGTAAATATAATAATCACTGTTGATTCATTTAGCTTTTTCCTGGTAGTCAATGAAAATCACGCCAGGTGTATCCCAAAAAACAGACGTCATGGCTTTGTCAGCAGACTATTGCTATTTTGGACGCTTTAACCAGCCATGCGCCACTCAGATGATTATGGATTCGCCTCCGGAGTGAAATGATGTATCCATGTTTTATCCATGGTCACGTATCGACGCAGGAAATCCTTTTTATTGCGAGTAAATAGCGATAAACAGCTCTCTCAATGGTCGACTCGTTGCTGGTTTTGTTCTACTGAAAGCAATCGCGGCTCCCATTTGGAAGAAACCTCTTTTATGCTCAATTTTTCATGGACTGTAAATACGCTTTTAGATGATATCTGTGTCATTTTTGCAATCTTACGAACCTTTACTTTGCGATATTTCATGACAATTTCTAACATTTCACTCACACTTTCTAGTGTAACGGCTTTCAATGGCCTACACAAACATTCTGCATCGTTTGTGCACGTTTAAATTCAACATACCACCGATTAATCATTGGTTTGGATGAAGAGGAGTCCGGGTAATGTTTTTTAAGCCATTGCTGGGCTTTTACGGTGTTTTTACCCATGAAAAAACAATGTTTTATGAACACGCGAAACTCGGTTTTTTCGATTTTGCAAACAAATTACAAAGTGACTTTACTCTAACCTCGATAA
The DNA here is from genome assembly GCA_018907035.1 of Sycobia sp. Sy_11. Classification (NCBI taxonomy): domain Eukaryota; kingdom Metazoa; phylum Arthropoda; class Insecta; order Hymenoptera; family Epichrysomallidae; genus Sycobia; species Sycobia sp. Sy_11. The sequence continues at coordinate 7,057,627 of JACCIC010000004.1, forward strand.
CTCTGCTGTTTGTGGTTGTGTGAAATTGTTACACGTTTCATGTAAAGGTTCGTACTCTAGGGAACGTGGTCAGTTTGGTACTACTAGTACCATCTCTGGGTTAGTCTTTGGACTTATTGAACGACTTGCTAGCACTGATCAGACTAAAGACAAATAAAAAGTTAGAAAGGACAGGGTGCGAGATAAATCAAAATTCAACTCGGAGGTTCAACTAAGGATTTTCCCGACGTTAACGAAATACTGTAGGACAGCTCACTTACGATTAAATACCTTAAATTAAATAATTAACTGGAATTTCGAATTCAACGTTATTCGTATTAAAAACTTATAATTCATCACATTTGAAATCACGATTTCGAAAAAAAGAGTTCGCACTGCCACTAACGCTGGTTATTGGAGAAAGAGAGAGAGAGAAAGTATACAGAGCTCATTAATTTCATACAACCTTTGCGAGGACATGCTTCCGCCATCTGAATCCATAATCGGAGGGAGAGAAAGAGAAGAAAGCACGAGAATAGACATTGCGCATCCCCGGCACCATTACTCTTCGATGCATAGAAGAAAGCATGCATTGCGTCAGGTAAGACAGAGAGAAAGAGCGTGCTCATCGTGCGATCGCGCTAGTCGCTTCAAGCACTCTCCAGTTAATTGATTGTCCGATCAGCGATAAGTTAGACCGGTTCAGCCCTCTATCCCGAGCTGAACAGTTCCACCATGGATCCTCTGCTTTCCAGAAAAGCGGAGACGAGGCCACCACCGCCTTGTAAGTTCATTTTTAAAATTTAATTCTCACGCTCGCTCAACCTGCCAGAGCTCGAGATGAAATTTTCGTCTTTCAACCCCTCAGGTTTGGGATTCCGGCTTTCTGGTAATAAATTAAATTAACTTTTATTTGAAATAGAAAAGGAATAAAAATTTATTCGAAAAAATATAATAAGAAAAAACTATAAAATATAAATGTAATATAAAAAAATATAACAATAATATAACAATAAAATTGTAATAAATTTAAAAATTAATTAACTATTTGGACTTCGAATTCTAAGTTTATTTTGCGCGGGCCAAATATGCGTTGAGATTCGCTAGATGCTATCACGCAGATACCAAATTTAGCAGCCATGTCGCAAAATTTTAATTCGGGAGAGAGTACTCCCCACTTCATGGCTGTACCCCCAAACACTCCGTGCTACTCCAGGTCTTTGTGGTACATGAAATCCAACGATATTTATCTCTTACGGTGCCACGCCGCGCTGTCTTTATGGCTTGCAAAATCTGCATCAGCTTTCCCTTCACCGCGCCATGCCTATTCGCAGCTCGTGGTTTGCGCCGCTTGAAAGACGCGTTTGATATTATACTATGAATAAATATAATATAATAGATTTAATAATACGTTTATATAATAATTTTAATTAATTTTCGTGCGAGTAAATGTACTTGTCACAAAATATTCCAGTCGTAATGCTGGCCCCAATCTCTTCTGCATCTAAGGTGGCAGTACTCAGATGCCGCAATCTTCCTTTCATTACGGCGGGACAATAATATAGAAGATGTTCAGGCATTTCTTCTTCTATGTGACAAAAACGATAAGATGGGTCCCTCATGAGGTTCACCCTGTGCATGCAGGTATTCAGCTTGCTGTGACCCGTAAGAATCTTGACCAACTGCTTGGCCTTTATTCTGCTCAAGCAAGGGATAACCTTGGTCTAGTCCTTTGCGGTTTCCGTGGATATGAAGGTATTAACCTGCCTGCATGTTCAGGTTTTTGCCCCATGGTAGATTATCCTCTTGTGCTACCCATCTATCTATGTTTGTTCTACCGATAGTGTTGCAGATTGCTATAACCGGTTATATATCCTATTTTGGTTTTCAGTTAGGTAAGGACATCTGTTACACCATTCGCTTTTATCCTTTGATAACCCGTGATCTACGTCAGCATGATCTTCCCCTTTTTAACTAAACTGTTTAAGGCTAGATAACAGGTCCAAACCACCTTAAATTTTATTATAAAGCTCTGAATAGCTGGTCTGAATAGTGCGCTCTTGCCGTATGAGCAAATGCAAATGCGAGTTCGAAGGACCACTTCAGCGGCCGTCTCTGCTCCCCGCAATATAGCCATCAACTCCGCCTGAAACACGGTGAAGTAACGTCTCAAAGGGACGATTAAATCCATGCGGTTATACGATAAACTCAATGCAGCTTCCATGTATGTATACTTGCTTTTCCATTCTGTGTGCTTAGAATCACGCACTCAGATGGACTCTTCCTCATTGGGTATCCCCAAAGAGTACGTTATCAGGGAGTGGCCAGAGAGCATCTCTGTATCATTGCACTTTCCGTACGTTGATCCTATTGGCTATTGAGCTACAGCAGAGCGTTATGTCAATGACTTGTTCTCTTAGTTTGTTAAGGTAAGTGAGGGTACCACCTATATTAAGTATCTCCTGGTCTGTGCCTGCCAGATAGTACTCCAGTACCTTAATTCCCCTTGTGTTCGTATCAGTTCTTCCTCAAACTCTATGATGTCAATTCGCATCATACTTGGAATTAGTGGAAGATTGATTATCAGCATGATCAGTCGTTCTGCTAGTCACGTCTTCGTCTGCGATGCTTTGATCGTCAAAGCAAAGGATTAGTATTTGGTGGTCCGAATTCAATTTTGTTCGTAGCTGATTGATACAAACACGGCTGTGATGATTTACATATTCTTTGTTTACAAACAAATTGTAGACCACCATCGTAGATTAGTACCACTATTTGGGAGCATAAATAAAGACGTAAATTAATATAAAAATTAAAATATGTGATTGATAGGTTAAATTTACTTTACCATAGGAACAGCGCTTATTGTCTCTGCATTTCTAATTTCTTCATATTCTATTAACCTGCGAATTTAAATTTGGTGACGCATTGAATTAACACATATAAGAATACGAATAAATATGAGTTGAACTCTTTTTTGTGTCTGAGGCCTATCTGTTCATTGACGATTTTTTCAGGCAGCTCCATTCGGACGATTCTGTGATATAAAGTTATTCCATATGTTGACTTCAAACACAGACCTCAGAACAATCACAGCACTTAGCCTTTTTCTTTTAGTCTCATTGCATAAACCAAATAGCAGTCTCGCAGATACTCGCTCAAAGTATGAAATACATCATATGGTACCCTGAAGCTCCGCTCCATAGTCGATAAAATATTAACTCTTTTAATAGTATTGAAGGTATTCCGTTAGGAATCACCAAGACAAGATAAATAGATAATTCCAACAAGAGATCTTCAATTCCTTTATCGCGTTTATAACTGCAAGAATTGCATCTACTTTAGCTCGGTTCCTTTAGAATTCGTATTTTCTATCCGTATTATCACTGGTAGCTTTCACGACCTCTTGAAAACGTAACTTTGTCAGTCTCTACATGAGTTTTACAACAGTATTAAGAATTTGGAAAGGTCGACATGACGAGAATACCTTCCTTGAACATTTATTCATATTGATAATATAGCCACGATACTATATACACTCTATATCCATTTTATATTTCAGAGAAAATATACTATATATCCATGATTGTGCTGAGGATACAGCAAGAATTACTGCCTCCCTCAGGTCTCTTCGCTTAGTTTACAATCTCTCTGCTCATTCCCGGTTTTTCTACTCGTGTTCTTTATTATATATAATTATTAGCTTATTTATTTTTCAGCAAGAGCCTATGTTATCAGACATCCCGATTGTAACATGTAGTCTTTAAACAGCAATTTTACATTGACCAATGATGTATTTCTACCACTGTTTTTAACACTTTCCCTAGGTATCCGCCGGGTTCTGGAGCATCTTATTTCACATGGTCATCATTGCCCTGAGGCGCTTCTATTTGTTAAACATCTATTTCTTCTACTTGTAACGAATGGTTTAGCATTTTCTATAGAGTACTGGGTTCTCTGATGTAGACGTTTCCGTGTGCTCCCAATTTTTCAGCAATCATAAAATAGCCCAAACCACGGTATTATAGAAGGGCTTGGGAAATGGAGAGATTCAGGATAGGTAACTGCAATTTATGATCACTCAGCTTTTTCATTACCATATTTATAATATTTTCAATACATAAAACAAAAAACTAAAAATAAGCAGCGAAAATTCTGAATCAGTTTTGAATATCACCTGATATCAAATCTGTGGATTGAATAAAAATGACAGCGCGCCAGATCGCCATAACAGATCACTTAGCTATATTGACAAGAAATACTATCAATAGTAGTGAAAAAGTTAAAGAGAATGAATGTGGTCAAGAATGCTCGTCACTAGCTACATGAGCAGCTGCAAAGACTAAGTTGCAAGAACAATTTCTCAAAATAAGTAGCATCCTGAATAAAACGATGAAGAGAGCGAGCATACAAAACAACGTAGGTAAAACTCTATAAAATGGTGTGAGTGAAATAATTGAATATGTAGAAGTCAAACAGTGTAAATGAGAAAAAATAAATTTGTTCCACAAAGGGAAATGTATAACAACAATTGCAAATAGAAGAAGCAAATTGCGTCAGAACTAAAGACAGATCGATTTACCACATTCCTCAATAAGGCTTCTATAAAACAAAGATTGATCAAAACGGAAAAAGTAGAAAAAAATAAAATAAAAAATATTAATATGAAACAGAGGATATAAATACAAGAATTAACCTAATAGTTTGTGATAAAGTCATAAAATCGGTAATCTATCCAAAATCGGAAAGGAACGAATGTGTATCACTATCCAAAGAGTGCTGCTCAGGCTGAAATTATATGCATAGTAGTTTCGGACTGGTGTTGGAGACTAGAAGATATTTTTTTAGTATACAGGGATTATTCTTATAGCGAAAGAGCATCCATTAGAAATGCTTAAAATGTATGTAGACTTTAAAAAAAAAAATCATATGATAAAATTAAAAATTTATTTACGATGACAAAATTTAACTCATTAAATATTATAAGTTTTCTAAATTTATACTAATATGTTATTTTACACATTTTTTATTTAGTATTTATTTATATCATTTAATTCGAATTCAGTTTTTTAGCTCTATTATTCTAGTATGTTTTTACAAATGTTTTTAAAAAAAATTTTTTATATAAATTTCTCAGTCACCATTTTTTATTATAAATCTTATATTTACTTTATAGTAAAAAAGGTAATTTATTAGCTTTTAATAAACTTTGAATATATTTGTTTATTATATCTTTGAAATAGCAATTCATCTAAATTAGAAAAGACGTTTGTGCGTTTAATTTTAAGATTTAATAAACCTTTTTCTTTTACACAAGTAAGTTTCTTTCCATTTTTGCTCTCTATATCCATCACTTTATTTTTTTAGAAAATTTAATTTCTTACATAACGTTAAGTGTAATTATTGTTACAGGGTTGTTAAATCTTTATACCAGATTCTGTCGCTTATTTTAAAATCATATAAAATGCATTAGTCAGATTTTGATTATTTTTAGTACCTGATAGTATGGATATATGCAAAGAAAAGATTTAATTGTTTTACCAGTGAGAAACTAGTCTAGTTTCTTACCAGTATAAAAATGTCTAACTGTGTCATATATATATATATATATATATATATATATATATATATATATATATATATATATATACTATAAAATTACAAAATCCAGTGTAATGTTAAAAACGTTGCGTCATGATAGAGGATCAGCTAATTTATTGCCGCTTATTGAACACATATTTACTTCTTCTTTATTTATCACCTCACTGTGAAAGCCGTTACAATTTACCGTGCCAATTATCGACCTATCGAAATAGGTTGGACAGTTAAGCAAGTCTATATAGATGAGTCGAACTTCCTCTGTTTGAACACATTTGCCTTAATCTGCTTTCAGTAAAAGCACGAAAATCAGGCTTTCCATCAATAATCCTCAAAATAATTATTTTCAGTTTGAAAAAATGGTAAACTGTTGAGTTATACTTCATCTCTTGTTCCATTGCCATAAACGTCTTTATACAACTACAAGAGATGAAGAGACTACTGTGTCCGCTACTTATTTATTGCCAGCTTTTTACCATCACTATCGTGTTTGCTTACTCCAGAGTGTCGAAGAATGGGGAGGCGCGATCTGCTACCGGCTCCGAGGGTGTTGCTTTTACCGTACCGTCAATTTACATTGTCACCCCTAGAACCATTGATCTCAAACCTGGGGAAGCCATAGATCATCCATCGACTCCCAAGTAAGAATAAAAATAATTGAAAAGAAACATATAATGATATTAGCGAGTATTTTATTTTGAAATCGAGATGGTTTGTTTTGTCGCTCATATGCACAAAATACGTACAATTTGTTATCACTTTTAAAGTCTTTAAAAATTAAAGAAAGTCTTTAAAAATTATTTTAAAGATATTTAAGAACATTTAAGAATTCTTTAAAAGTTTTATGACGGGTGTAAAATCGAATGATTATATGATATTTATAGTTCTTAAAGGTATAAATAAAGATTTTTATATGTACAGATATTTGTCTTTTCCAACTTTTCGAATTTCTTAATTAATATAAACCTCTTGTCAAAGCAATAAAATATATAAAAACAATTTACAATTCTTTGAAACACTATATATTAAAATAATTAAACCTTGTGCGAATTAGGACAGAAATATAATTCTGTATTGCAATTGAAAGATTATAGTTGAATGTGACAACAAGCGTATAGTCAAGATAAGAATGTGTTTCAAAGTATTCAAACTTTCTTCGCGTGATGCGTATACTATTTCATATTCTATGAAGTTAAAAATTCCGACTTTCATATCTGTTTCTATCTTTATTAAGAAATAAAATAGCATATTAATCAGCACAGGACGAAAATGGAACATTTCTACGTGCGTGCATTTTACCGGCTGAGGACGAGATCGATAAGCATCTGTTTCGAAGTATTCAAACCTCGTTACTTGGTGTATATAAATTTTTTTACATATCGAGCTCAATTTTCGAACTATTGCTGCGTCTGCTGCTATCTTCACGAATAAAGAAAACTGTTATTTTCGTTCCACTTGTTCTAACCGTAGTACATGGACTGACACCAACATTTTTTTATCCCAAAAATTTTTTTTCTCGTTTCTAATGACGAGTGATGTCTAAGAATTTGTTGCAGATGAATAAAAAAAATATTATTTTTATATTGAATTTTGGTTCATTCTCAAGACTAAAATAGAATATCGATTTCAATAACTGATCTTTTACATGTTAATAAAATATACAGTAAGTAATGATGATTAAATACAATTTTTCATTATTATGTACAATATCAATATGTATGTAAATCATATATGTAAGTATAGCAACTTAAAGATTGAATCAAATATATAATATCCGAAAACTTATAAGGATAACACCCAATTTTTTGCATTTTTTGCACGCGCACACACATCCACACACGCACAGTAACAAATACAATTATATATATATATATATATATATATATATATATATATATATATGTGTGTGTGTGTGTGTGTGTGTGTGTGTGTGTGTGTGTATGCATGTATTACCTGCTTAAATGTGATTGTACTACTTACTTCTGTGATATTTGATGCATACGTATTGATACTATATATAATAATGGCGAAAGATTGAATCTAATTTTCACAAAATCACAACCTACTGATTTTTTTTGTCGACTATTGTAACTTATATGAATGAAGTTTTTATGTACTTATAAGAGATTTTAGTAGCTGTTCTTGATATTGGAGGTTCCTTCCACTACGCAATAGAAACGTTCTTATTAAAATAAAATTTGTTTTGAGATTAGAAATAATATATAATATTTTAGTGAGTAGATCTGACTCTATATACAAAATTTCTATATCAGTTATTTTATCTTGTAACATTTAAAAACTTAAGATTATTTGCTACTGTTAAAATTTGTTAGAACAAGAACGAGGTATCAACTATGAAGGCCATTTTTCTAGATTGAGCAACTTCACTTTAGTTTATTTTTAAACAAATTTTATACAGTTTTAGGGCCTAACATTGTTTGGGGTTCCAAAGATTGTGCTTTTTAACTTTAGGATTAGTATCTTCCAATTCGAAGAATTAAATTGGATATACTGTATTAAAGAAAAATTTCAATAAAACTCCCTACTTGTCGCCATGAGTCAAGAAAAGCATAAGATTTTAAGTAAAAAAGTTCTAATAATCCTATGTCCATAAATGTGTAGTTTCATAAACATAGTCAATTTGCGTTTGATGAATTCTACATACATTCGTATGAGACAGGCAATCACCAGCTATAATACATATAAATTTCGTTGAACAAGAATTAGTTTTTTGTTTGAGCAGAATTTATCATCAGGATTTTCCTTGCTTGAAATGTCAATAGCATCAAAAGCAGAGGCTTTTATTAAAACAAAATTTAATTATATTATATATTAAATTTATTTGGAGAGATATATATTATAAATTTAATTATAACAAATACCATATCTTCTGAGCAGATGAATAATTTAGATTTTAAAACTACAGAAATTATTTTGAACATAATCCTGGTTACCTCACTGAATCTCTCTTCTAGAGAACTTCGAAGATGTCAGTACTTTTTTAATTTGAAATTTCATATTTTTGTAGTTCGTGTATGTTATTTCTTAATATTTAACTATATTATACTCAGAGAGATCACAACTTCAATTAGTAGAATGACCGAAATTTCTGAAATCGTCAAGATTGGTTTTGGAATTATTGTATCATGGAAATTTTGTTCCTACATCAGTTATCTGCAGCTTCATATTCTGAGGTTTCCAATTTTATGTCTGAATATTTATTTAACTAAAACTCTATGCAAGTAGATAAGAAGTTTTATTGTTTTATGATCAAAACAGTACAAATAAAGTAGAATTTGAAGTAATATTTTATTCAAATACAAATATATACATTAGGTAAATAGTTTGTCTTTTATTTTATTTGTAAAATAATGATCATTATATTATTATTTATCACTAAACGTTGTAAACAGAAATAATTGCACACAATTTTATTTATCATTCGATTTCTTCTATTCAAACCAATTTTTTACAATTTATATTTTATGCATTGTATTTTATTGTAATAAAATATTTATTGTCCCAGATATTCAACACTGGATGAAGAAATGGTCGCGCAGCTTGATAGTTTATCCGCTCGAAGTCGGGCTCAAGAAAGATTTCACCCACCTGCCAGTTTTGAGCACGTATTGTCTCACTCCAACTCTTTGAGGCAACAGCAGCCTACAAAAACCGATTCAAGCTCTTTACTAGCTGGATCGTCATCCAACAATGACGTGATTTATGCGAAGCCAATCGTGTCTATGACCTATGATTATCCAGCCATGAATTTTGACATAAAGCCCAAACCAAAGCCAACACCTTCAAGCAATTCTTTCACAATTTTTTCACCCGAAAAGGTAGCCTTATTGTTAATTTTGTGATAAGCTTAGATTGTATGTGAAGAAAATATCTTAACAAAAATTTTAGCAATACTAAAAAAAATAGTAGCAGAAAATAATAAAAGGAATAATACTTTTATTTTAGAAATGTTTTTTTATGTTACTAGTGAAACGAAATTTTTATGTTAATATTGTTAATATAGTGAACATTTTATCAAAATTATGCTTAAAATGTATGCATCCACAGAAGTAAAAAGACTTTCTAACGTACAAGAAATTAATATTAGGCTTATAAGGAGGGAGTATGACGGTGCAGATTGAAAAAGAAGTACTAATTATATATAAGAGAAAATTGTCTCATGAGAATGGGAGAATGGAAAGGCATTAGGTCCTAAAAACTTATAGAATTCATTTTGGATTTAATTACAGTGATCTAGACCAGTCTGAATCAAATTCGTTGCTTTTATATCGAAGTTTTTCCTTAATAGACTATTTTATTTTAGAGAAATTTCATGTTACTTTTTTTGTTAACACAATGCATTACGAAGACGATTCTTCAATTGTGAATATACCTCTTATTTAACAAACAATTAAATAGCATAATTTTTGACATGCATAAATATTACCTGAATATCCAATAATAAATCATTGCAGTTTCCAGATTCATTTTCAAGTACGTTGGATAACGACAGTCCACCAAGTCAGCCATCCGAGTACAGCGGTAAGTCACCGTCCTTCGATTTTAACAATCCACCAAAACCTGTCGAGATCTCTGGACATTACGATCATCCTTTCGGCGATGTACCAGCTTTCGCGCAAGGTCCGTACCAACATGAAGTTATTTACGATCACATTCCTGAGGATCACTTACATCACTATCATCATCACCTGCCGAGCTCTACCGAGGAACCAGAGGTCATGGACCAACGGGTGAACAAGAGACCCTACTCCTATTATTACATTGGAAAAAAGCTGTGGTACATACCCCTGTACTTCAGCATCTATTTCATCATTTATATAGCCGCTTTGGTATTGAAAAGTATCGCCAGGCACAAGATTACTTTTCCACCGAATCCACAAGCAGTCGCCAGAAGCGTTGGCAGTTACGATAAGAGCAGCCCAAGTTGGATGGATTATGCAACCAGGGTTCTCGAAGCTATTGAGATGTACAAACAACGGATAAATAGCCGATGATGTAATATTTAATATACAAGTTGCAAAACATGAAAAAGATTTTGTATTGAATGTGAATAATGGGAAGACTTGATTACGAACTCTGAGGTTTATATTTGTTTTTTTTTATATTTGAATAAATGTTTGAAGTGGATGTGTAAGCAGTGATCATGAAAGAATTTCTGATTTTGGCGCACAGATGTAATAACATATGTAAATAGTATATTTTCTTATCATTGTAATAATATATGAAGAATTTTTAAGATAGTTAACATAGTATTATTGGATTTTAATATATTACAAGAAATCTTCAATAACTTATGCATTTGATATAGTAAAGGAATATTGCATATAATATAAATTTTGAACGTATTTTTTATTAGCTAATGTTGAATTATGTTTAAGTTTAAATTTATTAATTAATTATAATCAAGATCTTTAAGTTCAATTTAGTTGAAAATAATACAATATCATTTTTTGATTTTAAAAATTATATAAATTTGTGAAACTTATTCATGTTTTTCATTTATGAAATAGTTTTAAAAAAACGTAGTTTCGCAGTGCCTGAGATCTCTTCTATCAATTTTCAAATCTCTATCATGGATTTACTATGACAACCTTTATTAATTTCATTAAATGTGTTGTGCGAAACAGCTTTTGAAACTATTGCTACGAATACTTTACTAAAGAGTAAATAATTATTCTTTTTCAATTAATCTTATAACGTTGCTTGTAAAGTAAAAAATTAGGATTCATTAATATTCAATCTAAACTAAATATTTTTACGTTTCAGATATAAAATTGATTTTTACAGATACTAAGAAATAATAATATAATATAAACAATGTTGTTTTAAGTACGTTATTTTATTTTATGTAAACTATATTATAATTTGTTGTGGTTTTCTTTTCTAAAATAGAAATAAAATTTTCTACATTTATTTAATTTAATTATAATATATTTTAAGAATTTTTTCATTATCCTATCCTAAGAATGTATTTTGTTCCTATAATTCTTGAAAAATTGTATGAAATATTCAAAACGAATAGTTTACATTGATATGAAATCTTTATACGTTTTACTATATGAAAAACTATAAATTTTGTTAATTCGTAAATTTAATGAATTAATACAAAAACATCATATCCATATATCAAGATATACGATGATTGATAGTTACGATTAATTTTATTTAATAGTACAAGAGTAAAATATTTTTGAAAACAAACTAATCCACTAATTTAGTAAGACAATTTTGTCGTGAAATTTCAATTTATCTGGAAAAAGATCATTTTTTACACAACGATAATAAATAATTGAAACCATGTTTATGCTTTGTATTATAATGTATCAAATTACTTCCTTGTGTTTTTGGTCTGAAATCTGAATGTATCCTAATAAGTGATATATATGCATACAGAATAAAAAAAATAAGGAATGTCCAAAACTGCATAATTTTATAATTATTGTTAACCATTAAAGCCCGGCGAAATTTACTTGCATTATCGTATACATTTAGATAGGCAGAATACTTAGCTTTAAGTTGCCTTTGTAAGTGGTCTATGTTAAAGTATGTAAATTTGATCAAACTATAGTTAATAATAATTAAAAAATTACTTCTTATCGGTATAATACAGTAGAACATAATACATTAGATATAATGCAGTAGAATATAATACAGTAGATTTAATACAGTAGAACATTATTGCTTGAACATTGTATACTCTGTACATAGGAGCCTAGCTCGATAAATTTATTTCCAAGATGTTGTGCTATAAATCGTATTGAAGGTACGGTATTAAACCTTATGATTTTTTTCGTTTGTATAAACAATACCATCTGAACTAAAAACATTTGACTTTTTCATTCTCATTTTCATTTTCATTCTCATGGGCCCTTCAACTGGAAACGTTATTTAAAGTAATTATATGTAGAAATATTAAAAAGACACCAAAGATTTGAGCATAATACATACATATAATACATACGTTTAATGGATAGTTCATTCTAAGTTTAATGCGACATGACGTAGGCGAAGAGTTTCGGAAGCGAAAAGAAACCTAAAAAAATCGCCTCTAAAATTAACGTCTGCTTAATTAGATTATTGTCTCAACGGGACTGCGCGATATAAGTTGCTAATCGTCTAATATTTTAGTCTACCTCTCTGCGTGCATGCATGTATATTTCTATGTGCATGTCTGTACGGTTGTAGTGTGTATATACAGGTATATATATATATATATATATATATATATATATATATATATATATATATATATATAAGAAAATACATTCTCGGGCTTCCGCACATATATATCAGCTACCGCAGATCTCATAAGCGGTTCACATGTATATAATAAGAGCAAACGAGCCGAGAGCCAGAGAGCAAATATGTGCGCTGAAAATTTAGCGGTCATCATTATTCCGAGCTGTGTTATATTCCTTTTACACGAATTTTAAGTGGCGTATTCGCCTCGAGACAGCAGGCGATTTGTTTAGTGAATGTACGAAAGGATTGCCTTATATGTACTTTAATTTTCACGAGCCGTGGCTGGTTTGCATTCAGCAGATTGCAGGCTCGAAGCTGAATTGTGCATTAAACCGAAATTAATTATCTTTATTTACATTAGATCAAACGTACAAATGTTATATATTATTGGAGCAATGTCCGTATACATACATATAAATAAAAAATAAAAAATAAAATAATAATAAGCACCGATATTTGGAAGCATAAATAGAGCGACGTTAAATAACATAAAAAAAAAAAAATACACTTTTTGAATTCTATGTAACATATCTTCATTTCTTTCGATCTGAAAAATAAGTTTTTAAAAAATAATAATCCTATGATATAATTAAAAATAAAAATAGTCATCATTGAAAACAAAGATTCTATTATATCGTATTATTTCTATAAGCTACTATTAAAAAACTATTCATTTCATTTTTATTCCAGACAAGTAGCTTTATTTTATTTGGATTTACATAAAATTTAATGTGAAGTTTGACAAAAATCTGTTGGTTGGTTTTCAAGTTATAATACCGTAAGTTTGATAAAATATTAAAATAAAAAGAAAAGAAGTATTGATTATAATGACCTATCGTATAATAAGTTATTTTAATAGGAGATGTTAGATCTTTCATTTCCAAAAATAGAATTGATCGAACAGATAACCTAATTAAATTACACAATAAATTCTTAGAATATAAACCTTTCCTTTTGAAATTTTATCGAGTTTCCTCTTATATCTCTATTTCTTCTAAATTTTTAATATTATATCCTTTAAGTTTCATGTACTTGTTCCAAATTGCTATTTTTTGCAATTTAAAGTTAAAATATCTCAAAAGTCTGACAATTGTAGTAAATTTTAAATTAAATTTAAATTTAGTGTATTCAGAAAAGCATACCTTATTGTTTAACGAAAAGCCGATTTACTTCACTTATATTTGGATAAAAATTCTATCCAAGTTACAGATTTGTTTTGTATTTAAGTAAAATAGTCGAAAAGTGTAGGCTTCCCAGTAACGCGGGGACTTGGATCACCACCTTATTCACCTTCTCCAAAAATCAACTCTCATCTTATATACGATGCACCGATAATGCGGATGAATGGGATCCTGGCCCGGTCTCATCACGAATAACTCGTATTTTGATTTGACCCGAAGCTCTAAATCTTTTATTATCATTAAAATAGACGAATATCCGTAATTGAATAGCTCCGCAACCAAATATAGACGGACATTTCAGCGATTTGATACTTAGAGATATGTTTTGGAGTGATGGGTCAAATAACTAAATCTATAAATACTTTTACGTAGAAGCCTCTAAATATGTCTTGATAAATTTTCGAAAGGTTCAGCTTAATTTAAAAACGAAGTCGATTTTTTAATTTGACACACGTACTTCCTGAATTGATTAATTCTTTTGTCAATTGGAACATTCTATACTTTTATTATTTTTATATAAGATTATTTCAATAACTCACACGTCATTCGTTAAAGAAATATAAAATAATATCGAACTCGAACATTTTATGACTATTTACTACTTGTCTGCAATAGTTTCTAATTTTAAAAGTAAATAACTGAAATTTTCTGTTTGTCTCTATCCAAGTGGTTCAAAATATCAAATTTTTTACTTCAATTTATGTTTAATTTACAAATCAACCATATTCGAATTCTGATCGAACGAGTGAATATATCGGCTCCTGCACAAAATTATAAGCACGTGCGAGCGCATACATCCGAAGCCAACCTACCAGTCGCATACGCACTCCGATAGCTTTATTTTTTCGATTAACAGGCCATCATTGCGGTATATATACATCTGTCAAAATAAACAAAATAACGAGGAGTCTCGTCCGGCACTTTATTTATATAGTCTGGTGAGCGCATTGCAACTGTTGTTTGCTCGTTCCTTCCAAGACACTTTCCAGCTGTGTACGTCGAAGAAGGATAATCAAAGAAAGGGTTCACTCATCCTAGTCGAAGCGCACGTTGTTCGATATATAACAATTAGAGCCTTTAGCACCGGACTGTTTCCCGGTTTACTTAACGTTCCAGTTGATACAGTTACGAAATCGCGGCTTGACTGTCCATATCGACGGCAGTAAAGATCCGGCAGTCGATCGTAGTCTTGTATATCGCAACGGGTGAATGGAATGCGAATACCATAATTCGGCTGTTGTATACGATTGTTAATATAATTATAAGCAATCCATGTATCTGGTTTGGAAAGATATGCACGACTTGATAATTCCCGATGGATACTCGGTGGACCGGTGCGTTGAGCTGGCGTTTCGCAATCGAGTCGCATAACGTCGAGTTCCATTGTACGTACGGCGATAGCCATTGCATCCTCGGAAATAGCATACTCTATTTGAGTTTTATCGTTTCTCCGTGTTAGGAAGATGGAAACACAATTCTGGCTGAGATTTCTCGCGTTGGCGGTGTCGATGGCAGTTACGCTGTCTTTCAACGATGCTTCAGCTCTTGGCCAGCTCGCAGTAGTAGCTCGAGATACTGACGTACAATCTGTTACTACAGAAATCACTGCGTTGGCTACTACTGAGCAATCATATAGGTATTAAAAAAAGTTTATCTTCTTTACAATACACTATCAAGGAAATATAATGATTAAGTAAATGAATCCATTTATTTGATCAATATTTAGGTAGGCGGCTCTGATGAGCTTGAAATTGAACTCTGTAAAGTTTTAGAGCTTAACTAACTTCATTTTTTACTAACTTATAAATTAATGTTTTTCTGTAATTAATTTGTTGGTACTCTGTATAGGGAAGAAGAATTTTAGTTATTGTCAATTGAAGTACAGATATAAATATATAACATAACCATAGGATAGTAACTAAAGTTGTAATTTTATAATAAACGTTTATTAAAATTTTATGCTTTAAACAATTAAAAAAATAATCTATAATGCCTGCACTGAAAATTAATTTATTCATAGAAAAACAAGAATAAAGACCATAAAAGTGCATATTATATTCATAATTATATAGGAATAATCCATCAAAAATATATTACAGTTTTTTGAACAAACATTTGACATCCAAAGAAACTATTTTTTAAATTATTTAGAGTTAATGGTCTTCTTTATCAATTGCAAGATTTTTAATAGAAACCAATTAAACAAATGCCATTTAATTTTCTGATTTATATTAATTCACATACTTCATTGAAAACAAATTAATATATACAAAAATTTTTATTAAAATGTTATTGTACAATATCTTGTAGCTATTTTGTCAATTAGCTATGAAAAACCCTAACGGAAATAAAATGATATTCTGAATTTCACCTATTTGTTTTATGCTATCCACAAATGTGCCAAATTGTTGCTGAATGTGAAATGCTCTATAATTCGTTCCAAAATTAGCATAATTCGAAATTATTGTTAAAAATATTACCTATACTAAAGTGCATTAGGATTTAACACAGTCACGCAAAAACTTTTATTGAATGTAAATCAAAAATCTTGGTCTTTTAATTTTCAAAATAAAACTTTATTTAATCGAATATGTTTGATAATTTATAAATTTTTATAAATTTATAAATGTTGAACAAGGAAATACTGATTATTTATGATTATGATTACGTTACTTACATAAATAAGTATTTTCATTTAATTAAATTAATAATACTCGAACAATAAATAGCATTTTACTTAAAATAATTTTTATAAACCTACATACCTGTAAAGTCACATAAACAAACAATTATTATCCGCTAGCATGTATAAAATCAGCCGAACTACAATTGACAATAATTTGGAAACGATACATTAAAAACTGTTTTGTTCGAAATATAAGTCTTTCTTCAATTCCTGTACAAAAAGTAGACATTTAAAAGAATCTCTGTGATTATGAAGTATATCCAATGGAATGAGAGGAAAGTACTAATTTGTAAATAGAGCGTTAAATTATAATTCAAATCTTTAGAGAGGATTTATTTTAAAGGTGTCATCAAAGTTTACTCGGCCATTCTGCGCCAATAATCCGTCGCGCCCAGTACCTGATACTCTTTCGTTTCAGAGTCATAACTCTAAGATAATGTTAAACATAAATATCTCCATAATTCTATCCATATATGTATATAGGAAATCAAGATGGCATCGCCATGAGCGCGAAGGTTTTCTCGCTGCGGACACGTCGCGGATGTCCCGTGATGAGTATCAGGATGAGCCTGTGGATCCGCATCGCGATGATCACAGCGATGCCAAGGCCGTGAGCCCACCAAAATCCGAATACTGGGGTGGCTACTACGATTTTCTCATCAACGAGGGTAGCTACAAATTTTGGGCTGTTTTTCAGGTACACATCTTATAGATTTGCGCTGCCAATTTTGCTTGAACAACGTGAAGAATATATATTCGGTTAAATAGGTTCCATCGTTTAATGTACAATATCTTCTACAATATATATCATTTAAAAAAATAACTGGATCCATTGTAAATTATATTAGATAAATTTTCATTTCAAGCTATTTATTTATGTACTGATTTATAATACATTTTAACTTTTAAAAATAAGAATGTATAATATATATATATATATATATATATATATATATATATATATATATATAAGTATTAAATAATATACTTTATATATATTACATATTTTACGTTGAAAAATAAAAACAGGTGTTTTTTTAAGTAATCAACAAAAATAACTTGGGTCAGTTTAAATGTATCATTTGACAAAAGTTTGGAACTTAATAATAATCTGAAATAAAATATATCATTCTAGAACTTTCCGATACTGAATTACACTCGTATATACTTTTTTCGATTTGACGTTGATATTATATGCACTACATCCTCGAAATATGCATACAAAGTCAGATTATACTAAATAGAATTTGAAGCAATTGTAAGCAAGATCTACAGTATGTAGTTTTTCAATTATGGTTAGTTACAGTTCCAACAAATTAACACGGGCTCGCAAGTGTTAGCATAAGTAAATCAGAAAAGCAAAATCTAAAGCTTCGCATTCTGTCTATATTAAGGCGTGTAAATTTTGTCTGATTTGAATTAACAAATATACTTTTAAAAACTTGCGGTGCATTTGATCTTTCCGCTTGAATTTTTATTCTCTTTTTATGTTTGATGCGGTCACATAAAGAGTGATAAAATGTTTACCATTTCGTACAACGCAGTGCATCTGGATATGGACCTATGGCGTATATAGCAAATGATTTCTTTAAATAACTATTTCAAAGATTCAGAGGAGAATTGATTTGAAATAAATAAATATGTAGCTTTGTAAAAAAATGTTTAATTTTAATTTCAAAAAAGCATAATTATTTACAACTAAAATATTGATACCATCTTAATGAATGAAGATTAGATTAAAGAAAGTTGTAGGGGTGCTAAAGGCTTTCCTCATCTCCAAACCTAGAAGATTATTGAAACACCGGAAGATGTCGACGATAAATGTTGACGAAACGTTGTATGCATAGTAGCATCTGCGTTTTATTTAAGCTGAATCTGGTCGAACATATTAAAATGTATTATATATATATAATGTTATTTTTCGGATTCCAAGGAATACTATAAATTGTTGAAAGAATTTATCTCTTTTATTTAAATTCAATTTTCGGCATATTATAGTTTTGTTGTTTATACACACTGATCAGTCTTATTGGGTAGTGATATTTCGAGTGGCGTCGCCCTGATAGGAAAAAGTAAAACTAAAACGAATATGCATGGCTTCGAAACAGCTTGAGGATACTATGTAAATTGAAAAGGGAAAAAATATAAAACATGAATTATATTATAAAAAATATATTAAGAGTCGGATTCAGTTTTTAGGAGGCCTTTTATTAAAATCACAGAGCGATAGCGTACGTGGAAATAACTGTTTTGTAACTACGGTCTTTCGTTAGAAACCTGATATTTTGCATACATAAATTCATTATAATAAATACTAAAAATTTATTCAAATTATCGAAACCATTCGAGTTGAGTATAACTCCTTTTTTATAATAAGAATAACCAATGAAAATACGTTTAATTAACCATAGAAGATCTATATATATTATTTTGTTCGCTTTCAAAATTTACTATAGAAATAGTCATGAGATACCTAAAGGCTACATAAATATTTGAAAAATTGGTATCATTACATTATATTCATCATTCAATTTAATACTCTCATAAAATATATTCTATTATCATTTTCTTTGCCATATCCACGCACTAAATGTCGTTTGAAAATAAAAGAATACATAATTTCGATTTCTTCTTCCTAATCTTCTTCCTAATCTTATTATTTATCATGCTCTTAAGCACAATGATGTGACCCCTCTCTTTCCTTCACCTCGATTGGCTTACTCCTATTTTCTAGTCTTTTTTCTATTCATGATCTTATTCTTCTATCTAATATTTCTGCTTGTGTTAAGCACAATGATATGACTTCTCTCTTTCCTACAGTTCGCTTGCTTTACTTCTTATCTTTACTTCTTAGCTATACCCTTATACTTCTTATCTTTTTTCTATTCGTGAGCTTATTCTTCTTTCTAATATGACTGCATATAATTTGTATCCGGTACCTAGAAGTGACACCCCCTGCAATTTTTTCGGCCTCTTTCTCATCTATTATCTTTTATACTTTTTTCAAATATCAAATGTCTTTTACAGTTTTAACAATTTAGATGTCATATAAAAGAAATAATTTTACTTAAATAGTGTTACTAACGAACTACTTTCGTTTAAATATTCGACAGCTCGCGACAGCTGCCCTACTCATTTACAGTGGATTTGCGGCTCTCTATTACGCGAAGGTCAATCCTCAGTTTACCGACGATTACGAGGACATTTTATTTCGACGACGGAGGCGTTCGATCGAACGCAACAAGTTGCCACGTGATCGTCCTTTCTCGGGAGTGGAGCCATCGGTTCTCCAATTAATACTCGATGCCATCGCCAGAGAGGTACATTGAAGGCGAGTATAACTTCGCAATTTAGAAAATTTTTTATAATTTTGTATAGAAGTATCTACGGAAAAATTAACCTTTCGTTTCTGTAGGATTAAATCAATGTGTAAACATGGTATATACGCAATATGTAGCTATTCCGAACCTGTAATGTCAACGTGTTCAGATATTTAGATATATCACTAGAAGTTTCAGTGTTTACTAGAAATAATTTATCCAAACGAATTATTTATTATTAACTATTATTGTCATCCTCGCTGTTATTAAAATAGAAACGACTTTTCAAATCTCTGCTCGTATTGTGTCTATTTTTTATACTACGGTTCAATTGTATTAACTGATTTAGATATCGTTCTCCAATAATGATTACATACTGTTTCATTAGCTTATAATATATAACGCTGAACAATTATTCAGCTCATCTTACATTTAACACCAACCTTTTCCAACCAATTCCTGTAATTCAGCATCTTTTTATGTTGTTGATTTTCGTCCACGAGAACAGTCTATGTAATATATAAAACGTATATATAACATAAGAAATCGCTAATGTATAAAAAATTTTTGTTTGCTTTATGTCTAAAATTGGTTCAAAATGTTTTGAATATGTTAAAATATATCAGCTCAACTTGCTGAAATTATCTACTGACCAAAAAGGAACTTATTTGCACAATAATAATATTTAAAATTTATCTCATTTTAATATTTAAAATTTAACTGCATCATATTCAGCTTATCACTCAGCTACGTAATTGTAACGAACAATAAAAGGAAAAACAACAACAACAATAATAAAGTATCCTTTTATTGTAGGTATAACAGGTGCCTTGCATTAATTAACCGGGGCGCAGGTTCTTCTCTCAAATACGAACCTTCAAGAGCAAGAGAGAGAGAGAGAGAGAGAGAGAGAGAGAGAGAGAGAGAGACTTCTCTTTATCCGATTTCAAACCGATTAGAACGAAAAGGCATTTAAAGGAAGAGATCTGAACCCTCGTGGTGTAATATTCTGAAGAAGGATAAGAGGAGACTCTGAGAACCTGTATGGCATTGTTCTGATGATTTGTCACTTAACGATACTGTTCGAAAGGTCAATGCTCATACAAATAACCACTTTCATAAAAAATAGACGGATTAGGATACTCGGGACTAGCTTAAGTTGATGCACTAAAGCAAATAAAATGATATTATATATAAGTTTCAAGAAAGCAGGATATCTTTAGCCTTTAACGTACGGCAAGCGAGTAAGTAACCCACGCATCATTTATTGCTAGGATAAACAGTCATCTTTCCCATTTCATCGCCGAAAAAAAACGAACCATCATTAATAAAGAATCAGTTATCATAACTTGTTATGTGACAATTCAAAACTTTTAATATTTTTAAATATCTTAAAATAATTATATTAAAAATTTTAAAGAAAAACAAATTATTGCATGCTTATAATACCATTTATATTATTTTTATTTTTTGTGTCCTTTTATCATTTTGTAAAGTCGATTTCATCATTTTAAGAACCCCTATTATTGTTGTACCTCTAATATCTGCATCATTTATTTTTAAAAATGTAAAACATGTACACAACATTTAGCTGTAGGAAAATTGTAGCTATTATTTATTGGATTAAAATATATGAAATGTTTGTATATTTCATGAATAATTTATATCATCAGAGTGTAATAATTTTATTAAATGACATATTGCTACACAATACCGGAGTTGAAATGCCGACATTTTAAAATGGTGCAGAGATATTATTGTAATATATAATACTTTATTGTAAAGTAATTTAATTTTTGAAATATACTGAAATAACATAAATGTGTTGTAAAAAATCGAAAGGTTTTTTTAGACATTTATAAGACGTCTTATGTAAATTTTCAATATTTATATTGAATAATTTGATACATGATATAATTAATACTATTATTAATTACGAATAAATTAATAATCATTAATAACTTAATCAATATATATTTTAGAAAATGTATCAAATTACCTAATAATATTTTATTTTCTTAAATATTATTTCTATTATTAGTGTATATAATCTATTTTTTTAATGGTAATATCTATTTCGATGTTCATAAGTTCAGAAATGATATATAGAAATAATGTTCATACCGAAATAATTTGTCAATTTATTGTCAAGTTAAAAGTATTGGATAGTATCGTTAATATATTTATTTATACATTTTCATTAAGTTATTTAGTATAGTGAAGAATAAATTCGGTCAACATTTTTATTCAGTACTTATTATTCTTTTATCTATAATACGTACATAATTATTTATTATTTTTATTTAATTTATTTTTCTTACATTATTCCATTTATGAAATTTCAATACTTGTTAGTAGTTTTTGTTCTACTACGCATAGTCGAATGTTAAATTAAATATGGTAAAGAATAATGTTCTGAAAATTAATTTTTAACATAAAGTACTTTTACGTATTTTGAAGAACTGCTGATGATTAAAATTGGTCTTGCAAAAATTTTTATGATGAAAACGAAGGATAACATAAAAAATGGTGACTTACCCAATTTATCTTTCAAAATATTAAAAACTTTAAAAAAGATTTGAACGAAAATTTTTATACCAGATCAAAACGCATTTTCTTTTTATACAATTGTTCTCTAAATATTAGTTTTAGAGAAAAATTCATTCAAATAGAAAATTTCGTCAATAACTTATTTCAATGATATTAGATCGCGAACTAAATTTTCAAGATAAAAACAATGACAACTCAATCAAATTATGATTTATGGTGTTTGCATTGGAAAGTATTAAAAGTATGTGAAAAAAGTTGTAAAACATCAAATCACATTTTTCTTATTTCATAGAATTTTTCGTTAAAGAAACGCTAAATTTTGCTTTTATCGTTAGTTAAAGTTATACCAAAAGCAAGTAACAGTTGGAGCATGTATGAAATTGATTTAAATATCTTAACAACATATTAATTTTTTTTATATTTTTATCAAATTAACATGGACAAGTTATCCACGTTTGCATAGGACTTTTATTTTCCATTTTGTGATATTGTTAAAATAAAAAATAGTCAACACTCGTGTTTTATTTATATGGCATAGACTAAGTTGTTTCATTTAATTCATATGTATATAAATGCCTATATACCAATTCAATACGGCGATATATATTTAGTATAATTAAATGAGCTGATCAATTGTAAGAATCGTTTAGTGAGACACGTTTGCCTTAAATGCTCGATAGAACTTTTTCCATTTTCTTTATTATTTGCTTATATTATTCATATTTCTGTAATAAATAATGTCCATACATATCTGTAAATAAAAAATTTATTTAAAATAAAAGTTATAAAAAATAGAAATAATTATTTTTGTTTTATAAGCCTATTTAATTTCGAGTTTATGTTTTTTATAAATATAAATTTTTTAGAATAAACAAAATAACTTAAATAAACAAATAAAAATGCGTTATAAAACCCAAACTTTTTGGTTTTTAACGCGGATAAATTACAAGTTTTATTGCCTGGATCGGTAACGGGTCAGTATTTGCCAGTACTGTAAAAATAATCCCCTTTCGTCTGCTTAATACTTCGAAAATTCAGTTTGATTGATAAAAGTTCTGGCAATAATTCCATCTGTGACTACTAAATGATATCGTCTAAGTGTGATGATGGTACTGCGACAGTAGTTGCCCTACTACTAATGGTACTCCTCGTTTCACCGGAGATAACGCTGACATCAATGCGCGTAGACGAGTGAGGACTTTGTACGTTCTGGAGCTTATGTTTTCCTGATGGTCCCAAGCAATAATAACATGACCATAACTTTGGTCGCAGGCTTGGCAATACCATCTTCTGTAACTACTCAATTGAATCATTCGCTCATTGCGACGATCCTGAACCCCTACTTTGAAATATTGATTCTGAGTATTACTAGTTACATTGAGAATAATTTTCATTTGTGTACCACTTATTAATCAAACTACGACGTCGAGAAAATTGTTCCATAGTCTTATTTGAATGGAGTTTACGAATCGCAATGCATCGGCCGAAACGTTCAACAGCACTTTTAGTTGATACATGTTCGCGGACTTTATCGAGGCGATAATTCCTTTCCTTGATTGATTTCCTTTCGGAAACCTCTAATTATTCCAATTCCTATAAATTACAGAATTGATGGGTAACACATTCTTTCACTCCTTACTCCGCTACTACTGTCGCTTAATCATGACTTTTTTCTGTAATATAGCCATACTTGCATAATTAAACACCCTCTACTCATCTACATTGGTTATCTCTTTTTTCCAGCAGCAGCGCCAAACTGGTTACTATCAAGCAGTAACCACTGATACAATGTTCATACTTGCCTCGATGTTATAAATATTCATCGATTTTACCGAAGCCAAGAGCTTATAGATTTTGAATAATGTTCTAATAATATGCTAACGATATCATTACAGTATTATTATCAAATTAAAAAAATATGCCGTTATCGTTCACATACTGTGAAATAGTATTATATCACAATTATATTGAAATGGTATGGCCATAATATTTTAATGAAAATTCCATATATTCGCATGTCTTGGATATTGAAAGATAAGTCATCCGAGTCTGGCAATATCAATTGTATCTATTATTTTTTCCGTTTTAACGTTGCTGTAGTAGTCAAATGATAATTCGTAGTATTTTTATAAAAATTTTTTCCTATTTTAATTTTAATTTCAAAACGTTCGTGTAAAAAATAACATGGATAATATGAAGGCCGGGCCAGGTACATAGAATGGCACAAGATATCTGGGTGAGACACTTCTTCAAAATCATCTGATATTATTGAACTCATGTAGTACAGAAGTTGTTCCTGATTTCAAATAAACATAGTATTTTTCAACTTTTATATTGTCGTTTATTTGTATCCAAAATCGATTCCTAGGATTAATTTTCACAGAAACATACCGAACACGGCACAGTGTTGCATCGTGGTGCAATTTCTTTCGTTTAATTTTACTCCTTTTACACTTCTTTATTTTCCTTTTTTTATTCTCTTCGTACCTTCTCAAATGCTTATTAAATTTTAAATTTAATGAATCCACGCTGTGTACCATTAAAATTAAATCTGGTAATCAAGTAAAATTAAATCTGGCAATTTTGAATATCATCAGTTATTTTTCATTTTTTAAGAATAATGAAGATTTTTACGATTATTCAAATAACAATTATTTTACATTAATATAAATAATAATTGGTTAAAAATATTAGAAATTCATTTTAAATAAGTTTTTGATTTATCATTACAATCATCATCATTATTAATCATCATTACAATTAATCATATTCGTACTGATATTTATTTAATCTTTAAATAACTGTATAAATAATATTTAGATACCTCTTATTCAGATCTTACATTTGAAACAGTGAATTCCTTTTATAAATCTAATAACTATATACTTCAGTCCACTCGAAGTTGTATCCATTAAAGTTTATAGTTACATAAATTCGTCTATATTTTTCACCTCTCCACAACGACTTGTTTTTATTAAATGTCGCCTAAAATTACTTTTGTTATTTTTTGGTATTACCAAATCGATGATGCTGATCCTTCACAAATTTTGTATATAATTATTAAACGTTCCAGTATAGTATATCTTTTTTTTACTAAGATTTTCAATATTGTTTTATAATAACCAATTACAATATTTCGAAAATTACTTTTCAGTGAAGGTTAGCATGTATTTAGCATTTGAAATAGACATTTTCATGCTGGTTATTTCGATTTCTAGATGGTTGAGCTTCCTGAAATTTTGACCGCACAAAAAAAAGATAATATTGAACGTGGTAATATTGAAAAAGGTAATATTGAAGTTTTTATCTGTAGTTCAGATATCATTTTTATTAATACACGCACATAATATGAAAATGAACTCGAATATCTCATATTTTTATTTTTCTGAACTATAACTTTATTATACATATTAGAAAAGATTTATTTATTAAAATACTTCGGATTATTTTTGATATATTTCATATACAATACATGATTAAATCTATAAACTTCAATGCTTAAAATATACGACCAATATCTAAAATTTATCTTACTTTTTCGTTTGCATTCAAAATTTTTTCTTTAATTCTTTTATTAATGTTAAAACGTTTCATATAAAATTGATTTATCTATTCAACATATACTTCAGTAATGTCTTGATCTTCATTTATTTCCTATAATATAAACTCATAATAGCCCAAAAAAAAGAATAAATTAGACACTTGCAGGTGAAAAAACATTAGTTTTATTAGTTAGATGTATCTATCTAGACTATTACAGTCATTAATACTACTAAATTATTTCTAGTAAAATTCTTTTAATGCATAGATCGTAATACCATAAAATAAGATGCTGCATTTTTCATTATCTATAAAAATTATATCAAAGTAAGTTTTACGTAAGTAAAAATAATGAAAATATATTAAGCTTGAAATAGAATATCGACTCACCATTAGAAAACATTCCATACTCATAATCACGACACCACCTGCAGACAGAGCCAAAGGTTTGACAGACTGGAACATTATCATTTGAATTGATGATCTATAGTGTATGGGCATATTATACCATTGACTATTATACCTATAAACAGCAAAGATTAAAATATTGTACATACGTGGTCAGACAATTAAGTAATGTGACCGATTTTATTTCTCGGCCTGTGGTAACACTGCGAACCTGTAACTCCGCCACCGTAACAGTAGATCCCTACTGTCTCGATTGAGACCTTGACGACTCTTATGTGATTATTTCTTCGCCAGCTTTTTAGTGTTTTTGTTTTTTTAACAACGAGCGAGTAGTACACGTGACGAAAATGGAACAAAGAAATTTAGAGCAACCGTGAGCGATAAAATTTTGTGCACAACTCGGCGAAACCGCGACAGAAACTTATGATAAAGTGCTTAAAGTATATGGTAGTGATTCCCTGAGTCGTAGTCAGCTGCTTCGATAGTATGCCGATTTTAAAAAAAGCTTTTCAAAAACTTTTCAGATGAGCAAAAAGCCTACCGAATGATCCTACTCTGCTTGATCGAGTTATTACTGGTGATGAAGGTTGTTTCTTTCAATATGACCCCAAACTTAAATGACAAAGCCAACAGTGGCTGTCCCCTGGAATGTCAAGGCCAAAGAGGCGAGAATGAGCAAGACAAAAGTGAAAACCATGTTCATTTACTTCTTAGACAGAAAAGAGGTGGTTCATAAAGAGTTTGTACCTCCTGGTCAACTCGTAAATCAAATATTCTATCGCAATGTGCTCGAAAAATTGCGAAAAAGGGTGCTCAGAGTGCGTGCAGAGATCGTAAAGACTTGGGTTCTGTATCACGACAATGCTCCCTATCACAGTGCGTTCAGTGCCTCTCAATTTTTAGCGTCTAAAGGCATCGCAACGTTACCACAACCTCCCTATTCGCCGGACATGTAACCTTCTGACTTTTTCCTATTCACCCATTTAAAAAAATTTGTCAAAGGTCGACATTTTAACTCTGCTGAAGACATCCAAGAATCTGTGACGAGGGTACTCGGAGAGGCTCCAGAAGAAGCGTTCCAGAATTGTTACGAAAACTGAAAAACCCACTCGAATAAGTGTATAGATGCGGAAGGGAACTACTTTGAAGGGGATCGCATCGATTGCCTTAATTTTTAAATATATTCGATTTTTTAATTTTGTCGCATTACTTAATTGTCCGACTTCGTAATGAAGTTGAATTACGAATGATAATTACTATAAGTTTTTGAACTTTTGTTCTAGAGAGCATGATTTGCATTGTCATAAAAAGATCCTTCTTTGTTATTTTAAATTATATATATATATATATATATATATATATATATATATATATATATATATCATATATATATATATGACGCCTCGATCACCATTGTAGCTGGATATAATTTTATATTTTAAGTCTTCATGTTAGTGCGCTTTTTGTCAATGGAACGTTGTACAAGAATGAATAATTGAATTGTTAAGTTCGATACTATAATTTAAATAATTACAGGTGTTATATTTGTTATTTTAATTCTGTATTTTTTAGCATATGCTACTTTTATTAAATTAGTTCAGATAATAAATTTAATATTTGCATAAAAGTAAATTGCAATACTTCTTCTTCTAGTATCTAATTTCTCTTTTCTTTAGTATTTATATCCGGTGAATTTTATTTCTGGATCATTTTGAAGTTAGGATTTGATACAGACAAAGACACCAATTTCATAATTTAGCTGAGTTCATTGTAAGCTTTCAGACTGCTAATATTCCTTTATAATATTTTCAATGGATTATTTTTTATAGATGACCGATTAGTCTTCTGCTGTTAAGTTATATTTGTTATTGGACGTTAGGATTCTTTAAATATTATATATAATTCGCGTAATTTTGTTTTTAAAAGATTTCATTTTATATGATTATATCGCTTCGTAGTATATCTAAATATGAAGTGGGCCTATTGTATGTTTTTCCATAGGAATTCAAAATGTATAAGATACTTTATTAACTTCCTATTTAGCTGCAGCTAGGTGCAGATAAAGCATGTTACCTATACTTCTATTTTTTATTTGATTTAACTTCTTTTTCTTTGGTAGTTTTGTTTTACTTATGTGTTTATATTTGTAATCAGCTTTTTTTTTGCTTTGAGTCTATATTATCGATTTCTTGTTGACTACAGATTGTGGACGTTGTCTTAGTTTCCATTCGAGTTGAACGTCTTGTCTTATTCCTATAATATTCGGCAATGAAATTTTTACTAGAGTTATAGTTAGAAGGCTTCTATATACTGCAAATGGTCTAAGGACATGGCCTTTTCTAAATATTCATTTACAATATTATTGTTACAGTGCTTAAGCAGATGTCCTTGTTCCTGATATGAAAAGTACGTGATCTCGATTAAAAACTATAAGTTGTACGTAGTACCTTCGTGTTCAATTTAGATTGATTTCGGTCGTTGGTTTAGATCATCGGCGTTTGCAAATACTTATCTTCTAAAATCAAGTATATGTATAAAACCAGAACATTTTAACAAGCTATCACATATAAAATTTGCGATTTTGGCGTTCTATCAATTTTAGAAAGTTTATTGTCAATTAGACTGTTTGGAATTATTGTTTGTCCATTGAAAATTATATAATTCTTTTCTTGTTATCGATTGGAGGTCTTATTTACAGTAAATATACATTTTTCGATGCTGAATCAATGCAGATTCTACTACAAAATGTTTTGGAGAAAAATCAAATGTTAGCCATCCCAATCATTTGAATGGTGTCAATTAAATGTTCTTTCCCAAAAATACCTTCTATAGAATGGATTAACTACAGCTTGAACTATTTTTGAATAAGAACTTTTTGAATTTGATTTTATATGATTACTTGGGTAATATTTAAAGGTAAGGTATAACATATAAAGCTTGGATAAGACTGTTTCACTTTGTAAATAAATATTACGAATGAATTGTTTGGAACAGATATATAGAACTTTGAAAACTCTGTGTGGCACAATATATGTACTTTATATGAATTTTTTATTTTTGTTTTTTATTTAAATTTTTTATTTTTGTATATTATTTATTTATTTTTATTTGTGTGTATTATTTGTTTCTATTTTTAGTTGTGCAGCCTTAAAACTCTGCTTCTGCGCAGTTGCTCAATCTCTAGCTGTTAAATAGACGAACTTGTTCTTACTCTGGTACAATTGTACATTAGGAATTTAAAAATATTTTTCTTTCTATTATAAAGGTATGCACGTATCTTAGTACAAATTCTGATATTGACAATTCCTCTTCATTTTTAGTAAGTATTCTTTTTAGAGTACACTTTTTTATATGATGGATTTTTTTATATGTTTTTAATGAGACTAAGCTGTTTTTTATTAACCAAATAATTTCCACTTTTTGGTTTCTATTCTAAATTTAAACATAATATAATACTTTTAAATAAATCTCGTACTCACGCAGAATTTAAAACTTCCGCACTTGTATTAATGAGTTCCTGAGTTAAGAATAACCAAAGCATCAAACCTAATATCATTGCGAAAATAATCCAAGAAAGTCGCAACATTTTAGATATATCATCATGGACAACGAACATCTGGAAAAAAAGAAGGTTGCAAAAAATTTGAATTCTTATTGTACCGATATGACGCATATATGCGTCAGAAAATAAACCATTGTGAAACATCTATTTTGTATCGAATAATAATTAAGAATGATGGATAGGTGTTACATAAACACATACACACACACAACATGAAATCAGATATTCGCCACGCCCACGTCGTTGATACTGGGCAGTACTGAGAGGCAGTACTTTCAGTTTTTGAAATAAGGATTTATCATATTTTGTTCATTAAAAAGTTTGAATTTTTCAATTTTGACTTCAGAATCGTAATCAGCGACACAAAAACTCTATATATATATATATATAGCGCGCGCCATCCCACGAAGAAGGAAACCTTAAGGCGCTCGCGCGCGCCGTCGCGCCTTGTGCTCGGCACGGTCCCTCCCCCCCCTTTTTCGTCCACGCGCACGAGCCAAGAAGCAATATATTTCGAAACCTCAATGGATTCAAGATTGAAGATAAATGAGGAAAAAAGAAAACAAATGTACACATACAAATATTCTGATACAGAAACATGACAGCGAGCAAATAGAATGCAAGTATAGGTATCATAAGTTCGATGAATATACCTACAAAAATAACGATTGTATTGCGAATGTAAAATACCAACACACGCACTAATGCTAAAGGACTGTAATTGTAAAAGATTGTAATTGTATTATCAAAAATAATAACGAAATGAATTGATTTAGTCTTGTGTCTCGAAATGATTCAACTTTCAAACATAAAAAAAAGGGGGGGTACATTTGTACATAACTATTTTCATCACATAATTTGAGTTATCGTTCGCAATTAAATTTTAGTAGGCAGTTACAATGTTGAGATAATTAACAAATAAAGGAATTTTTTTTCATTTCTTATTGAGTTTGGTGCAAGATAGTAAATTTGTACCAATACAGAATAACTGTATAAGATGATAAGAGATAATGGAAAATAATAGAGATATAGAGATAATAGACTATAAGAAAAGATAATAGTATGTATAACTATAATAAATAATAGAAGATAATCAGAGATAATAGAATAACATAGATAATAAGAATTAATAGAAGACATAGAGATATGAAAAATAAAATAAGGTAATAGCGTATATAACTATAATAAATAATAGAAGATAATCAGAGATAATAGAATAAGATAGATAATAAGAATTAATAGAAGACATAGAGATAAGAGAAATAAAATAATGTAATAGCGTATATAACTATAATAAATAATAGAAGATAATCAGAGATAATAGTATAAGATAGATAATAAGAAATAATAGAAGGTATAGGGGTAATAGATGTAAAATAAGATAATAGTATATATAACTATGAAATTTAGATTTGATATTATTTTCTTACTTAATGCCATGCAATTTCAAACATTATTATAAAAAAAGCTTAGTGTTAAGGAACGCCCTTAAATAGTTTCCTATGCAAGCGAGAAAAAATTAATCTTTTTTTTTTGTCTAAAACATTCTAGATATTGTTATAAAGGGCACGAACTATAATTATAATTTTTTTGTTGATTCTATTGATTTGTAATCTAAAAAGAAATATATTGCGTTAGACATGTAAATTACTAGCTAAAAGTATAAGATTTTGATTTAAATTTAAGATCTGTAAATTTATCAAAACCGATTCTTTTCGTAAGTCCGTATTCGGCACGTCACGATCGCGGTCGGCCATCGCCGGCCGCCGCCAAACTTCCTCCCTCCTTATCCCATCCTTCTTCCCCAGCGAACGGGAGATGCGCGGGACTCCGCGCTCAACCACCGAGCACGCAAGTCGTGAGAAAGGAAGAAGAGAAAGAGGATGAGAGATAGCGGAGTCTAGAGTTGGCCGTAGAGAAAGGTGCGAGGTAAAGTCGGAGAGAGAGAGAGAGCAGTGTGAAGTTCAAAGGAAAAAAAGGAGGAGAAGGAAGTCAAAGGAGATATCATGAGCTGGGCGAGAAGAGGAGACAGCAGGAAGAGATAACGGGAAGAAAGCCATCGGAGGCAGCCGAGAAAAAAAAAATTTTTTTTTTGATAGGCCCCCAGCAGCACCGGCGCCGCCTCCATCCTGGAAGGCGCGTAACGCCGACACCGACGGCGAGTCAGTGGACGCCAGCGGAGGACCGCGCGCATCCGGTAAGCGCCATCGTGGTTTGTTTTTTTTTTGTTGTTTTTCTCTCCCTTTCTTTTTCTTTTTGTTCCCCTTTCCTCTCCCCCTTTCCCGTCTTCCCCGTAGTAGTCCGGGTTCGGCGGGCGCGTCGGGGCGCGGGTCGCCGCCGGGGGGGGGGGGTGTCGGAGCACGTGGACCGGGCGTAGTATAACTGCGTTATCGGGAGTATTCTGTGTAACTCCGGAAACGAAAGGACTGAATAAACTCTATTGAGTGAAAATTGTTGTCGGACGAACATTTCTTTTCCCGATACATTTCTTCTCCTTTTCAGGCTGACGGGACCTCCTCTGAGGAAATAGAGGCGAGTAAGTGAAGATTATATTTTTTGTGTGTGTGCGCGCGAACGAACTTAATCATATTAAATTTCATAAATTTTTGTGTTGTCGTAATTCGTCGCATCACAATATATATATATATATATATATATATATATATATATATATATGCATATGTGCGTCATGCCGGCCCGGGACTGTAATGCCCATCATAAATAATTGAAAAAACTGTTTTATACGCATGGAAGTGTATATATATATTTTTTTTTTCTATGCGTATAAAATAGTTTTTTTCAATTATGAAAAATTTAATACGAGCATTACAGTCCCGGGCCGGCATGACGCACATATGCATCATGCTCCGACTCGAAAACATTTAGTCTTAGTTTTGGATCAAAGTGAGGACGTATGAACACCACTTTTTCATACAAACAATGCGCATTGAAAATATCTAAAATTCCCGTACTCTAAGGGTTAAAATATTACTTAGATTAAACAGAAAAGTAATGGATGGATGGATATTTATAACGGTACTGACTGAATTAAGAGTGTATAAAATACAATAGTACCGGGTGAAATGAGAAATAGATTACATGATTTATTATAATCACTTGTTACGTCGGCAACCGACTAATGAAAAAAAGAGAAAATAATAATAATAAAATTTGATAGAAGCCGAGCCGGGCCCGGTTCAGTAACCTTCGATGTCGCGGCTTTGCGCGGCGAGGCACGGGTTCTTGAACTCATACGGAAAATAAAAATTTTCCTATGAGATATCGCTAGGCATCATGGAGCCGAGCCGCGTCACACTGCTCTTTTTAAGCGCAATACCTGGCGTGGCTAACGATATTCTTACCTCCGAGATGTGCCCTTATCTCCCCCACATATTTTTAGACAGAGTCAACAGATTAGAGAAATTCCAAAGAACTTTCTCTCATCTTTTGACTCTAACTAGAGAATTATAAAAATAAAAATATAATTCAAAATATATATATACGCTTATAAATATATATATATCAGGTATGTGAATAAGTCTTTCCCGTTTTTTTTCAAATTTTGAGCCTTTAGGCTCAAGAATAATAAACCCTATCAGAAAGGTGCATTCGCAGGTTAATAAGGTAAAAGGACGACGGCGTTCTAACTCCGACGTCACACACTCGATGGTAATTTAGAATGAAAATTTTTTGTTTTAGGTTCAGCTAGCTTCATTTTTTATACTTTATAATAGTAGTTTTATATTGTTAATTTGTAAATTTCTTGTGATTTAAGTAATTTATTAATGTTGATATTTTTAAAAATAAAATTATTCAATAAACTGCATTCTAAATTTGACGTATTATATAAATAAATAAGATAATCATAAATAAAAATGAGATCATTCTACATAGTAAATAAACTATAGGCATTCTGGCACATAGTCATTTTAGCACACCCCCTCTGAAAAAGTGTGCCCCCCTCCCAGGGTATTGTAATAAATAGAGAAAGAAGGAACACCCCTCGAAAACGGTGTCACTCCCGCTATATTACAATAAATACAGAAAGAGAAAGAGAGAAAGAGAGAGAGAGAGAGAGAGAGAGAGAGAGAGAGAGAGAGAGAGAGAGTGACAGAGAGAGAGAGGGGCGGGGGAAGATGGGGAACGATTCTTTTCATCGTTTCCATTCATTATATCTACGCAGAATGTTGTTTCGTCACGATCAAGAGTTGATGTGCGTACAAGAAGAGACGAACAGCTGAGCTATGGAGGATGATCCATTAATCAATCACACTTTAGGTAATGAGTATAATATTTGTTTCTTCTCTATTTCGACAGAGAAATTATAAAGTGGGTTGAAAATAAAGTGAAGCTTGTGTTTAGTGTTACGCTTTGATGAAAGGGATTTTGGAAAACCAAGTCACTATGGAAAACCCGTATATAAGCGTATATAAAGGTTCGCTTCGTAGGAGAAGCATGGAATAGGGTCCAAGTAGAGAGACAAACACTTGCGCAGCTGACGTTTCCCCAATGAATTAGTATAATCCGCTTACCATTGATGGTTATGAATGATTATTGTTATAGTGAACACGTGCCTCTACACTATATACTGAAAGCAAGATATTTTTCTTTGCGAGTCCCACGCTTTATATTTTCACGATTTCTGCAGAGTATAATATCCTTACATTTGTAAAAGGGAGTGACTATGGAAAATTATTTCGACAGAGTGTATAAATTGTTGTGATTGTATTTTGGAAATTTATTACGACAGCTGTATTTAATTGATGTATTATTCGAAGAGAGACAGATCGAATAAAGGTGAACGTTCAACCGCCTATATCACGCAGAATAAGATGCGTCTACAAGTCATTATAGTGAGCGACTATGGGAAAAATTTGTCTTTGCTGGTCGTACGCTCAGCTCATCATTGCGTATCGAATTAAGAAAGTAATGGGTCTGCCTTTCAACATCTGTGCATGCATAAATGAAGGCAATCATTCAACAGGGTTCTCTATAGTGAAAACAAAGGTTCTAAGAAAAAATGTTCCACCAAATATCTGAAAGTAGCTACTCGAAGGAGTCAAAATGAACTTTTCACCAATGAGAAAAAATATACGCTGAGAGGGAGAAGGTAAAATTTTTTTATGCATCTGAAAACCGTGTCTTTACATCTAACGCAAAAATAGGGAATCGAAAGGAGGGAGGAGACAATAGAGTTCCTTGACCAATAATGCTGGCCATATATAAATATTTAAGTATTCTCTGTTCAATTTCTCTATGCTGCACAGAAATCATAACGGTGCAAAACAGAGATTCAAACTCAGGGTTAGATCCCGAGCCTACACATATATTTACTTTTATTATCGTATTATTTGATAATCTATGAAGACTAAATTATTTAAAAATACTAAATTACTTTAAAATAATGTTAAATAAATTAGCCTAGGTGCAGTTCCTTATTGAAGGAATTTTCTTAATTTACGAACGATTACTAAAATTAAAAAGGCGATTCAATATAATTAAAAAGAAATTAATATATACTTACATAAGTAGCACAAACAGCTATTACTGTAGTAGTTGCAAACATCACTGTTAGAGAGCCAAGACTAAATAGGTTTTGAAGTAATCTCACAAGTCTACGAAAAAAGAATATTAAACATACTATGAAACTAAATCTATAATATCAATTGATAATACTGTATAAAAAATCTAACGTTATCATAATAATATATATTAGATTGTACTACAACTGAATTAATATATTGGGTATACAAGTAAATTTCCAGCATTCGTGAAAAGATGGTTTCATCAGTGAATTCCGGACAAAAATGTCAAATCGTATATGTTACATTTGTACGTTGTGTACCTGTCAGCAACTTTTCAGCTTTATATTTGAGCATTTCTGTCGTTTATTTTATCGAGAAAAATCATGGCAAGTTTTCAGTCAAATAAACGTCAGTCAATACACCCGCTTTCGGAAACTTATGGAGGACAATGTATTGGTGAATCAATGTATCCCGAGTGGTTCAAACGGTTCAAAAGTGGTGATTTTGAAGTTGAAGACAAAGCTCGCTCTGAAAGACTAAAGCTCTGAATTTTGAAGACGAGGAATTAGACGCTTTGATGTATGAGGTTCCGTATCAGATTCAAGAAGAACTTGCTGCGTCATTGAGATTCATTTGGAAGGTTGTAAACTCGGTGCCGTACGAATTGAAACAGACACACGTCGAACGGCGATTTTGCATGTCCGAAATGTTGCTAAAGGGTTATAAAAATCCATAATTTTTAATCATATTGTCACTGGTCATGAAAAATAGATTTATTATGATAATCCTAAACGTAGAAAATCGTATACAAAGTCCGGTGAACCCGCCCAATCGACGCCGAAACAGAATATTCACGTAAATAAAGTCATGCTCTGCATAGAATCCTAATCTGGCAGTAGTGGAATTGCGGCTGTTCTGAAACTCATCTTCGTGACGTTATCACGCCACTACATGTAGCAATGTTTTCATAATAAACCCTCACATTTTGAAAAAAAAACACGCTGGGAACTTACTTGTACACCCAAGACAATGTCTGAATTTAACTTTATTTAGATGAATATGATTTTTTGTTATACATTTATTAATAACCTAATGGATTTTAATTAACTTCTGCTTCAATTCAACATTCTTGGTACAGCAGCACCAATATAATAGAGTGTTAAAAAAAATCAACATGTAGTTTTTACGGTTACCTTGTTATAACTAAACTTTTTTTCACAACCTAGTACTAGCAGATCAGTTATTTATTGCAATATATACTTTAAATAATTTTATAATACATTTTCAACATTTTTTCGTCACATTTTTATATATAGAAATAAATATATCTGTATGTATGTACGCATGTGTGTTTATATGTTTGTATGTATCACCTTTATAAGCGCAAAAACTACTGCACCGATCGTCTTCAAAATTTGTCTACGCATTCTATACAAACCGATGAGATGGGAAGTTTTTGAACAAAAATTTAACTGTTGCAGAGCGGTCTTCTTGTCGAAGAAGGGCTGTAGCTGGCTTAAGTTTCACGATAGATATCAATACAAGTATGCCCGTGGAGACAAATTGATTTATGCAGTCAATATATTCGCCTAAATTAGTATCATGTGACTTTTGTCTATTCGATAATCTCAAGAGATGGTTCCGTGGACATTGAAAATTTGAATAAATAATGTTGGCCCATATATGTTATATACGAATGAACGACTTTGAAAGGGATTGAATGAATTTAGAAGATTAATACAAGCCGATAAAATGAAACCAATTTTTTTATCCACAAACCAGATCATATTTTTTTCAAGGTTTTTAATGTGCTAAATGTAAATCTGGTTTTTAAATTGTTCTATCACGTTAGGATTTTGAGATATTCTACCCGAAAAGTGCAAAATACGCCATTCTTTAAACTTATTTCTGATTGTGTAGGAACGCCAATTATTATTTTTATCAAAAGACAATTTGCAGTAGCATAGTACAAATCTTCTCTTAAAAATCCCTTTTGGAATCCCAACTCGTATCAAGCCCATGAACCATAAATCGACATAGTGTAAGCGTACGAACCCCAAACCTACGAACCCTAATAAAAGTCCCACTTCATAACCAGAAACCCCAAGTTTAAAAACTCAATGGAATTTCCAAGAAAATGACTTACGCTTTCTGATAC
This sequence comes from Sycobia sp. Sy_11, assembly GCA_018907035.1. Lineage (NCBI taxonomy): Eukaryota > Metazoa > Arthropoda > Insecta > Hymenoptera > Epichrysomallidae > Sycobia > Sycobia sp. Sy_11. The sequence goes on from JACCIC010000004.1 coordinate 7,095,397, forward strand.
TGTGTAAAGTTTTTTGATAAAGAAATAAATGACATTGCTACATTCTCAAATATGTTAAAAAATAGTACACCTTGCACGTTTAGGTTAGAATATCTAAAAATCCTGAAATAATAGAAAAATTTTGCGACCAGATTTAAATTCTGTGCATCGGAACCCTTCAGAAAATTGTGGTTTGGTTCCTGAACAAAAAGTTTTTTTGATTTATAAAAAAATTTTCAGTCTTTTCTGCCTACAGTAGTAGTCAAGAATATATTAAACGGGTGGAACTATTATATGTTATTGATTCAATAAATAAATATAGATTATAATTATTTTAATTATTTAAAATGTTCAACCTTATTGTGCCATTATGTAATAAAATAATTTCCTTTATTTTTTGCTTCATATTTTCATTTCTTATGAAACTATCCACTTGACTTTTGGTTTTGAACTCCGTTAAAGATTCTAATCTATAACTAAATATTATAGTATTAGGTTCAGCATGAACATTATTCAATAAATCAATATTTATGTAAGCATATCTGAACAATGCATTTAAATGAAGTCTTTCAGCTTACCTTACAATTGCAAGTAATCCACAAATACGCTTGACACCTGCCAAAAAAAGTGTTGCAATAGTTATTACTATACAAGCGCACCAACAATATGATGTTGTTAATATAATACTAATCCAATCGTGGTAATTATCTCCGTCAAAAAAGATGTAATCTCCCTGAAGAAGTTTCACTTTAGACAAGGAGTATTTTACTGGTAAAAATTTATCCAAAACTATTGGATAAAGAGTGATAAAAATAAATAATCCAAATGTGAATGCCACATAAACTGAAAAATAATATATATTAATAAATAAATATTTTACAAATTATATTTAATTATATTTAATTACACAGATATAGTTATATAAATAACTATAGTTTAATTTCGTAATTTTTATATCAATTTAAATATATTACAGATGGTGTTTTACAGCTTAAATCTTATTTAATACCAGATCTACCAATATGAAATGAGTGTTAAGATACAAATATCTTGATGGGAAACATTTGTTGTCAACGAGTCTTCATTTTTTTGGTTCGGTAGCTAGGAAAACTATCAAGCATATTGAGTATACTCGAGTTATTGAACAAACACGATCATATGTTTTCATCATATTAAAAATGTCGAATTTTGTATCAGAAATTGAATTTATTTTGGCTGAAGATCGTACTTTGAGAAGAAACCAAATGGCAGAAATGTTTAATGTTGTACAACAAACACTTTTTAACCGGATAAAAGCTATAGGAAAATTCGAAAAGTGTGGAACATGTATGCCACATGAATTGAATAAAAGGCAGATGGAAAACTAAAATAACATTTGTGAAATTTGATTCAAAGGCACGAAAGAAAATCCACTTTGCATCAAATTGTTACTCGCGATGAAAAATGAATCTATTTCAAGAATACTAAATGGAAAAAATCATGGGTTAATCCGGGACAACCTTCTCGACTGCAAAACCAGATCGATTCAACAAGAAGATAAGCTCTATGTTTTATTTGCTGTTGTTAAAACTCGGTGATACAGTTAATTCTTATTGCTACCAACAACAAATGATCAATTAGATTCATGCATTGGTCGACAAACGACCAGAATGAGCCAGCAAATACGAAAAGAAATAATGAATAAAACTTCATGATATTTGCACTATATTTGCACAGTAAACACTTACAGTTTATTAAATTTTTATGAACTTTAAATACATTGCAAAAAAGTGGATGTTAATTTTATGGTACTACATGTGTTACGTTAATATATCTTGATATTTTCAGTAAACTAATCTTCTATACGTTTATAAAAAAAAACTATGAAAATGCTATAAAAAGAATATATTTATATCAATACTACATTCGGTTTCCTGTACCAACATCAATTTTCTTGAGTCTCGTTATATTATCTGCAGTAGTTAAACAATTTAACAAGTAAACGCTGAATCTCAATCAAAGTTAATTTTCTTGCATCTCGAGAATAATAACTTGCTTATATATATTAGTAATTTAATAATTTTAATAATTTTATTATATTATATTGGTAATTTTTTTTTGTTATTTAACATCGCTCTATTTATACTTCCAAATACTGGTGCTAAACAGCGACGGAGGTCTACGATGTGTTTGTAAACTAAGTACATGTAAATTATTACAGCAGTGCTTGTGTCAATCGGCCGAGACCGAGATTTGAACTCGGATACCAAGTTACAAGTCCTTCACTCTAGTGATCGAGCCATTGCAGGCCTCAATCTATTGGTAATCTTGGGAAATCAAATTAGCTACAACTAAAAAAGGCTTATAAGCCTTTTTGTAGATTGCAGAACCTAACTAATCTACACAACACGTACCTAAAGAAATGGTACCTTGGCTATTACATTCAAAAATCCTTCCTATTTATGCTGTTTACTCAATATCTTAATTGCCAAAAGATTCTAATTGCCAAGCACGACCTTGCCATATATACGACGTGTGTAAAGATTCGACGCTATACAGAAACTTTCATTGTAATTATTTACGTTAGCGTCAGCACCCCGTAGTTTAGATCAGGCCGCCAGATGGAACTGGTGCGAATACTCCAAGCACGACAAGCTAAAATACAGTATATCATGAAGCATCTAACGTGCATGCAGCGTTGATTGGTACCACCTGGTATCATTGCTGCTAAGACATGGCAAGCAACTCGTCGCTGCGATCTGCTGTAACGTTATCTAACCATCACCACTTTCTCTCTCAGCTTTCATTTTTCTCCGTCGCAGGCAAGGCTTTAAGATAGTCCATATCCTACGATATTGAAATTGCTTATAATTTCATTACAGTCAGTGCTTTGTGCGTACACAGTGTCCAAAAGTTTTCAGACTGGGGATAAAATACGCAATAAATCTATAAAATTTTTTTCAAGAAACTTTTTATTCAAAATTGTCTCTATTAGAAGTATTATACAAATTAGTATGATCTTCCAGCCTCTTTTCATGATTTTTAAAAACTCCTATTTTGGAATACTTTTTTATTTCGTTGTTACAGCTTCTTGTATCACGTCTATCGATGCAAAATCGTTTGTTTTCAAGTCCATTTTTAATTTTGGAAACAGGAAGTAGTCAGGGGGACTCAAATTGGATATGGCGGGTATCTATGTCCAGGAAGTATTTTTTAAGTCAAAAATTGAGTGTTAATTGCCGCGGTATGTGAAGGTGCATGATGCTACAAAACGAAAATAAACGGCATTTCCAAACTCGGGTCAAATTTTTAAGAAAATTTGGCTGCATTTCAATCATTTCTAACAAGTTACATGCATTAGAAACTCGTTGTTTTACTGTTCGGGAGTTAGCGCGTGTGGAACGAATCGCGGACACGTGTTTTTTTTTCATGTCGTTCGTTACAATACGTTAAACGGTGGATTTTGGTATTTCGGTAAATTTATCAATCAATTTGCACCTAGAGTTACAGTTATCCTTTAACGCAGCTGCGACTTCATCGATGTTATTCTCACTCTTCGTGGCGCATGGTCACCCGCTGGTTTCATCGCCTTCTACCGACTCTCTACCTGCCGTAAAAAGGTTATACTACGAAAAAATAGTAGCACGAGAAATAATCCATTCGCTATAAGCCACTTTTAACATTTACTTCGTTTCGTTACACTTTTACCAACTTTAAAGAAAAATTTAATTCCAACACGTTGTTCGATATTTTTATTCATCATAAACAATGACAGCGTCCATTTTGATACTCCTACGCAAACTACTACTGAATAGCTATATGCAATCTGTTGAAGTTGAAACTTTGTATAGAGGCAGATCAAGGTTGAAATCCCTAGTTGTCAAAGTTTCATAAAGATGGCGCAAGTAATACAGATTTTATACCCGTAGTCTTACAACTTTTGGGTCATACTATGTATACTAAAAATGCCAAAAGAAAACGGTAACGTTATGAAAATAATACGATTTAATTCTTATTTTACAGTATTATCCAAACAATCATACAACAATATTTTAAAATGACTGAGCATTAATTAGTATATTCAGACAATATATTGGATGGTGAGGTCTTATTATGAAAACGTGGTTACAGATCCATTATTCCAAGTATTGTCCATCGGAAGCTATAACATTTTTCCATCGTTCCCGTAATGTATGAATTCTGGACCAAAAAAATTTCTCGTCTTTCATATATAGTATGTTTAGCATAGTACTTAATATTATTCTGGAGGTTAACATCGCCTCGATATTGCCACTCTATGTGAAAATTGTGAAAAAGGCGACGAACGAAAGACATAAAAAAGTTTGTTGTTTCGCTAAATATCCAGCAATGTGATGTAATTATCTGCTTAATAATAAACAATGTTTATTAGTTTAAAAAAAAAAGAAGGCGAACTTTTGTTCTCTCAAAAGTACATTATCATAGCACTTCAGATGGGAAGGAGTGAAGGGGATAATCGGTGCCTATCAAAATGCAGTTATGTTTAATTCGCATATAACAATCGTGAACATGTGAATATAGAACAATGCCTAAAATAATCTACTTTACTTTATTCATGAACCATAATATGATCTGTTGTTCTGCTTCTCTTCATTGAGTAATATTACAGATTTTGCAAGTTACTTGTACATATACTATGTAAACTAACAGCTTTTATTAACATTCGTTTTGTTTACAAACAACATTTTTTATCTTTTAATACAAATAAAAAAATATATAAAAAGCGAATAAATTAATCTTTTCAATGCGGTATCACGATTTACAAACCGAAAATTTTAACATCTTTTGGAACGAATTTGCGAATTGAATAAAAAGGAGCTTATATTAAGACCATCTTTGAATAATCAATTTTAATACCTTAATACTCGAGATCTGTTTAGGATTTTGTTAACATGTACAATATTATAAAATAAATTATTTATTATTTAGTGAAATATTATCTTACATAAATTTATACGAATAAGGAGTTGACTGTCCATTACATATTTGTTTAGTATTTCCAATTCTTGTTTATTTACCATTCTCTGATATATCTCTTCTATTGCATTATTCAATGTTACAATCTGTAGTCAATCGTTAAAATAATTATTTATTATTAATGTTCTTCTTCTAAATAAACTTACTTATGAAAATAACGTTTAATTAATACTTATAATTCTACTGTTGTGTGTGTGTGTGTGTGTGTGTGTGTGTGTGTGTGTGTGTGTGTGTGTGTGTGTGTGTGTGTGTGTGTGTGTGTGTGTGTGTGTGTGTGTGTGTGATATTATATATTACTCCTTAATAACTATAAAGTTCTGTGACAGAGAGTCAAGCTTTTTAATATTTTAAACTACTCATATTTCTGAGACGAAAAATAATTATTCAAAGGAAGAAAACACAAAATAAATAATAAATTTAGAATAATGTTCGTAAACCAAAAGAGCGTACAGCAATAATATATAAAAGTAATTCTTACTAAGGGTTAACTTATATCCATATATATTCTTGAGATGCCCAACAAACATGTTTTATTTACATAATTTTTAGTTCATTTATATATACAAAGTATAATAAAAAAATAACGAGATTGGTCAATTTCTGTTAATATTATTAATGTATTCGTGTGAATATCGGTTTTATCCTCTTCCACGTAGTTCCCCTCGAATCTAATACACTTATACCTTCGCTTTATTCAATTTAGAAAGCGCTTTTGAAATTCACTTTCTTTATAGTATTGAATTGATTCAGAAATTCTGCTTTTATTTCATTAATTTGATGAAAATACCGTAGTTACATGGGTATCTTCAACATTTAGAATAGGGATACATGCCCGGTGAAAATAATGATTGTGAGATCAATGTGAGATTATGTTTAGACCAAAGTGAATTAAGAAGCATGGAGGTAGACGCAGATGTATTATCGTAGTGGACTCATCATTTTATTTTTTAATAATACGAACCTGTTCTCTTTTTATAATGAAATTTATAGCTAGAAATGTAATAGTTCCGAAGAGACATGCTGCCAAGGTATTTTCAAACAAAATATTGATTTGTCGTTTTTCAGGCATAAGAAATGGAATCTGGATTAAACATGTAAATATTAATTATTAATATATTAAATAATATAGGTCAGTTTTTGTCATCCACGTTTGTAATGACTTCTATTTCCAATAAATATTTTTCCTAGTATTGATGAACTAATAAACATAAAGATTATATAAAAAAAATACTGTTGATGAAGTTAAAAAACTGTTTTATATAATTTCTAGTAAAAGAAATTATCATTTAAGTATTATCAATAAAAATATACAATTTATTGTATTTCCTTGTGAATAGGTAAATATGACATCCGAAATAGCACTGTTCTATTGGAATTTTCTCAGTTAGTAGCTTGTGCATCCTTATTTGCCTGTTATTCATTTATTTTCATTATTACTTCATCTGTCTTTAAAAATTAAAAATTGTATTTATGTTGACTGTTCTGAATTAAATTAATACATATTTTTATCGGTCTTACAGTCTTTATAATACTATAATATATTATACTAATATTATGACAGTCAGATTGTTCTTGTTTATAATCACCTCCGAAGAATCTAAAATAGAAATGACTACTGAAAATAAAATTAAATTAGATTAAAAATCATCTGTCTTTATTTGAGATCAGTTAAAATTCATTATTAATCTAATAATTAATAAATAGTACATTGTGGACACAAGGGAGAAAGATAGAAGTTTTTCGATGCAGATATGTTACCGCCCAAGGATAACGAGGGTGTTAAATTATTGGAATTTGAAAATATCTTTACTCCCATGTAAAACATACTATTTTCCCATATCAAGAACATTTTCTCTTCTTCAAAGAGGTGCAGAGAACATTATAAATCACGGAATGAAAACATGTCAAATTGTTTTTCCTTTGTTAATTATGCTTGTATAGAGTGAACAGGTATATACTTCGGGTAAGGTACGAACTGTGCTTGCTCCAAAATAAGTTGCCCTACATAAATGTAATTCGTTGAACTTGAAAAAATAAAATATTGTGAGTTTTTTCTAAGAATACATCTGTATTTTATTTGAGCTTCGTAAAAGTAAATTAAATGATTACCCCATCGTTTGAAATTGATAGAGTATGTTAAGGACAGATGTCAGGTGAGGGGGGTGCAGGGGTATTAGCATGAGTCTGGCGTGGGTGTGGAGCTCCTACTGTATAAAAAACAATAAAATTAATCAATTGAAGATTATAAGTTTATTCATAGTAAAATCTTAAAATGAAATTTAAAAAAAATTAACAATATAAAAAATAGAATACAAAAAAAGGTGTAAAAAAGGCGAACCCGTTATTGAGTGGTGTATATAAATCCAATCGTCGTAAATGCCAGCTGTTGTGCAGATACTGAAAACTTAGTTTTCTACCAGACTGCACGGTTTCGTTCGTTTAATTTCGCTCTTAAAGAGGTAAAGTAAACTTTTGTTTTCCGATTGGTCAAGAAGCGGTCTTAAACACTTTTCCTACCTAGGGAAGAAAAGAAGTATTGCATTTCTTAGAAACGTTGTAGAAAACTGTATTTTGAGCCCTGAGTACGGGAAAACATTTTTCATCACCTATAGGTGTCAAGATCATACGGATATATATAGTAGAATGTCGTTCAAGGTTTGTCCACTCATGTCGCTTTTCCTTCGTCACAGTGAGAAGTGAATTGTTCTTAATTTCGTTGCTCAGTTAAACTGGCTTAAGTGTTATTTGATAGAGTGGCGTATGGGATTCCGCCGAATGCGGAACATCGCTTCTTCTATATGGAACCCTGAAACTGTGGTTCGATATCCGTTAAAAATCAGATTGATATCTCCATTACATAAAAACGCCCGATTCGTGCATCGGGATGATCGTAAGGATTAAGGCATGGGTGGCGACCGTTCAGATCAAGGGTATTATTTCTTGTAGAGCGAAAGATGTTTGTGATTGCCTGGAGCATCGATCAATGGCCTGCATTTTGCAATCCTTGAAGAGTATATATGTAATGCAATGCCTTACGTATTGACAAACATTGTCATACATTTGAAACAAATTGTTGTGCTCCTATATTGTTCGAAGTGTTTCCTTAGTTCTATGGCTGTATGCCAATGTATCATCGTAATCAAAACGAAGTACATTTGATCGTTGCGTAAGAGACACATTCAAGATTCCATCTAAGAGAGTTATGGCTTGTTCGGGTCCTAAAATCTTTTCAATGTTACATTCCGCTTCTGGTGTTCGCTGATTCTTTATAAGTCATTCACTAAAATCCTGTGTAACGACGGCAGCGATGATAACTGTAGAAATGTATACTTTGGTGATATCTGCCCATAAGACCGAAGACATATATTATACACGTTCATCGTTTAGCTTATCCATCATTCCCACGGGGTGACTTCACTCTGGTGACAGGAACGATTCCACTCGTCTCTTTGATCCGCAAATACTACCTTCCGGGGTTTCCAGGAAAGAGCGTCAGATAGTTTATAAAGGCATCCTGTAATGTATTCTGTCGTGGGGCTAAAGTCGCGCAAATGCAGTGCAACCGATACATTATTCTTTTGTTCATCGGATGGTCCTGCAAGATAAAGGTGCAATTGTTCGTCTAAAAAACGAAGCGACTATCCTCCAGGCAGTGTTTAAATCTTTTCAACCACCAAATCACTGACAGGCCCTTCTATTCGTTGCTGTAATACTTAGAATCTATCGATGCATACTTTTTACTGGTGTACGATATAATCTTTCGCTCGTCGATATCTCTTACTTACAGAAGTACTACTCCCATCCCGTCGGCGCTGGCATCAGTAAGTGTAAAATGTAGAGTTTATTCGGATCCGGCCAACAAAGTACAAACACCTGATCAAAGCTTTCTTGATTCTGTTGAAGGCTAGCTGAGCTTTCTTCGCCTACCACCATGTCCACGTTGAAGATAATAGATTAGTCAAGGCAGCAAAGATAGACGTGGATAACTTTTCTATCTCTCTCTTATAATTACTATAACTGGCTCTCTATTTTTGCATCAAGTAACCAACGCATCACTAATTACTGATTATGAATAATTACTAATCATTAATTTTGCGCAAATCAGATACAAAAGTTATTATGTAATTATGTATCTCTATCGCATACAACGAGCTGGTACGAAATGTACTACGTTTCTCTATTTAATATGCTACCTCCAAGTCTATATGCTCTAAGGTTAAAACAATGCAACATTAATAAATCCCTCTATATTATCGGCATAGCCAACAATGAAAAGTGTACTTGCAATTACGAAATTCATAGTCTAAATCATATATCAATCATAAAAAGAATAGATTTATTAAATAACATATCAATAAAAAATGATATGTTCCATTAGATACAAATGAGTTCTTAATAGAACTAAACATAAAAGAATTGTCGATTATTATTAGCCATCGCAATAATTGTAATATAATATTAAATATTTTTTTAATATAGATGTATATATTTATACATATATATAATTTATATGTATAGTATATTTTCGTATTTTAAATTAGATACCGAGAATATGTAGTTACTGGTGTCAGCAAATTGAAACAAAAAAAGGGTTTGTGAAATAGCACCTTATATAGTGTAGACACTGAGTTAACATCTTTTTATATGGGGTGGCGGTAGGTATAATTTTGTACAGGAATATAGAGTTACACGTGTATGATTTTTTACCTAGATATTACTGAACTATTTAATAAATCGGTTAAATTATTATCTTGGCCGAAGCCGACATGGGAATTACTTTATGGTATAATTATAATGGCAATTAAATAACTCTAAGTTAATTCATTATATAATTAATGGTCTATTTATATAGTAATTTTTAATGAATATATAATTTATAAAAGTTTTTGTAATAAATCTAAATTGACAATATAATTGTGAAGCCTGAAGTTGGCTAAACTGACACGAGTAGTGCTCGCACGGAATTAACGTTCGCAAGCCAATACTGGTTTTCAGTACTGAGTGAACGAGAAAAAGTTTATTTATAAATATACATTCTTGATGAATGTAAAAGTTGATATCCGAACAAAATAAGGGTGACAAATCATACAAATCATTTAAATCGAATTCAGTGTGCTAACAATGTATTTACCGTATTGCTTCGAATGCTTGTGTAAAAGAGACTTTTAAAGGTAGCAAAAACGTGAGTGATAAGTCGAGTTTCGCGCACACAGTGTTAAAATAGTTTTATTCATTTTTCACTTTTTAAGGAATTAAAATGTTGTTTATATATAAAGTTTGTTTTGCGCTTGCATATTTTTAACTCATTGAAAGAAGCACAATTTACACAATCGAGCACGTAGGTTTTACGATCTACGATCTCCCATAAACTGAAAGTCTGTTCATTCGAAGGAATTTGAGATTGCAAAAAAAACTTAGCTATTGAATTTGCCAAAAATATATAATTCGACTGGACTATTATATATATTTTTCTCATAAATAAATAACATAAATATTTCAACGCATATAATATTATTAATGTTGGTTGCAATAAAACTCACTAGTACGCAAGGATAGAAACAAAACTTATATTTGATATAAGAATATTGCTATAACTTACCATGGGTCCAATTTTAAAAAGATAATCTAGAAAAATTATGCAAATAATAATATATCTTTTAAATCGATTTTCAAATGACAACAAACCAGATGCTATCATCCAAAATTTAGCAATTTTATAATCATCAGCATCGAGAAAGATCATATTCTAAAAACTTTTATTTTATATAAATTTTTATTTATCGTCTGTACACAATTTATATCATATTAAGAACATTGTTGCAATTCCAATATGATAAATGAAAAGAAAAGAATTTTCTGGACTTTACTTTAATGGAGCCAAAAACAAGAACTTCAGTATTTTATTTAATGTTATTTTTTCTTAAATAATGTTATCATAAAACAACTGTAAATGGAAAATAAAATGCTTGAAAGCGGTTGTAAAGTATGGATTCTCTTATTCGAATAATTTCGTGTATGACAGTTTAATTGTTTCTGTAAATAAAATAGATTGAAAGAATAGTGGGTGGCTTACAGAATAAAAGATGAATTTAGTTAGAAAATATAACCGCTAGTGTAATTTTTTCCGACAGTCAATAGCAGTAAGATAATTCTTCATCAAATAACTATCATGTAAATAGTCCATAGAATTTGTCAAACATTCTCTGAGAAAGGTATTATTTGTTTATTTTTAATTAATAGTTAGTCTATTCGATATAAACTGATATTCTTTTGAAGCATTTAGTTCTTAATAATAAATAAAAGATAAATGACAAAAGTTCTCTTTGCCTTCCAAATTGTTTTCTAGAAATAGATTAATACGAGTAACTTGACAAATTTCTCTTGAGTATTTTGATGCAGTATAGTTGCGAACCCCACAAATGATCGAGTTCTGCTAATGGGTCGTGAAGCGAGGGAAGCAGACGCGACATAAGTCACCCCCTCAATTTACAAAACTAAGATTTTTTTCAATGTACTAGATATGAAAAAATTAGTAAACCTAGAAAATATATAATAATAGATTTTTGATCATTATAGAAAAGTATAATAATTCGGTTATACGTTAAAAGCTCGATCGATTGCGTATATAGGGAGCAAATTTTGAGAACAATTTTGATTGAACAAATTTAAATTTCTAAACTAATTATTGCCTGAATTAATTAAGGCTACATGTAGTAAATTAGAAATTGTTGGAAAGTGAAAGATCGCGTTATCACTAAACATTATATTATAATGAAGACATGCATTATGAAATGATAAATACACCAAATCTATAGCATTCTCTTTTCAATGGTTTATCTTCGTGCCTTTAAAGACAAGTAAATCATGGACAGGTACTTTTTTTCCGATTCGAAAAAAAACTTTTACTTTTATAGGCGCATGATTATGAAATACTTTACTTCGAAAACTAACGTTTCATGCAGGTCATTTGGATAAATTTTTATAAATTGTTTTACTCTAGACACTAATCGATCATCATTAATGAATGATAAGTTACATAAAAAACTAAATAAATGTATTTTTAATGCGATTATAAGTAATAATATTAGTACGTTTTTTATGTGATTTGGCTTCAAGCTTGTCAATAATTACATAAACAATTTTTACTTCAAATTTATCTGCATTCTACATATTGTCACCTTGTGTTTCATAATCAACAAGCTATTTGTTTCTTTTTTCTTTTTTCGAGACTATCAAATTTGCTTCTAAAAATCTTAATATAACACTAGACCATAAATCCAAAAAACAATTTGCGGACTCCAGTGTACAAATTCTTTCTGTACAGATTATTCTCAAATTACAAAACAAGCCCTAAACTTATATACTCCAAACCTAAGCAGCCCACTGACATAAACCAAAATTCATATACACTGAAAAATGTTCGGAGATATTTAATATAAATATAAAATAAATGAAAACGTTCACACCAAACACAGATTAGCTGGTAGCCTTGGACGAAATATTCCAAGAAATATACTTATTACTCTTTTATTCACTTAAAGGTGACTCTTATAAGTCTTATAGTCACAAATCATAGTAGTAATATTCAGTCTTCTACATTAAATTTCTGTTTATTACCAATTGGATTTTTTATTTATTTATAATTTAGCTTCATTGAAGAATGATTCGATGAATAAATTAAATTTAAAACTTACTTTTGAGTATATAATTGTGATAAAGATTGAATGTTATACACTTTATTTTTCTAATTGCAATTTTTAATTACTTTATTAAATGTTTTAGCAATTATAATCATGCAAAAAGAAGAATGATTTATTTTATTCATTTGTTATAAAATAAATAATATAACATAAATAATATAATATAAATAATATAAATATCTTCCAATAAGTTTCCTTTTTTAACACTCGAAGTCTGTCGATAGTTTCCAAAAAAACTCCATCAATAATGTGATCGTTCCTGAAAATCTCGGTATAAAGAGAAAGTGCTATAGAGAAAGGGAGAGTGAGATCAGATATTGGTTAGGCAGGAACAAACAAACAAACATAGAAAACAAACGTGAAATTGTATGTGCATGATAAATTGACAAATTCCGGATAAAATCAACAATCAATCACTCCCATGAAATTACTCAAAAATATTGGTCGAATACTTGTTTATTGTCTGCTATCGTTGTTATTATATATAATAGTTATATTATATATTACAGATAAAGTAGGAATTAATTTTTTTCCTGTTAATTTATGATTTAACTATAATAATAGGAAATGTCTAAAACACTTACAATTATCATAAGATGCGCCGCAGCTCATTTTAATATTTAACATCAATATACTAATCAGACTATAATCAGGCATAATATTTTGTTTTTCACTTCTGTTCATTTATCATTTCGAAGCTATAGAACAAGATGCATAGAGTGACTAGTGGTGAGTTGCTAATAGGTAGTTCGGAACCGCTCGCACTGCATCAGCGAAATTGTGGCTCGATGATGGAAACAATATTTGCAATGTGTCGAGAATTTTGAACTGTAGAACGCGCAGTTTTTAATAATATTTTTAATCAATTAACTTTTTTAAAACATATTATTGAATTAAATTTCTTGAAGGTTATAATTATTGAAAAATGATTCCACGTATATGATTTTCCACGGCATTCGATCCTACATATGATGGTGTTATTCTGATGCATAAGATTCATTGAAGCAGAAAATCGTTTTGCATTGATTTGCATTAAAGAATGTTTTTCTAATGCACGGCAAGTTAAATTTTGATTGAATGTCATCGCACAGCTTGGTTGTAGTTATCGTGGCTGCAATGTAAACTCTTCAATCATTGCGGGTCTTATTATCGCACTTTTAACGGCGTTTATGTATTCGAGCACAATTTACGCTCATTTTATCGATGTTGAATTATGCACGCTGTGATTGGATGATGAATATATACGCCTTGACCGATCCCATTTAATTAGACTGGCGATTTGACGAGTCTTTTCGGAAACACGGTATATAAAAATATAAAAAATTATTAGAAATTCATTATTAATGCAAAAACCTATTTATTTCGGTATTTTTCATAATATAAGTATATTTACATATTATTTACATTATATCTACTTATATAGTTATATAGATAGGTTTAATGTAATTATATCACGAATAATAAACATGCGCGGTCACCTATTATACCAGATTATACCATGCGCAACGAGATTTCGTTCTTGCCCTTTAGTTGCCCGCGTGGCCGCATGTTCCGTAAAAGGTAACTTGAGTCCTTAAGTTTGATCGCAGACGACAAAGTCATAAATGTAATTTTTTCTGATTATTATTAATATATCAGTATGTAACTACAATTATCGTTGTAATATGTAATTTTTGTATATTTCAACGTAAAATAATAGGTAAGTGATGAAAAAATAGTTCAATTATAATGAAATTTTTACCATTACAATGTCGATCAGTTATAAAGTATTATGCGAAGTACAAAGTGTAATGGAGGAAGATAAAGAAAGAATATATTTAGAATATATTTAAAGAGCCAAAGAGGAGATATGAACATGAGTGAAGGGTACAGACATGGGAAAGAACACAATTATACACAATTAATAAATTATAAAATGTATAAAAAATTTATTTGAATTTTATATGCACGGAGTATATATAACTTTCATAATTCGCGTATCTCTCATAATTCTGAGTAGATGAGAGTAATTGAGGTATATAGTATTGAGAGTAATATAGCATTGAATATAAATAATTTATAAATGGATGATAATTTATAATAGATGAATCTAATACCAAAAATACTTTGACTGACAAGTATTATATAGGACAGTGTAGAACCAACGATAATTTTTAAATAATCCATGTATCGCACCATAAGGCATAATCAGCTGTCGTCCAATACATTACTCATAGCTTGCGCTTTATCTCTTTCTTTTACAGATATACAAACCAAAATCTAATAAAAAATTATGTCGAAGATATATTCAGAAGAAATGAATTCGAATTTTAAAATACTGCAATTCATAAGGGAGCGTTTAGGCAATTTCAAGCCCGTGCCCAATAACACGTGGCTAAGTAACTTCGACGAGTCAACGCCGGCAGAGGTCGATGTCTATCCGAAGACCTCGGAGCTGAGGCGTCCACATTCAGCGGTCCACACTCAGCGGCCCGTGTCCAATAACGCGTGGCTAAGTAACTTCGACGACTCGACGCCGAGAGAAGCCGATGTCTATCCCGAGACCTCGGAGCTGAGACGTCCACACTCGGCGGTTCAGGCTAGCACCGAGGCCGGTCCGTGCCCCTTAGAATCGGACAGCATCTACAAGTCGGCCAAGTCCAAGCCGACCGCCACCAAGCCCGCGATAAGCAGGCGCTTGACGCCGGGCGATCTCGTCGCCAACTCCTCGTCGCCGGGATTAATGATAACGCCCGTGGCCCCGGATAAACCGGCCGCCAAGAGCCGCGAGGAACGTGGCCGGGCCCTCATTCAAGCCCTGGAGGACGTCCAGCTCGGGATGCTCGTCCAGCTCGAGCGCGAGAGGGCGGCCGTCCGCGCCTATGACGAGTTCTGCGCGGACTTCGGGTCCGAGGCCGCGGAGGCCCGTCCCTGGCGAGGCTTCATCGCCGGGCTCGCTCGCCAGGACCGCGAGGACGTCGCTCCACCCTCGCCGGATCGTCGTCCGCAGCAATCTCGACATCTGCAGCGTCAGGAAGATCCGGTGCGCACGCTCCGGAATAGTACCGGCGGCTGCGGCGGCGGCATAATGGAAGAGAAGGCGAAGCGTATCGCCGAGGAGATGCAGCGCCGTCTGCTGATCGAGAAGACGAAGGAGGAGAGGGGAAGCGAGTGGATCGGCGATATAGGCGGTGACGGAGGTGGGCCGAGAGTCCAGATCCCGAAGCCGCGGAATTGCAACGTGTGCGGACGACCGGGGGTCAGATCGGCGCGCAAATGCCCGGATAAAGCGCAGCACTGAGCCGCGCGCAACGGGCGTGCCTCGATCGATATATATATTTTTTTTTTTTTATATCCAAGGTTTTTTTGTACCAAAAGCTTATATGAATTTATGCTAAAATTATATTGATACGGGTTTTCGTTTATTTTTTTTATATATTTACAAAAAAGTGTAATGCATACAAATACGAAAGCAATAACTTTTGAGATAATTTTTATGCTAAGAGGAATTTTATTTTGGATATTGTAGATTTGAATTTTTTTTCTATTCAAGTAAGATTTAGAAAAATTGATATTAAAATTTATCATAGATTAATAAATTATCTAATTTCATGGAAAGCTTTTAAAAATGTTTAAGCTATTCTTCAAATCATTAGTAAACTATTTATACTAATGAACTGTTGAATAAGATATATTATTATTATAAAATAAAATCGTTCAATTATTTTAGAAATCATTTGAAATGTTTATAGAAAATTTCGTCACATTATTACATCGTTATAAAATTTCATGTTTTTTTTTTCAAATTTAATCTCAATTTTTTGAGATGACATAGGTCTTTGCAAGATATTCTTTTAATGCAAAATATAATCAATATCTATAAATATGTGTAAATGTTATTACATATAATTTTCGTCGTGAGTATCATAACTTGTCAAAACTATTATACTATAAGTTTTTAATATTACTTTGTTTTACAGAATATTTTCTTAAGTGATTTAGAATACTCCGATTTTGATATATAATTTTGAAGGAAATGTTAATTTTCAAAGTAATAAATAAAAAAATATAAAGCTTATTTGCGAGGTCATACTGATATTGTCGCGATATTTTACCTGAATTTTAATTTAAAAATTTGCGCAAGGATTAATCATTTTATAGAATAGCAGTTTACTTTTTTTTGTTGCTTTATGTGAATTAATTCAAAATCAATTTGAAGGAATAAGTAAATGTTTATTGTAAATGTATTATGTCAATATTATTTTATTAATAAGTAATAAATATACTTTAAAGTATCTCTCAAAATAATAGAAAAAAACTTTTAAATTTTTTGAAGATGATCATAGTGATAATTAATTCATTAATTTTTATTTAATTAATTTTGTAATTAATTTAAATTATTCTAAAAGTTTTTCTATTAGTTTATTTAACGTAGCTCGATTTATAGGGATCAATAATGGTGCTATTCATATACTGAAACAAATACAATGTGTTTGTAAACAAAACACATAAAGTTTTATAGAGGTTTCTATTAAATTGGCTGAGACTGGAACTTTAATTCGGACCACCGAATTATTAGTTCTTCTGATGGCCCTTCGCTCTAATGATCGAACAATCGTATAGGCCTCCTGATGTTGTACAAAATATATATAAAGAAAGCAACACTAATTTACAAATACATTATTTGTCTGATTTTTCAGGAAATTCTCTTGTTAACACCGTATTCTGAAACAAGGGATCATTTTACATAATAATTTGAATATATCTATCTATATATATATATATATATATATATATATATATATATATATATATATATATATATATATATATATACAGAAACACACTTTTATTTTATATATAGATTAAAGTTGCGTGGAATTCTCCATGCATTATCAAAAGAAGGTAAAATTAAGCATTTCCTGGATAATAATGCCTAATGCTAATGCTATATAAGTGTATAAACCCAGTTTTATATAAAATTATCTCTTCTTTTAGCAATCTTTGTCAAAAAAGTTGTAATTAAAGAAAAATTAAGTTATAAATGTGAAACCACTACGTAGTCTTTTTAAAAGTTTTAAAACATTTTTGTAAAATTTTGGAAAAAAGGATGGACTAATTTCCTGTTTTGTCACAGATTTGTGTTCGGCAGATATACATACATACATACATACATACATACATACATACATACATACATACATACATACATACATACATACATACATATATATATATATATATATATATATATATATATGAATAATATAAGATGTTTTAAAAATAAAAAGTTAAATTAAATTGATAATAATATAAGAAAATCTATTTTTCTGATGATTAGATCTTTTAACACGCCGTAAAAAGAGCAAGTCACTTATATTTGAAAATAAAAAGAAACGCTTCAATAATGTTTGTAATATTATTAATGGTATTGTAAAATTAAAAAAATAATGTATATTATTATTAGTAAATATACATTAGAAATGAATTTCAAAATTATCTGTTTTTCGGTCGGTATAGCCGTGAACCTCGCAAATTTTTAAATCGATGTTTATATATATAGATATAGATTTTCATTAAAAAACCACTGACAAGACACAATCAGAAATTATTGATATTTCAAACTGAAAAATTCCCTTAGAAAGTGGATGGAGGTAAACTACACATTTATCGTCTTTTCACCTCTTCAGAGTGAAATACAGAAATTAATATTAAATTATATTAAAAATGAAATTCGTAACTTTCGAAAATTTGAGGACATCTATGAAAACATCCCATTCGTACAGAAAGGGATAATATAGAGTTAGTCATATTTTTATGAGTTGGTAAAATTATCTTTTGAAGACATTTATGTGCTGCACAAGTTTCATCAGATTAGTACTTTGGTCTAAACGTAAATAACTGAATGAGTGAATGACTGCATCAATTATACCTGACTATAAATCTTTCATTGTACATAATGTACATTTTTATATAAAAAATTAAATGAGGGTCATATACTGGACTAATACTTTTAACAAATAAAAGTTATAATAAATACAATGGCCTGAACAATCTTCAATAAAGATTTTCTCTAATACTATAAAATAATGTCTTAATAAACATTGGCCAAGTATATAAATATCATATGATTTTTTATACAGAATCAATTAAATTACTGTTCAGATTCTGGACAACTGCTTACCAAATTGAAATGCGACCACCAGAAGTTGATATTTGTTTATTATAAAAAATAATCATCAAATTCCTTTACCTGGTTTTAAAGTTGATAAAAATATAACCTTGTATTGTAGTAAGTTAATTATAATTGTAATGACATTATTTGTTTTATTTGATTCTGATAAGTTTAACAATGAAGTTACAATTGCAATTTCTATAGATAACAATTATTAGAAGCTTACTTCTATCATCACTTTTAATTTAGTACAAGTAGAATAAAAAATTGTTTGTGAGAGAAGTCAGTATGCTTAATAAAACTTATACATAAATAAATAATAATTTTTATTATGATAAAAAATAAAATTTGATGCAAAAAATATAATGGTGCATATGAATTTGAATTATTTATATAAGGACAATAAAAGGTGATATAAAATTTGTTAATTCAATTAGCTAATTATTTTAATAATAGTTTTGCTATTTATATATATCTATATATCTTTAGTTATGTACACTTTCAATAATTAGCAGTAAGCTCTTGACATATGCAAAATACTTTATAAAAAATAAAATTTTTGGAAATGTACAAGAAAGGAAAAGTGCTTGGTTTGATATATGAAAATACGTGCAAATGAAGATAAGAAAAATTATTGTAAAATGATTCAGGTATGTATATATATTACATTAAAGATATTCACTGAATTATAACAATCTGATTTAAGGTTTTAATTGTTTGTTTTTATTTTAAAACAATTGAATTGTACTTTTGTCGACTGTCCATACACAAACCAACAAATATTTTTTTATTGGACTGTAAGACCAATAAAAAATTATTTGTTGGTTTGTTTTTATTTTGCTTTTTTTCATTATATATCTTCATTTTCACGTTCGTATTTTAGCACAGGTACATTCAATTATTTTCTCGTTTTCAGAATTTTTTAAACACTCAAATGTTTCCCTAATACTGAGGCGCTTAACTTATTTCTTAATGAAGAAATATATGTATTGGATAGAAAGATCAAATTAAATAAGTTAGCTTAGCTCAAAAGTAGTACAATATAAGCAAATAGTAATCTTTTTATGCCAGCATCAAATTTGAGAGAAACAGTTCGAGTAGTTCAAGCAATATTCACGTTTAATGTATATGAAATATTAGCTCATTTTCTTTTAAATTTTATAAATATTTAATATTCAACTTATCAACAGCCTTGTGCCTTTATTTATTTATTTTTTTTAATTATATTTTGGCGCTCAAGAGACCAAAAGCACTTTCAATAAAAACACAATCATATAGAGACCTCTATCTGGAACAAGAAACCCGAGGAAAATATAATTTATGCATAATTCTT
The DNA here is from genome assembly GCA_018907035.1 of Sycobia sp. Sy_11. Lineage (NCBI taxonomy): Eukaryota > Metazoa > Arthropoda > Insecta > Hymenoptera > Epichrysomallidae > Sycobia > Sycobia sp. Sy_11. The sequence continues at coordinate 7,115,558 of JACCIC010000004.1, forward strand.
TTCAGTGATCATATTTGATTGTGCACACAAAGTTTGACTACATATTTAATCAATTTATATATAACCAGCTTATGACTAATTATATAATTTATAATTAGCCATAATTGCATGCAGTTAAAACACAGTCTATAAATTATAACTATAATATAATATAATTATAAGTATAACTAGATATTTTTTACTTCATGTATAGGAATAACAGAAGTATTTTATTTGTATAAAAAAAAAAAAAGAAAAACAAAAACAGATTTATCCACAATCTAGAACAAAGATGAATTACACATAAATTATTTAGAATTACTTTATAAGTATTATTAATTTTACTATTATTTCCTGGGCCGTAACGTAGCCCCCTTTGAAACAAGAGTCGCGTCACAAATTTTTTCCTGATAGCTATAACTAACTTTCGTTGACGTTTTTCTCTCCTTCATTCTTGTTTATATCGTTTCAAAATTATTTTAACTAAATCATTTTAAGAGATTTGTGGGATCTCGAAATTGACATTCAAATTCGCCGACTGGGCAAGTTTAACTATAGTAGAAAGTTTCACCGCAATGCGAGCTGCTTCGTCCAAATCATCTACTGGTACGATTTTCAGTCCCGCGTTGGCAACTAGAGCTTTAGCCTCATCCACATTGGTTCCCTTAAAAAAAAAAAATTTTATTAATTTTTAATTTAAAGTAAGTACGTTTTCATTCATTATAATATTTAAAAAATGAGGGAACTATATTAATTAGGTAAATATACCTGTAGTCTAACAACAACAGGTATTTTGAGGTCAAGCTCCTTTGTCGCAGCAATAATACCCTCGGCAATAACGTCACACCTCATAATACCACCAAAAATATTAACTAAAAGCGCGTGAACCTGAAACAATTGTGGCATTATTACCGACAATATTCTATAAATAGTCATTTGAAGTACGATTATGTAATTGCAGGTAATTGTAAATATAGTAACTAAATGCGTTGCTTAGTTACATTTTAATTTAAAACACTTATTAAAACAGTAAGTTTTTTAAAAATATCAATATATTATTGTATTACCAAATATAATTATATTATATTGTAACATTATGCTAATATGTTCATATAGTAATAATTCATATCATTAAATGTTATTTTTTAGGTAAAAAATAATCTAATAATAACAAATTCGAAATTATAGGCATATTAAGAATGATAAGCAATAAGTCTTCTTAGAAACTACTAATGAATTATCGTAACGCATTATAGCTCCAACTATTGTGTATCAATATTAATAATATATGAATCTTTTTAACATACTCTTGGGTCAGAAGTGATGATTTTAAAAGCTTCTTTAACAGCTGAAGCAGTCGCGCCACCACCTACGTCGAGGAAATTGGCAGGCTCACCGCCATGCAACTTAATTATGTCCATGGTAGCCATGGCAAGACCCGCGCCGTTTACCATGCAGCCAATGTTGCCGTCGAGAGCGATGTAGTTGAGTTCGAATTTAGAGGCCTCGACCTCCTTTGGGTCCTCCTGTGTCCAGTCTCGAAGTCCAAAAAGATCCTTTTGTCTGAACTCTGCATTGTCATCAAACCTGCATTTACAATCTAAAGCGAAATCTGCAAAAAGATAAAAAAAGAATATACATATATATATATATATATATAAATAATATATATATATATATATATATATATATATATATATATATATATATATATAAAATAATAAGATTTCTTTCATATGAAATGTTTTGAAAATTAAGATGAGTATAAGGCTTGACTATATTTTATAATGTTTAAAGTAAAAAAATAAATAAACGTCTACAATTATATATATGTAATCAGATTGTACTTTAAACTGTTTTCTACTAATATGTACTAATTTAAATGCAATCAAAAATGATATGCTGTAAGCCATGTTACTACCTCTTGCATCAAGTTTTACTTTGTGTTTCCATTTTTATTTGCAATTAACGTTTATTTAAGTAATCAATGTAAAGTATTAATATGTTATTAAGTATTAATAAAATATCTCATATGTTCCAAGCCAAAACATACATTTGCCATTGATATCCTCTGCTAGAGGGTTGACCTCTAGCAACAAAGCGTCCTTCTTAACGAATAGACTGTACATGTTGACGATCATCTCCGAAATGTAATCCTTAACATTCTGGAGGCCGAGCTTTACAGCTATTCTGTCGGCCTGCTCCTTCGTAATACCCTTGTGAATGTCGATTGGCTCGTACATGATTGCATCTGGATTGGTCGCCGCAACCTCCTCGATATTAACACCACCTTGATTAGAGGCGATTATCACTGGACCACCGAAAGCACGCTCCATCATCACTGCCAAGTAGTATTCCTTACGTGGGAACATCCTCTGCGTCACCATCACCGCGTTACAAATTCTGCCGCCCTCGCCAGTTTGTTTTGTCACTAGAAGTTTGCCCAACATCTGACTAGCCAGCTGTTTTGCCTCCTCGGGTCTGAGAAAGAAAAGTTATTATTTGGTCATTTTTAGACGAAATTATATAATAATAAATAAATATAGGAAAAATAATTGAAAAATCATTATGATTCTATATATAATTCTATAAAATATTATTGTTTAAATTTAATAGAGGCGAACATTTTGATTAATTGTATGATTTCGTTAATTGAAAATTTTTTATTAATATACTATAATTCATATGCATATAATTAAAATATAGATACCTTTTTATACATAAACTTGAAATGGAAGTAAAATTTATTATTAGAAACGATTTCAAGATAAAATATAAACATCTACATCATCCATTAACTTCTGTACATTTTATTTATTTAAATTAAAGAATTTCAATTATTGATTTAAATTTTTTCTGAATCTAATGTTAATGTTTTTGAAAAAATTATAATGTATTAAATTATTTTGACAAAAATAAAATTTTTCAAATTATTGATTATATTCTTTCACTTTACCATTACTATGAAACTAAAAAATTGTATTATTTGAATCTTACGTTTCACACATTTTTACTCCACTGACACTGGAACCTTTAAAATGACCTTTGCCACGACCACCAGCTAGGACCTGTGCCTTGAGCACAATATCCTTGGTCTTCAAATCAGCTGCAAGTTTAGCAGCTTCATCAGGCGTTTTGGCAACACCAAATTTGGGAGTAGGAATTCCTGCCTCATTAAGGACACTGTAACTGATATGCTCATGGACATTCAGATTCCTCACTGGCTGTTTAGTGAGTTTACTAGTGCAAGCTAATATCTGTAAAAGACAAGTTAAATAATCAATATTTGTTTATTATTTAATGAGATAACATATAAGCGTATAGAAGATTAAGGTATCAAGATCAACTCTAAATACGATAAAAATAGATTCAATGGCATCGAACCAAGCATCATTGACCTACACTTGTCAATCGGCGGAAATACGTAGCGCGGACTTCCTAAGTCTATTTAAATGTACAGTGTCACATCCAAGGTTTCAATTATGCATTGGAAAACATCTTTATACTTCCTCAATTGAATTTATCAACTATTTTATATTTACAAATAATCATTTTCAAATATGATACTTAATGAATCATTTACAATTACATTATGAAATATGAAGACAAAAATTTAGATAATTTGCATGCAACAGTGATGTCCATAACCAGAGATAAAACTGCAGTGGAAATTGCTGTATCATTCTTTCTCTAGGAAAGAAGGATAAAAACATCATTATAATTAGAAAATAAACTTTGTAAAACAGTACAATCTGTGTTCGAATGTTATACCATGTTATATAGATTAATTTATATTTATCTTATCCATACTACAATTTGAAATTTTATATATATTTCTTTATTTAAATTTGATAACATCAGAACAAAACTAAAATTATATATCAAATAATTCTGTACAGTTGGTTTTTATAAAACATAAGTACCTTAAAGTAAATATAAATTACAATATTGCTTTACAAAAAAAAGAAAAAAAACAAGATATAATATTGATGAAAGAATAATCAAAGATGTTTGGGCTGTGTTGATAGTATACTTTGTAATTGATAAAATGATCCTTAATCTTATTTTTTAATCAAAACAGCCTTCAATAATTAAATATATACTGATAATAAAGCAACATAAATTTACAGAGCAGATGTAAACTTGAAGAAAACTCTAGTAAGATTTTTTTAATTGCTGATGATAAAAATAGGTCTTGCAACCGAAAACATCTGATAAAGCTAGTCGCCTTAAAAATTAACAAAAAAACTTCCGTATCTTCATCACTTTTTCGTACGGAAAACTTCCAATTCCTACAGTTAATACAACCTATTTTTAATCTCCGATTCGTTCCTCCCCTATCGCAAGGAGAAATATAATATCATTCAGTCAGAAAATCGCTTTAAAGAGCCCAAGATCAGCAATTTCGAATGTCGAGTTCTTATTTATTTGTTCATTATGTACACAACTCTGCTTTGATTCATATCATATCAGCTGTTCTGTTCTTTGGCGCATCGGACGCATTTGACAATTGCACCGGTTGTGTGATAAAAATAACGTATTTCCAGATCTCGACCTTTAGACTCTCAAGTATTATAAAGCTTACATAAAAGAGCGAAGTAAGTGTATTATAAGCAACGGGCACTTTTTTCTGGGCCAAAGTCGCGCGTCTACTTGTAAAGTACTCTGTCTCTGCCTCTGTCTCTCTTTATCTCTCTATCTCTCTCATTCCCTCTCTCTTTCTCTTTCCCTCTCTCTCGCTTTTTCCTCACACGCGACGGCTTATTTATCCGCAAAGGTCTGGATATCCGTCTTCGTGAATGCGCTTACGTGTGCGTGACCCTGGCGACCAATTTAGCAGACTACACACTGGCTCACACACAATAGATATATACCTCAACACACCCCCGCACCGCCCAATTGACACTGGCGCGTAACGGAACGCTCGATCCCGCTTTTTCTTTGTGTATATATAGATGTATATATATATGACTTTTTCGAACTATTATAACGGCTGGACGAACTCCCGGGTGGCGTCCAGCCCTCGGGGATGCGCACGTACCTTGCTGCCGTTAAGGCGACTCAGAGATTCGGCGATAGTGTACGTCCGCGACAACATGGTGGCCATCTTTGTGCTGCTGCTGGCTGAGTGGCAGTGGAATTAACAAACACCCGATGGGATGGGAGCAGTTGCAGTGTATGGGACCGAGGAGAGCTGGCTCGCTCTGCGCTGCTGCAGCTTATTCTTTTTACTGATGATGTTCGACGCTGCTACTGTTCGGGGCCGTCGTGCGTACTTTTTTAACTTTTAGTGACACGTGAATTTGGGCGCGTGCGCGCGAGTATGCGCGTCTGCGGCGTCGAGAAGCTAAACGTGGGCTCGTTTGATTATCGTTTTTACACATATATAAGCGTTCTTGAGGTTCGATTTTATAATAATAATATAGTCATGTTGCCAATATAGTGCCATTTGCCATTCATTGTATACATATAACTCTACACCTCTAGTTGGCAAATGACGGGACATATGCTGCTACTGCTCGGCCGCGTCAACTGCTTTGTCACGATTGCTCCTGTTATCTTTATCTGATGCGATGGCTTTTTAAAACTGAGAGGCTTATTTTTAATTTATATAGTAGTAAAGCATACTTTTCACTGGTATGGAATAGGAATGTAGGACAGATGTACGAGTTTGAAGAAATTCTTAAGATTGATTTTGGATCAAAATAAAGATGTCTTTTAAAATATAAAAATTATTTTTATATATAATGTTATGGTCATCACTAAAAATGAATTGATTGTCCCCAATTACTTTTAATTAAGGCAAATTGCAGGTTTGAGAATTATATAGGCAATTGTATATGGTTGCAAATAATGTTATCTGAAATATTTAAATGCGATGTCAGCACTTGTTAAAATTAAATATGCTGCTAATTATATGAACAGTAGTATATTTATTAATATGCACTGCCGTCAGCTGGTTTTTAGTACCTATATATAGTTATGCGTGTGTTGACCTATACCTTAAAAATTTCCTAACTTGTAAACATCAGATTATATTGTACGACGATTTCAACGCTATCCTGGTAAAATCAAAAAATATTCAACAAATTAAATTTAGATTAAAAAATATTTCTATACCGTTATCAATGTTTTAAATGCATTTTTTTTTTTAATTTCTGTATCTTTTGTAAACGCGAAATGTAAGCCCTGATATACGACCTTTTTACCATTGCTTTCAAAAGTTTTTTCATATATTTAATTTTTTCGTTAATTCACTCAAACAATGTAGTATATATATATACAATGTAAATAAAACAAAAGAAATAACTTTATCAAATTTGTTTATTTTAGTCAAAAATTTTGTTTGTACATAACACATAATCCGTATATATTGAATTACTACTTTATATTAATAGATTATAAATGATAAATTGATACTTGACAAGCGGTTTTCATTATTTTATAAAACTCATATTCTTCATTTCCAATTTCTTATAAAAATATTTCTAATACAAAGTTTATAAAAATATAATTTTTAATCCAAATAAAATAATTTTAATAGTTTTGAAAGGTATTTTTTATGATATTTAGACTGTCTTTGGAGTTCTTGAATCGTCGCGAAGTCATGAATCGAGGTATGCAAGGTTCATTTTGCACGAGAGGGCACTAAAAAGTATACACGCCCGCTAACGCATGCAGTGTATAAATAGCAATTGTGTATATATGTTTAGCAATATGGTAATTATAATTTATCGCTCCAATATATAAACTTTTCTTTTTTCAAGAACGCTTCGACAAAATAAGACCCATTTTGTCATTTAAAAATAGATCAATTTATAATTTGTTATAAAATATAATATTCATAAAAATTATACACAAGTAATAAGTATATCGATCTAAAATTTGAAATCTTATACATTTCACTAATATTCTGAAAGAGTTCTATAACATAAACTTTATGAAGTTATAATTGGATTGTTGTTATTGTTATAATGAGATGCATAGTAGCATACATATAACACAATTCGAAAATCACAGTGAAAGTAAAACAAGCCCCATAAATTTTTCTAAAAATGACAGGTATATTATATATATGTATTATGGTATTTTTAATTTGAGTCTGTATTTAGAGTTGACTTATCGCTTAAGGATTTTAAGATATTTCGTTCTATATCGAAATTTTCGAGATACTATAATAATAATATACCGATGGATATGTTTATTATAACATTACATTATTAATTATTCTTGAAAAATTTATTTTAGATTATTTTTCAACTGTTTTTTTTATAACGCTGTTATAGATTAAATTTATAATTAAATAAGTGCATAAATAACTTATATTACACGTGTATGTATAAAACCTATATTAGTTTTTCCTCTCTTTTCAATCAAATTTTTCTTTCAATTTAAATTGCTACTTAATCGAGAAAAAATATTAGATGAAGATAATTTGAAACGATTGTTTAAAAACGTAAGACTAAATATACTGTGTAAGTTCGTTCACCCTTTCTATATACTAAACACTTTTCAGCCGATTCATGCATACTGGATACTTTGTACCCTGAAAATTTTTTTCATAATTGTATCTCTAAAGCTTTTTAATTATAATCTTAATAAAAAATGTGATAAATATAAAACATTATAATGACAGAATAATTTTAAAAAATTATATTTTTACAAACAAAAAATGTTTACATTTATTATTATTTTTTTACAATTTTTTCTAAATATATATACATTTATAGTTTTAATATTGTAATTCAAGAAAAAATTACTGTTCTGAAAATATTGCTAAAAATGGTATATACTATGTTATTTAACGATACGATGAATATGTATAGGAATGTCTTAAAAATTAAACATTGTATAGCATTACAGTTTTAAATATAATAAAGCAATCTGATTTTCATGAAAGAATGTAATAATTATTTTCGATTATTTTTATTGCGTATCCTTTCATTGGAAGAAGAAAACGAGTGAATTTTTGTTTAATATATATACCGATATATAATAATTATCTTAATAAATTGAGACCTTCCCTTACTATTATAACATATTAGTACAAAAAGGCTTAACAAAATAAAGAAAATTTATTCGAGTAATTTTGCATGTGAGAGAAATGGAATTATTTAAAAATATTATTACATTTAATAGCTCTATTTTTGGACTTTTTCTAAATACCTATACCTATACCTGCTCGATGTTTTGAAAAATTTTAAGATTTTTTCTAATGTTCAAAAGTTTAGCAAAAATATCTGAAAGGAAAGTTTCGTCAGTTTTTGATATTTCAATTTAATGGTACCACAAGTAGACCAACGCGCAAAAGCCTTATTGATAGCCTATATTTTGATGTTATCGACGATTCGGTACCACTAAATTTGGATACCAATACGAATAAAATTCGTAGAAAATTTCTTCATTTGACGTATGGCTTTATATTTGACGTATTCATCTGACAAATCAGTTATAATTGTTTAAAGCAGAGCGGTATTTAAATATTCACGGTAGGTTATTGCCTTTTGTTGATCTTTTCTCCTGATATATATATGTGTATCATTAACTCATTTTCTGGTATTTAAGTACTTCAATAATTATGATATTATTCTACAAAAAAAAAACGATTATGTTATCAATATGTTTATGTACGTTTGTAATGAATAGCACTGAATTGAAATTATAGCTTGCATTGAGCACTAAAGATAATAACTTTTTTAAAGTCTTTTTTAATGAACGCATTAAAGTTTTAAAAAATAATTATCTGTATACTATTGTGTTTCTATCGCCGGACTTGTTTATATATGGTTTAGGTATTTTTGAGTACACTACAATGGAAATCATTTATAATGTTGTAAAATGAAAAATTTTTGCGAATTTTTAATTTTAATTTTATTTGGTCTCAATTTATAAAGTCCAACAGCCCTTCCATTCGTCATAAAAACTGCTTAAGCGATGATTCATGAAAGTATAAGTGACATAGAAAAATCAAGAAAATTAGATCGTGAATTCGATATTCTTTAAATCGGATTTTTTGGCTGCTTATCTTTCTGTAATTATACATATTTGATAAAGTAGTTTATTATTTTACTTTATGAAATACCCGCACGATATTGTGCAATGAAAAAAAATTAATATAGTTCTAATATTTATATTTTATAGTGGTACTATCAAAAGTTCAATAGTGAATATATCACAACTGATTCAGATAAAATATAAAATTATAATTTAAAAGTTTCACTTTATTTTAAGTGTTTATACTTTGTAATCTATTTTTTGATGATAATCAACAAGTAAATATATACAAGATATATATTTATTTTTGCATGGATATGAAGGTTATTTAGAAGTTGAAGGAAGGGTCTTAATCTTATTTCTGTGTTTGCTATTTACCAAAATGTTTTCAATAATTGAATCACGATTTTTCTTTTGCAATCCAATTTATTAAAATTTATTGTAATACATTCATTTACATTTATTAATTTTTATTTGGCATATAGAAGGCTAAACCGTGTAAACTATAATTATAAAGCGGACATATATTATAACATTCTCGCATACATTTCCTAGATACTACCAATTATATAAATAATAATAAAATTAGTAAAATTTATTTAAAAATAATACGAACTTTATCTCAAGCTAAAATCACAAACTTCATCAAGATGCGCTTCTAAATTGTTCAACAAGATTTTTCTTCCCCCTTTGGCGTTATTTCAATTTCGAAATTGAATTTTTTCGCTGTACGGAAGATTTGAGCGAGCGTTACAGACGCTTCTGCAGCTTTTGCAAAATCGTTAATAGGAAGTACTTTCAGTTTAGAATCTAATATCAGCTGTCGACCTTCTTTAACATTTGTGCCCTGTAAAACCAAATATATTGTTGTCTAGAGTTATTTTGTTAATAAAAATCTTAAAAACTTGTGAAGAAGAATGCGTACATTTAAATGTTTACAATGATAGTTTGTTTTTTTACATACCTGCAACCTTACAATGACTGGAATTTTCAAACTTAAATTTTGACAAGCTGCGATTATTCCAGAAGCTATTGTATCGCACCTTATAATGCCACCGAATATATTAACAAAAATTGATTCCACCTGTAAAAAACAAAAACAAAACAATCTCTGTAGTTTGTCAGCTAATGTCTTTATGATCTATTTATAGAGTTAAACCCGAAAATTTTGATATATCTATATGAACATTATTTATGTAAATTAATATTTCTAAGTATATGTAAAAATTGAACACCTATGTTTTTAAGTAAAAAATTAAGCTTTAAAAAAGCTTAATTTACTACCCAAAGATTGAAAGCTTCCAGTTGCTCATTTCATATCTTGCATGTTATTGAGTTTTATACATCGTTTTACATTTGTATATTATAAAAATATATTCTTTTAATACCTGGGGATCGGACGCTATGATGCGGAAGGCCTCGGTGACGGCCTCGACGGAGGCGGTGCCGCCCACGTCCAGAAAATTGGCCGGATCGCCGCCGTAATGCTTGATGATGTCCATGGTGGCCATGGCCAGGCCCGCGCCGTTCACCATGCAGCCTATGCTGCCGTCCAGGGCTATGTAGTTCATGTCGTATTTGGCGGCCTTCACCTCGTTCGGATCTTTCTGGCTCCAATCCTGCATCTCGAACAGTTCCTTCTGCCGGAAGCTCGCGCTGTCGTCGAAGTTGCATTTACAGTCCAAAGCGAAAACTTTATCGGATTCGAAGAGATTTTTTTGCATTTTAAATGGCAAAGTTTGCGGCATGATATATACTGTTACGTTGATTATTATGTTTCGTGCGAATCGTTATTTTATCATTTATTAAATTCAATGTAATAATAGAATTAAATAGATACTTTAACTATACGGTAGCGGTCGTTAGATGTACATTTTAACAAATTTTTATAAATTTTTAAATATAAATAAAAATGTACGCTATAATACAATTTGTGTTTATAATATGTAAAAGATCATACTATATAATTATATTATTTTAAATCAAGGATTTAGTTATCCTTTCTATTGGAAATCTTCATCTGTCGATTTTTTTGGTGTTCATGCATTTTCTTTAACTTTTTCAATTGGAACAACGATATAATCTATTATTTTTAAAAATTTATTATCAAGAACTAATACTTGTAAACTTTAAGTTACGAATTTAAAGCTAAATATTTAAAAACATTTCAATATCTTGAATAAACATATATTTCAATAAATTTTTCAAACCTGATCTCCGAAAAGCATTCTGATCTTTCAGTTAATTTAAGGGATGCGTGAAGAAGTTGAATAATTAATAATAATATGCTAACGAAATAAGCAACGTTCTATTGATGAAAAAAGGTCTTGCACGAGCACAGTTTTTGCACGGACTAGGTGATGATGAAGAGGATGCATCCCCTATTTAATGTATCCGTAAACATAAAAAGCACTTTTCACTTTTTAAATAATTTAATTAGTACTTTAAAAACTACGTTCTTTATATGATTACTTTAACATATGAAAAAATTAGAAACCTCTTCGAGGGTTCGGATTCGAGCAGATTCTCAGCGAGTACATACTCTTATATAATTTTAAGTATATAACTTTTTAAACTGCGCGCATAGAATCGTAATTTTTTTTCTCGCGGAAAAGGCTATGGAAACACTTACAATTTTCACAAGTATCCAAAACGAGAGGATTAATTTCAAGAAGTAGTGCATCTTTTTCTATAAAAAGCTGATACAAGCTAAGGATTATGTTTGAGATGGTGTCTACGTCGCAAACTTGAAAGACACCTGATATTTTCTTTGCATCCTCGCAGGACAAACCCTTGCGGACGTCTACTGGTAGATAAGTAATAGCATCCGGGCTCGTTGCCGCGACTTCCTCGATGTTGACGCCACCTCGACTCGAAGCTATTACTACCGGTCCCTATAAGTGAAACTTATTTGTTTTATAGATAAAATAAAGAGAAGGATAGCATCTTAAATAGATTTTGTACCTGTGTTTCAGTTTTCTTAAAAAAAAAAAAAAAGATTAAATTACAAATCGAAATACATACTGAAAAGCAATTCAATAATTCAAATAAATATTTAGTGAAAGAAATCCAATGAAACGATTTAGATGAAATAAAAAAATTATTTTTATAAACTAAGAGGTTCATAAAACTAACTACGGTGCGTATTTAAATAATGTTGTTTAATTTGATCGCTCATTATGAATAGCATTATATGGAAATAGTATATAGGACCTCCGGAACTAAATATTTAGTTGTATTTACTGTTTTTCTCCTTTAATGTATTGCATTAATTTATGCATTCACAAAATTAACAGATTTTATTTTTAATAATTATTTCTTACATATACTCGAGAATTACGACTTAATTTCTTCAATTACATATATCAATTTAAGGTGATGAAATTTTCTCAGTTGTCTAAAATATATAATTTAATATTTTAGTTTCTCTTTTTTTTCATTTTAATACAAATGTCAGAAATATATCATATATAATAGACGTATTCAAAAATACTTCATTTGAAATTTTGGCAAAAAACTCGTTCCAACTATCAACGCCAGGACTATAATATATATAATAATAATAATAATAATAATAATAATAATAATAATAATAATAATAATAATAATAATAATAATCAAAACAAGCGTATAATTGGTGGAAAAAGTATTGCGACATATAATTGTTACAGCCGTACTGACGATGCTTTAGTATACATTTAAATCGATAAAGTTCATATATACCTAACTTTTTATATGAATCATCGCCCAATAAAAATTACCTCAAACATGTTTCTCAAGATTATAGACGAGACGAGACGCGTACGAATGCAAATGAACTCAAATGCATATTATTATATACGTTCCTGATATAATAATTCCGATAAAAGCTTTGCCAGCTTTATTCCCGCACGCGCTCAAGAACGTATATTATATATCGCATTCTTTTTGTATCGTCTTCTAGCCGTATAACAAAAAAGAAGATAATTTATTGTTACTTAAGTGGTTTATATCTCATGTTATTTTTCACTTTTATTTCTATACGTTATATAGTATACTCATCCAATAAATCGAAATGTATAATCGCAGGAATTTAAAAAAAAAAAAAAAAAAAAACAAAAACAAAGCAAAGGAAAGAAAAGAAGCCGCTTACGCCGAAGCTGCGCTCCATCATCACCGACAGATAAAGTTCCTTGCGAGAGTACATCCTCGTGGTTATCATCACCTCGTTGCATATTCTGCCCGCTGGACCGGTTTGTTTCGTTACCAACATCTTGCCCAGCATCTTGCTCGATAATTCCCGGGCTTCCTCTGGTCTATAATAAGTTTGCAAACTGTTATTTACACGATAAATACTGCGGAAGTGCGTTTTACATTGTTTTATTAACTTAGAAAAAACACAGGCTACGAAATTCAATTATCAAAAAAAAAAATCATTTCTTAATTTTTATAATTAATAAAAAAAAGTATATAGAATATTACTAACAGCTGCAATATTGTACAGTAATTTACAATAATTTTAATGCTTTGGTGTTAAAACGTATTTCAACAATTTTTTTTAGCTATAAGTCTTAACTTAAGTTAAAAGATTGTCTATATATACATTTGTCTTTTACACATGAACTTACGTCTCACACATAACGACGCCACCGACATCGCTGCCAATGAAATGGCCTTTCCCACGTCCACCCGCTAGGACTTGAGCCTTTATCACCAAGTCCCGGGTGTCGAGCTCCTGGGCAATTTTGGCTGCCTCCTCGGGAGTCTTTGCTATGCCGAAGGGCGGAGTCGGTATACCGACAGATTTAAGTAGCGTGTACGCCTTGTTTTCATGTACGTTCAGAAATCGGCATTGCTGCTTTCCGTGTGTTTGAGCACTGACTAGCAACTAATCAATCTTTTGAATTAATGCTGCATGCGCAGTTGTATACGATCGATTACAATAATTATTAGTTAATAAGAAAGCATTAATTAAACAACCTATTCACCTCGATTTATATAGCCTATATTTTGTGCACTTCAACACATCTTATTGTAGATTAAATCTCGTGATAAATAAAAAATTTCAAAAGTACAATTGTTGCTATAGTTCAAATTTTTCATTAATTAGCAAAAATCTTTAAATTGTACAGAATAAAATATTGAACCAATTAAGTTAATTCAGTGCAAAAAGCTTAATTGCATTGTAACCTACCGAATTCGTAAATAACTATAAAAAAAAAAAACAATAACACCCAGCATTTGAAAAATACAATTATGTATTAAAAGTATGTTATACAAATTTTTCTACTTACTTTTCGCTGACCGTGTTCAACTGTAAATTTTGCCAACGCTTTGAACATTTTAATTATGTTCTTAATTAATATTCCATTATTCCTTTAATGCATTATTATAAGAACAATAAAAATATTACAAGTGAACTTTAGTGAAGATTGACGAAAACTGAAGAAAGCAGTGTTTTGTTTGCATATAAAAATATTTAAATAGAAAAGTATGTTCTCGAACACAAAATCGCCAAAACAGTCAACTAGCAATTACGTGCGTATTCAATTTTTGCCGAAATTAACGAAAGATTAAGATTTGTTTTGTTATCGATGCCGTGATTTGTTATTTAAAATAAAAAATAATTTACAATGTAATATTGGTTTATATCAAGTATTTTTATTTTTTTATTTATATTTTACAATTTAAAGAAATAACTTATTACTAAGAAAAATTATAAACTAATTTACAGGACGTAAAAGTTTAATTGTGCTTTTTATTTCAAGATAAAATAAAAAGAAATAATGAATGAATATAAATATAAAGTAAAACTTGTCAAGAGTTTTAACTACGTTTTAATTTTATGAATACATATTCCTATACATATTTAAACGCAGCAATTGTATGATTTATGTGAAGCTCATATAAAAGAATATATCAAGACTTATTTACTTTACAATAATAGTAAATTGTAAAAAATTGAATTTCATACCATATATATTCATATCACAAGATATTAGACTACAATTTTCTTGATATTTATCTCATATATAATTTTTAAGTATTGCAAACCAACTGTTTGCCTTACAAACTCAGCATATGTTTACTAGTGTAAAAACATGTAATAATTACTTACATTATACATTTAGGATATTTTCTATTCTTACAGTCTCTCATTTTAATTAAAATAAAAAACTCTTAAAACAAAGAAGAAAATCTCGCAGTATTAAATAATAAGGAACACATTACATAAATAATTATTTTATATGCAAGGGCTGAACATTTTAATTTTCATATATTTAAGTTTCAAATCAATTGCATAAATCAGAATTTTGTAATTGTTTAATTTTTAAAATGAATGCTTTAACTTATTTTAAAGACATTACAAACGACTATTATTTAATAATTGAAAAAATTATATTTATATGTAAAATTCAATTATGTAATAAATATTTATAATACTAAATCAAGTAATTATATAAACTTTAAAGAACATTCTTAATATCAGGAAAATAACTGAATTTGATTACATTAATTTATCAAATCTTAAAAAAACATTTTAGCCCTGTTTTTTTCTTTATTTTATTTTCTATTTAAAAGCTGAAACGATCGGTAAGAGTGCGTCCGGTGATTCCAAAGTTGTTTGACAGACTATACATGAACTCGCTAAATGATCTGTCTTCAGCAGTTGCTCGAATTTGTTAGGTTAATCATGTTATTCCGGTTATTAACTAGGCGCGCGCGAGAGCGTGACCTGGACCTGGATCGCGCACGCTTTTGTCGCTGCTAAAATCAGGAAAATTAATAAAAATTAATATTTGTTTGTATTACTGCATATATAATTAATTAAATTTAAATGCTTTATTAATTAAAATTATCTTGTTAAATATTTAACGAAAGTTACTTATGTTTTTCTATAACATTTAAAGTTTTATTAAAAGTATTAATATATTTTAAATAAAATCTTAAAAATTTACATTAAATTGGTTTTAAATAACAAATTAGCCTGAAATTAAAAATAGGTATAATTACGTACATGTAAAGATTTTGTTGCTGCTTTTAAATTCTGTAGACTTTGTGCAAAAGGAGACCTTCCACGTGGTAATTGTCTAGTATTCATCAGTGGAGTTGGGGCCTGCATTGTCGATGCATATAAAGCCATGGCTGGATGTTGTCGACTTGCATTATAAGCAGCATTCATGAAGGTCATACTAGGCATACTAGCACGAGAAACACTAAAAATATTATTATTTAAGAAAGCTACTATAAAAATTATTAATTTAGAAAACATTAATACTCTATAAAAAATATTTTTATTTAAAAAAAAAGTGATATTTGAACCATATTATTATGCAATTTCACATATTCTTTATTATAATGACAAATTTTTTCTATTAGGTAACAACAATATAGAAACGTTTCATAATAAAAATAGAAATTTAACTTAGAATAATTTATGTAACTGAAATTTAAGACAGCTCCACTACAAAAATTCATATATACGAGGCTTTGTTGAATGTTTATTAATTTTTAGAGGTTATGATACTCAAATGCTGGTTTTGGTCTAGATTGAGAGAGGTAACTTAACAACATCACAAAATCCCTGTGATAATGTTTTAGAAATCATTACTCCTTAAATCAACAACAGTTCAATTTGTCTATACTAATATTAATACACATCAATATAATTAATAAAAAATTATAGACAGTCAGACTGTCCTTGTTTAATATTACCCCCTTAGACTAATATGAAATAAAAATTTTAATTAGCTGAAAAAATTGTTTATATTAGTAAAGTGCAATCTTACTGTCCCCACCACCTTTATAATAATAATTTTAAAGAAGTCAATAATCAGTTAAGTTTTTTGGATATCAATGTCATTAGATATAATAATAATAAAGTGAAGCTTAATTGGTATAGAAAGCCTATTTCGGCAGGTAGATTTTTAGATTTTAATTCACACTACCAATTCGGAAATAAAATAAGGACACTGAAAGGTGTTATTGACAGAGCAATAAAATTGTCACATAAGGATTTTAAACAGAATAATTTACAGATAATAAAGGAAACTTTCATTAATAATGGATATCCAATTGAATTTATTAATAAATTAATTGATGAAATTATTTGACATTTATAATACAGAAAATAAACCATATAAGAGTTGATGTTAATAAGAGCTCCATTATTGTTTTACCATATGTTAGAGAATTGTCAGAAAGAATTAAAAAAAATTTTCGGAAATAGAATAACATTCAAATTTTCTTTAAAAATATTAACAATTGCAGTAAGTTATTTAATAATTGCAAAGATAAGGGCGATCCATGTTTAAAATCTGTAACTGTTTACAAAATTAATTGTATAGATTGGACAAACCAGTAGATATTGAAAAAAGAGAATTTATGAACATAAATATAGTTAACATAGTTCACACATTACTTCTAGATTAAAAGAACATTGTTTAAAGTTTTTACATTCTTTTGATTTTGCGAATGTGGATATTTTGGAGCACGGTATTAAGAATAAGTACAAAAGGGAAAGTCTTGAAAGTATTCACATTTCAAAGAATCGAAATAATGTGAATTTAATGTTAGAGTCAAGTAAATAAGATAACATTTATCATTCTTTATTAAATTAATTGATTTTGAACATTTTGTGTTGAGCGGGGATTGTACATTCATGTTATTCAATTTTATAGTTTTGTGGGGGGGGGGGAGATGGGTATATAAAGTATCCTGCTGGGTTTTCTATTTTATTTTAATTCCTGAGGATGAACCGTAGCGGTTCGAAACGTCATACAACAGCAACAGTAATGTCAACTGAATAAAGGTGGTGGGGACAATAAGATTGTACTTTACTAATAAAAACAATTTTTTCAGTTAATTAAAATTTGTATTTCAGATTATTCTATGGTCGTGATATTAAACAATAACAGTCTGACTATCTTTATAATTGTTGATTAATTATATTGATATGTATTAATATTAGTAGAAACACATTGATTTAATTGTATATTATTTTTAATGTAATAGGACTGTAAAACTGATAGAAATTTTTATTAATTTTATCTAAAAACAGTTGACATAAGCATAATTAAAGTATGTGATAATTGAACATAAAAAAATTTATTTTCATGATTTTTTTGTCCTCAGGAATTCAAGAAATTTTCTATACACATATAGAATTGTAAAACTGACATTAGTATGCAATTTAATTTCTTTTTAATTGTTTACTTTAATCTCCTATGTGAATCAACATAATCTTTCTTAGATTTTTTCATTTTTCAAATCAGCAAATGCTGTTACCAAACTTGCATTCTGCTTACATGAAGTGAATAACCTGATGGTACTTTTTATTGGTTTTCATGCTTCTCCTATATACATCAATTTTAATCTTTTATATATAGATTTTCACTGACTCTCCACAAGTAGTTTCTATTTATCTTTTTTGTTTTTCTTTTTAGTTATGGGGTTATACAGTGATGCACAAACCACCTCGTGTTTGAAACTCATCAGACTGTATAGGAAAACTCTAGATGTAAAAAGTTAAATGTACTCAAAAATGGCTTCAATTTTGTTTGCTGAACACTAACAAGTTTTGCTATCCTTAGTTCTAGCCCCCCCCCCCATATGTGAGCATGTAGTTTTTTTCTTTGAAAAAAAAAAAAAAAAAAAAAAAAATTATAAAAACTATATAATCTTTTATGGAAAAACCCATCTAATATTTTCAAAATCGATGAAAAGTAAAAGTACCTATGTTACAGTGTTGTAAATTTAGGCTTAATTACTTCCACCTCTCTATATTACACATTTTTAGCCTCCAACATACTTTATTGTACTTCAAAAAATTTTTTCTCACTATTTTGTAAATAAAAATTATTACTTATATTTAAAATACTTGAATAAAATAGCTAAAACATTGTCGTTACTAATAAAGCAGTTTCATATCACTGTTGGTTCTATTCTTTTTATGGACATTCATAGACAGTAAAATCAGTAGCATCATATAAATTACATATTTTAAAACCACTTGCGAGTGACTTTATGATAAATCAATATATCACCTTAGAAGTACAAGAAAAAGTTCATAAGAAATACAAGGTGAAACCATAATAAGTAAAATTTGTCATCAATCAGTAAAAAGATGTGCAAAATTGAAAACAAGCTAGAATCCAGAGCGGATTAGTACAGATACAATAAGTCGTCAAACACCGTGATTGAATCAATGCTAGCACGCTTTGTGGTTTTATTTAATTCAATTGCTTTTCTTAACAAATAAATTCTAAATTATTTATAAGAAGTGGTTCCACCTTTGGTACATATATTTTACACACACCAACCCACCCACTAACCCACACCCATACCCACACACCTTATATTAGTGTATATACTTTATAAAAAGTATGAATAAAATAGTTCATTGTAGAGTTTCTAAAATATAAATTTCAAATTAACCATTTTCTTGTATATTTATTATTTTTTTTAAGCCAATTGCATTTGTAAAGACTATATAATACGACTAAAGCACTGGAATTTTAAAAAAACGTATATTTTTAATTCTCATAAAAGCAAGTTTTAGATGTATTGATGACAATAAGCATCAAAACATTTTGATAAATTCAAAAATATTTGATAAAACTAATTCACAAATACAGAAAACAAAAAATAGTTCTTATTTACCCCATTCTCATAAGCTTCTGTTCATACTGTGCTCTTCTCTGTGCACGAACCAATTGATCTGAATGCAAGCTTCCAGGATTATAACGTCTTGCAGATGCCATCTTACGATCTAGAGATGATAAAACTTTTCCCGTAGGAGATAACTAAAAAAATAAAACAAAATAGCAATTATATAAGCAATAAATATACAATTGTATTGTGTGTATAAATAAATGTATTTAACATAAATAAAAATTTTAAATATTTATTTACTTATTAGTGAAATTTAAAATTTAAATATTATCTTAACATATAATAAAATATTAGCTATGAATACAAATAAAATATTCTTGTGTTTACCTATGCAAAAAGATTGTTTGTTATTTTTATTACATTAGATAGCAACTTTATCAAGAAGAAAAATTGATATAGCACAGGTTTTAAATTGATCATCATCAAAAGATCAAAAGGTATCCACTTTCAGTTATTTTTAAATTTTCAAAAGTTATTTCCAACAGGTCGAAATTATGTCAAAATTAAAAAAATAATAGAAAAATAATTTTTGCTATATTATTTGTATATTTTCAAAGAAAACGTAGTAAATAAAACTTATAGATAATGTACCTATAATGATTTAAAATTTATTTACAAATCCTTGGTTAAGATAACAATCTCCTCATTAGTTTTTGGTTCATAAAAAAGTTCTTAATTGTTTATTTTTCAATATTTTCAAAACAAAATAAAATTAAATTCATATCCTAATTAATATAGAGATAACTTTTTAAATTTTCTAAAAAACCAAGTGATACATCTTTTAATTTTTTATGATCATCACATTGAGACATGTCAAAAAATTGAAGTTTATTCCGAAAGGCACTATCCAGTATTCAAAAATGGGTGAATTTTTTTATCTTTCATTAATTGAATAAAAGATATTGAAAAAATAATTAAATATTAATGCAATAGTTTACATACTTTTGAATTGCAAAAAAGGTTCTAATTCATTTTAATTAATGATTATTTTTTATATATTTTTTTAACAATGTCTGATTAGAAATTTTTATGATGTGCTAATATTAAATTTTCACTAAGAATTTTCATAAATTTTAATTAGTAAGCATAAATCTAATTTATTTAAAGTGTTTTAAATTACTAAATTATAGATTACTTTATAAAATTTTTTCATACCCCAAAAGTATTCTGCATTCTTATAGCCTTGTTTTGTCTCTGAAGTAATACATTTTTTGCACGCTTAACTCTGTTCCTATAAGCAATCTGTGCTGGACTTTGATATCCCAATCTATTATGAACTGATGATGGATCTCTCAAATTAGGCATACTATTGGTTCTTTTTAAGAAACCTTTATTCTTAGTTAAAAATGTTGATTTATTATTATTGAATGCTAGATTTGTACGACTTCTACTACGAGTAAGCCCAAATTTACCACCTCTACGTGAACCAAATCCTCCTCTAGGACTCTTAGAGTTGTTTACATTTAATCTATTCAATGATAAATTGCTTCGGGATCTAGTAAGGTTAGACTTAACTGTACCATTGTTAAACCTTTTTTTAACAAAACCTCCACGTGTGCTATTTTGGGCAAATTTCTTCTTCCATTGGCCCCGTTTATTATTAAATCCTTGATTTACTGGCCTGATATTTTTACCTCTCATGTTACCACGAGTAACTCTTCCAGTACCTGGTTTTTTAGCACCTCTTACTGTACCCTTAGAGGCACCACCACGTTTACTTTTTGGATTGGCAGCCTTCTTCTTCTTTTCCATTTTTATAATGTCATCTTAAAAGGAATAAAATGCATGGCAATCAGTGAGCGTACGGCCTCAACAGCGAGTTTTACATTTATTTACTTAGTCTCTGCCTATTATATACTTATAATTTATAACGATTTTCTTTTTTGTAACTCGGAGCAATAAGCATAACAAAGTCATCCTTTATTTTATTAAAAAAAAATATTATTAATTAACGAGCATGTTTTTATATCCTTATCATATCAAGAATTAAGATAAGGATAATTTTCATTGCTGCTATGTAAATATCTATATTTTCATGACTGAAAATTTGACATCCTTAAATTTTCTGATGTAGTTGTTGACTCTCATCTTCTTCTATTATTCTTCTTGAGATTATTGATTACTTAGAATAAACGCATAAAACTATTGAATTTGAAATATAATTTCTCAAAATACAAGTAATGAAATGTTAACGAAAATTTGAAATATAAAAAGGTTTAATCATGAATAGATTTATAAGATCTTTTAGTAATTTTAAATTAAGATTTCTCTTGAATTCCAAATTTTTAAGCATGCTGTGAAAATAATTCTTCCTTTTTAAACTAAATTAAATGAAGAATTAAATTCTCTATTGAAAAATAAATTAATAAATTTCGTATTTACAGATGAAGTATAAATATAGTAAAGTTGATTTTGAAATTTCCAATAAAAATATAACAATTATATTTTCAAATCATATATTTTATATACATGATGTAAAAAAATTAAGATTTGAATTGTATTTAGTAAAACTGCATTTCTTCATTTTTAACATAAATTTTGTTTCACATTTTTGTATTTAAAAACACTATCTAGTTATGTGTCTCTTCTCTTCTGATAAACTGTATCTATGTATTTCTGTAACTGCATGGTGATTATTATCTGGATGCTCTTTTTATTGTATAAAAAGAAATAAGAATTATAAAGATGAATCTTTTTGAAGAAATAGTCCATATTCTTGATAATGTATTTTTCTAAACTTTTATTCCAATGACTGATGAAGAACTCATTTTGGTAATTCTAACTATGTTGAAATAGCGAATAAGACTAGGAAATGTCTAGAAATTCACTGTTAGATTGCATATAATTAATTTGATATTCAAGTTTAATAGAAAATTTAATTAGAATCTTGAAAATAATTATATCATATATTTTGAATCACTAAAATCCTTGTTATGATAGTATTTACAGATTTAATTCATGTTAGCAACTAATCTGTGAAATCAGAAATTTTAATAAAATTTCGATGGCAACTTCTGTCACATATACTGGATAATGGATAATTCTATGATAATCCACATGCCATTTATTAATTTCTTTACGATTCTTCCTTTTTAGGCAGGAGAAAATCCATAAGGATAAAGTTAGTTATAGCTTCTCCCACGCTTTCTATATGCGCATGTGTATATATATATATACACACACACACACACGCGCGCACACACACGTGCTGCCCCTTCTTCTTTGTTTCTCTCCCTCTTTCTCTATAATGATGCAAGTACGTTTTCTTCTTAATACTACGTCTAAAACTGCTGTTGGTATCGACGCAATGTTTCATTGGTATGAAATTTCCAAAAACAGACTTTGTTATTCATTGCAGCGCTGTTTTTCTCTACCTTATTGCTCTTTGTTATAGTTGTGCTTTGTTCTACGTATCAAATTGCGTACTATTTAATTTAATTATTTTGATGACTTCGTAAAAATCGTATATTTATACATTATAATGTTATACTCGCTGTTGGAGAGCATTATTTTGTATTATTAATATTAAAAGGGGATATTATAGAAATATTACAGGTAAAACGAACGAACGAACGAAACAAGGCTTTCTCACGCGCCACCGCTGCTTTCGACGCCATCTTTACAGGCTCTTGGCTCCGACTAACGATTCGGGAGAAAAGCGCACAACAAACTTTTAATTGTAATATCGTACGAATTCAGTTAACTATTAAAAAATGGGGGGAGGGGTCATATAATTATTATGCAATGCAGCCGTACGCTCACGGAGGTTTTGTATTGGATTTGTGTGCGTCGACAACAGCACGCCAAAATTTCCAGGATCTTGTCATCCACTTACCAAGAGACATGTTCACTTTCGCGTCGACTTCGGCCATTGTTACACTCGACTGCTTATCTCTTTATTCTTTATCCTATAACTTTTTGTTTTTGCCTTTATCTTACTTTTGTAAATAAAAAGACCGAACAACCAACTGAACCAAATTTCTTCAGTTCGGTTCGGTTGTCTCTGCCTCGCGTGTATCTCGCTTGCGTACGAATGATACGTTCGTAACTTTTTATTTGTTTAATAGAAATCGTTTTTTTCCTATTTATTAATACTTAATGTATTTTTAATTTTTATGTAACCCGACGTTATTACATAGGCATTTATTCGAATTTTTACGCACGAGTTAAAAAACACGAACACGGTGAAAACGCTACTGAATCAGAATATCGGAAATGTACATAACAAACCGACGGACTAGCTGCGTTCTGGTCTTCTGGAAAATCTTGGAATAATGCTTCCGCTTCTATTTCGAATTCCGGTTCGCCGAAATATATAGATGTTCCAAGTCTAGACTGCAGGAACGGTAAAGACCAAGTCACGACGCCATTTTGAGGCCAATTAACGCGAAGCTTAAATCCTAGAATATGAAATATTTCATTATATAAAAAAATATATCTGTGATATAGCATATAGAATGTTGTAATCATTAATTAGTATTAAAAGTTATTATTTAATTTTTACGATAAAATATAACGCTTTTAAAATCATTTAAGCAATTTAGTATTATATATAATTTTCATAAATATATTCAAAATATTAAAATTATAAATAATAAAGAATTGATTTAGCTTAAATGTAAACTATTATAATATTCATTATAATCCTGTATTTTTTAGTGTATTTTGAAAGTTCATATTTTAACAAACATGGACAAATAAAATGATACTCTATTTATAACTGTGAATTAAAAATTGGTCTTATATGTTTTATAAAAACTTTGTGATAACAAAGTTTCTTAGTCAAAGAGTGTATCTATAAAATAAAATCTATAGGTTAAATAAGCCATGCAACCCCATATATTCAACAAAAGAAAATATTTAGGAATGTTATTCAGCACATGTATTTTTTATAAATTCATAAATTTTTATATTTTTATATATTTTATAAATATCTAAATTTTATAAGTAATAAACAATTCAATATTTAAAGTATAGACTGTTATAATATTAATTATGATATTATATATTTTTACATGTTAACAAATCATAGAATGCTTATATGTTGCAGTGCATATAGCTTAATGCTTAACCAAGCACTTTAAATTTTATATAAAATTTATAATTTATATAAATTTTCTGCCTTTTATATAAGTATATTTAAATATATATAAATATATAAACAGTGCATTAAAGTAAAGCATATATTACATTTATTATATTTATTTAAATTAATTGGAGAAAAATTAAAGAACAGATAGAATAGGCATATCGTACCATCTTATGAGTAAAAATAAAGTACAAATGTACAATAGAATACAAAATGAAATTAAACATCAAGATTCTCGCGCGCAATAATGCTATTGGCGTATCGAGTCAACGCGGCCTCAATATGACGGAATCAATCAGAAGACAATCAGAAGTGGTGATCCGGTGATAAATGACAACGAAGCTGAATGAAGATAGGTGATTACGTAACGCGGAATTTGTTTTTCCTGACATTCTTTTGACATTTTATATAAAGAAAGCTGAACCGCGACCGGTAACTTTTGTACGCTTTATTATTGATCTCACTTTCACTCACAATACACAATGCAGCTTAATACAGCTGGATTAGCATGGATTTAACATG
This sequence comes from Sycobia sp. Sy_11, assembly GCA_018907035.1. Classification (NCBI taxonomy): domain Eukaryota; kingdom Metazoa; phylum Arthropoda; class Insecta; order Hymenoptera; family Epichrysomallidae; genus Sycobia; species Sycobia sp. Sy_11. The sequence goes on from JACCIC010000004.1 coordinate 7,140,795, forward strand.
CTTTTAGATGATAAAAAAATTCTATAAATATTTCACAATTATCAATTTATGATGTGTTTTTATACTTACTGGGTTATCGACACCCATTTAAAGATATTACGCGGAAACAATTTTTACTTGCATCAAAAAGTGATACAAGAGTAAATAATCTTTTAACTAATTAGTATAATCGAATTTAATATTATAAAAATATTAATTAGTTTAAAAGTAAATTTTAGAAAGGAATTTAATTTTTCTTTCGGAATATTAATAACGAAGATTGACGAATTATGTTTTATTATTTAAAAATCTATACAACTATTTTATGATAATTATTTCAATATTTATTTTTTTTTACTTTTACGTTACATGCATACAAAATGTTATGAACGATGAACTAAAAATTTTATTGGGCAATTATAAGATATTTCAAATATTGTCAAGTAGAGATGAAAACATAGTCATATAATTCTATTAGAAAATAATTAAAAGCGTAGTTAAAAATAAAGATTAATATTCTAAATTGGTTTTTAATTATTTGATGAAATTTCCGTATAGGAGACTATTATTACTTCTAATTTACAAATCTTTATTGTGTATTTTTAAATGTGAATTACTTTTGTAAAAATAATTTATTTTAAATACATGAATTCATGCCGTTAAAAATTTAATTATATCATATAAAAATAAAATTTATAATCAATAAATACAATAACCTTTTCATAAATCTTATGCGCACTTCATACGGCAAGGATTAAATTTTCTAATATAATAAGTCGCGCCTTCTAATACCACCGAATGTTAATACTAATAATGTTAATAATAATGTTAATAACAACTAATAATGTTAATACGAATTGGTAGCGGTCAGCAAATGAACAAAAATAATTATATATTAAGAAGCCGTAGAATATTAAATAAAATTATAAATAAATAGTATGCCCAATAAAAATTGTGTATACAATGATTTAAAAACGCAGCAATTTGCGATATTTATTAACGTATACTTTTTAAGTGTAAAAGCCTTTTTTGGCGATAGCTCGTTCGCGAGGCAGAAGGAAGATTCATTTACTCATAAAAATAACTATAAAATTCTCTGCCGTCACCCGACTTCTCTGCCAGTAGTTTTTTTTTTTTTTTTTTTTTTTTTTTTTTTTTTTTTTTTTTTTTTTTTTTTAATGCGAGAGACGAGAGAGGCACCAGCCAAATTACAGGGAAAAAGTACAAAGTAGTTTATTTCGGTGAAAAGGCGCACCATTTCTGTGAAATAAATTATTATATCCGCATTAAAGACGAGACGCTCCTCGATTAAATATTCCATAAACCGATGAACATTTAAAAGTCTGAAAACCACACGGAGTCATTTTATTTCTATTGCGAACTTGTGAAGATTACATATAGTCTTTTTTATTTATTGGTCCTCAATGATCATTTATACATTAAAATTCGAATGATATCAGATCTTAGATTCGACTATTCGTTTTAGTAGTATTCAAGGATCATTTATACGTATTAAAATTAACATGATCCCAAATGTTTGATGTATCAATCATTCGTATTAATGGTGTTCAATCATGTTTTTCGTAAAAACAGTTCGAAGAATCCTGAATTTTTGCTCTGATCATTCCTTTCAATAGCATTCAACCATCATTTACATATCAAATATTCTAATGATCAAGTATCGTAGATTAATATTTGTTTTAATTTGTATAATTTTGTTAAAATCTTGAGAATATTTGAAAAAGTTGCTTCAGAAGGTTGAATTGCCTTGTCAATAAATGATGTAATTTACCAGTTGTTGATATTCGATTTAAATTTAAGATTATTGTATCATATAAAGAATTTATAAATTGAATGTTTGTTTTATTTCTAACGCTCTCAATGTAATGTAGAGGCGTCATTTGATATATTATACAACTAAATATCGTTTATTACAAAAATTTAAATTTATTTATTGTATTTCTATATTTTATTATAAGTAGATTTACCGGCAAGCGTTGCGAATATCTCGCTTATTTTCTAGTCTGTCGGAATGATAGGATAGCTCGATTGACATCGTATTTGTTCATGTTAATTGTATATTGATATTAATATGTATATCTTTTGTATAAGTTTATCATAATCCGTCATATCGTCCGCTTGAAAAGGCCACAAATGAACATTTTAACTTATAAAATTTTAGAAGTTTTGGCTTTAATAGTACTGTGTATGCTCAGTTAAACTAATCACTAATAACCTCATTCATTAAAAAAAAAAAAAAAACAGAATGGTTATGTAACTAATTATAGCATCCATTTTCTTTAGCCTTCTTACTAATATTCAGAACTCGTTCAACTTTTAAATAGATTTGGTATCTTCGCCTTGCCAATTTATTAATTGTGATACATTCCTCAGGATTGATAGCCTTAGTTGTAACTCCAAACGAATCCCTTTTCAGTTTCCAGACCGGTCGAACCCTGGCCAACCAATACCACACACTGACTAACATGGCAATTTTTTGATCTGTAGCAACGAGTTCAGGCTTCTTTAATAACAGATCACCCATTCCCAAACTCTCTCCTGCTACTTTATAATTCGATGCCCATGTTAGTTGAATGTAACCTCTACCGTGATAACTTTTGTTTTGCATTCCTACGCCATCCTCGTAAATCCCTTGACAATTGTCGGGTTCTAAACAGCCTGTTTACATATAAGACATATTTCACTTAGTTAATTTTATAAGCTATTATTACAATTGGCATAATTTTGTTTCAAACATTTTTCAAATCCATTAGCTCCACAAAAAATTATTACAAGAGTACACATTATTTTTTGTACTTTAAATTTTATATAAGTATATAAAATATTGAAAACAATTTTTATTTTTAATCAAGAAATTAATTTTCAACAATAATATAATACTTTAGGAGCGGTAAATTCAAAAATATTATTTCTATATATTTGATATCGCTAATATAAAATACAACCTAAAAGAGGTGGTTAATATAACTCAATCTTATTATTGTTTTGGAAAATCGAAAGATAATACTCACTCTGTAAAGAATCATCTTTCATAATCAGAAAATTCGAGATCTATAAAATAACCGAGAGCCCTATTAAAAAAAATTGATTTTTTCCCTATAACTTTATCTCATTTCAAAAAATGAATTTTGAAAGTTTCTGCGAAATTTTCTGGTATTGGGTTTCTAATACATTGTAAATATTGATAATACATTGCAAAATTTTAGAACCCAGAAAGGTATCGGTACCTTTTCATAAGGTATGGATTAACCGAGATTTTGAAAAAATATTTTTAACTTTTGAAGACGAATTTCAAGGTGAAAATATTCAGATAGAAAATGGTAGTTAAATGGTTATTAACAATTTAATTGTTTAAAAGGTCATGGAAACTAAAACTATTCATTAGAATAAAGTTATAAAGTCGTGAATTATTTACTTTAGCTTTTAAATGTCAGTTAAATTTTTAAACTTGTAAACATATTTATTAGGACTCAAGATATTGTAAAGTTACTGATTTGTCGCTAACGGTTAATTATTTTGTAAAAATGAAGTAAATTTAATGAAAATTACAAGGTGCAAAGTAAATACAATGCATAATTTTGCGTCTTATAAATACCCAAAATTTACATAAAATACAAAACATTTATTCGGGAACGATGCAGACAAAATGCGCATTAAACTGTGACGAAATATTTCGGACATCAAATAGAAGAAAATTAAAAAATCATAATTAAACGCAATTTATAATCATTTAATAATCTTTATCGGGCTTAACTGAACGTTATATATCTGTGTATAGAACATTTCTACTTAACATCGACTATGCACCGAAAGTCTTCAAATGATGGTGATATCCTAATATCAACAGAGGAATTGTGAACATTTTGGAGATCGACAAATAGAAATATTGACTGCCCTGTCATTTTACATAGACTTTCGAGACCTGAATCCCTTAACAAGAAAATATGGGCGCAGATTGCCATGAATAGTTTCTATTTTGGATGAACGAAAGAACGGTCGATATCTAGCTGTCTATATAATATAATTTTAGAGTAGGTATCTCAAATCTTCATTGGAATTATGCATTCAATGAGCATTTAATGAAGAATTGGAATTATTATAGTTGTGTTGGTAGAAAAATCTTGCTAAATTAACAGATATTATAATCGCAAATTATGAAAAATGAAATGAAATGAAGTATTTACAGTGAATATAGCGTAAATAAACTGCTTGCCTCTTTGGAGGTCTGCGACAGCAAGCTTTTTATGCAAAAGCAAAGACCGAGGCTAATTGCGAGTTTTCTGCGAAATAACGTATATTTAATAGACGTATTTCTGATACATATATTTTTATTTCTAAGACAATTCCTGTGGAAGTACGCGAGTGTAACTTATGAGTGCGTGTGGCAAGAAATTGTTACAAGAAACATTTACTATTATTTTCAGTTATTATTAATATTTATCCAGATATTATTCTAGATAATACTGCTCTGTAAGTTGAATCACAATTCGAAAAATTAATTAATCTTTTAACATCACATTTTCGGATTTATATTTAAAATAATTGAAACGTACGTAAACTCATTTAAAAAATGATCTTTTTAGCCAAAATAATTATATACAAGTAAAAAATACTATTAAAAAATAATTATTTACCTAGCTGCTCAGTATGCTTAAAACCACCACTCTCATGAATCAGTTGTGCAATGAACATAGCAAGTTCATCGCGAGAAAAGTTTCGAGTATTTTCAGAAAAATAGTTATAAACTATATCTTTTGGGACTTGGTAGCCATTAATTATCACCGCTGAATTAAATTCTTCTTGCATTATTATACTAGCAACAGTGAACCTTTTCATAGTTATAGAGAAGATTAATAGTAGCCTTGGCAATAAACTTGGCTTTGGCTTTTGATTCATATTTCCAAGTATATCGTTATCAACCTATAGTAAATTGTAACTAATGTAAATTATTTTAAAAATTGGTATTGATTTATAAATACAATAATTCTTTTTGTACAAATTAACTAATTGATTAATATTTATTTTCAATATTTATGGAATGAGATTAAAGTATAAACTAAAAAGCGATTATTTCTTACGCATTAAAAAAATTATTTTGCTTGAGTAAATTTAATACATAAAAAAATTAATAAAATAATAATTTTCTAATTATTATATTAATTCTGTAATATGTAAAAAATTAAGTTTTTATTTACCATTCATATAATGATTTAAATATATTTCTAGAAAAATAAAATATTATAAATTGTTTCACTAAAATCTCAATACCAAAAGTGAAAAAAAACTTTCAAAAATAAAATTTTATCTGAGTCTCTGTTACTTAAAATAAAAAATAAGAATAAAATTTTACTTACGAGAGAAATATTGTGAAGTTATAATTGATTCCTTTTAACTAAAAGTTGGTAAATAAGACTGTCATTCACAATCAAAGAATCGTATTCAAAATTTGTGGACATCGACACTTTTGCAAGTCTATTTGAAGTAATAAAAATAATTTTTTAATTTATACAAATATAGTTTCCAATTTACAATAAATTCTGACCAATTGAAATTGTTTATAAATTATCTTACAAAAAATATTTTTCACTACAAAACCAACAAGTATTTTTATTCGTCATACAGTCTTAATAAAATAATATAATTATAATGTCAGAATGTTCCTTTTTTATGACGATCACCCACATAAAATTCGAGATATAAATACTGATAATAATAATTAATAAAAATAAAAATAAATATACTATTATTAGTAGTAAAGAATAATCTGAATTCCCTTACAACTGAATTTACCGAATCGATTTATTTATTTAAATTTGACAGACAAATATCCTTTACAAAATAATATGAAATATATTTTCCGGTAATTTCGGTATCGCAGTATAAATATTTCATTCACAATAAAATAATTTCAGTATTAAAGTATAGGCAATTCATAAAAAGTAAATAATAAAGAAATAACTAGTATTATTCATACAATGAAAATTGAATCCATTATAAACATTATTTACGAAATAAAATAATAGTAATATGAAGACTGCTAGTTTGAACTTCGATAGTTCCAATAAATATTGAGTCTTGGGAAAGTTAAATATACTAAATTAAGTTACATACAATTATAATCTCTGATTAGCGTAGAAAATGTATGTTTCAATTCGATACTAGTCCTATCAACTGAGAGATTTTTATCTGGATAATCAGGATGAAGCCATAAATTTAAATAGTAGCAGATGCATTGTTATACAATTCCTTTAAAATAAGGTACTCGAATTTTTTAAATTAGAGTTTTGTCTAATATTAGAATGTAGACGATGAAGTATTTCTACCAGTACTCGTGGATTTTTAGTGGTACAAGGACCTCTTTGTATAGTACCTTGACCGCACGGTACAGGAATAATGAAGAAACTTCATTACTATATCAGAAATGAAGAAAGAATTTATCTGTAAGATTTAACCAGATAATACCTTGCGAAATATGAATTCATCAAAATCTATATTATAAGCTATATTCTATTATTGATCATTAAGATGACATAAATTTTTTATAAATATGTAAAATTCTAATAAAAAATAGTGTACGTGTACCAGGGTTGATTATAAGGGTAGTTAACATATGTTTATATCCGAACAGGGTGCCGCATGCACCGGAGTGGACAATAACATGGATAAATTTGAATCCTTTATTTGAAACTATACTGTATATATTTTATGAATATATTATATAAAAAAATTTTTATATTAAAATAATATATCGCAATTAAAACAAGTAAGTATTTATTAAGCCTGAAAAATTATTCTTTATATTCTTTGTAATGGAACTAGTTCCATTAAATTTATTTGCTTACTATCTTGAAATTTCGGATTTTGCTTGCCAAGTCGAGCTTTCTCAGTGGTACAATTTCGATCCCCTTGATACCGAATTATTTAGAGGCACTTTACAAACAGTGTCTAACATTGTATTGTTTTTATTTCTAAATTGTTTTGTTCCCCATAATAAATAAATAAATAAATAAATAAAGGGTGCATCGAGGGACATCCAAAAGTTTTTGAAAATATTCTAACATAATTCGGATGTGGCCCGCTTAAATGGCAGCTTTCTCGAGCGTACTTTAAGTTAGGCTCAGTTTATCTAGTAGACAAACTATTTATATCTTATTTTTATTTCAAATATGAAATCTACTTTCTATATGAGAAAAATATTTAAATATAATTTAAATATAACTATTTTATTTGAAAATCTTAATCATATAAGACATAAAGTCATATAATAATTATATAATTAAAACAAATCACTATTAAGAATTGATTTAATTATACCGTAAAATAACAATTGTATAAAAAAAATAATAAAATAATGAATTATATTGCAGTTACCTTAGTCGTATAACGATAAATATGTTTTCACACTATTATTCGCCGATAGAATATTAGTTACTGAGACAAAGTATCTTCGTTGAAACTTTTTCAATAAAAAGAAAATCGTTGGAATATTAATAATGAAAAAGAGTTAAAAATATAAAACCAGTTTTATATACTTATTCCGAATCATTGTTTATCCGCAAAACTATTTATAGAATGTGATGTATGAACTGTCATAATGAATTCTTTCTTCGCATAGTGAATGAATTGCTAATTAGACTGTTTTAAGTTGCTCTAAAGAGTTAAATTATTGTCAAATTGTGAAAGGATATAAATAATTAATTTTTAGCTTTATTAGGAGTTTAAATATTCACTGCGTGTGTAAGAGGGTGCAACTGACGACAAACAAATTTAATCATCGTGCATTGACAAATAATAAGATTAAATGGGTTGATGTTGTATTTTAATTAAAAAAGAATGTAATTTATCTTAATTGATAACTGTTGTGATCACTTAAAAAGATCTAACTTTATCACTTTTTGCGTTTTTAATTTTATTGAATTCAGTAATTTTGTATTTTACTTCTAATCAAATCTTGCGAAAACTGAAACATTTAATTAATATTTAACAGTATTTTCTGCTTTTTTTATTGCAGTTATCGTCAATTTTCTATATTTATTAGACCAGTACACCCCCGATAACAGTCCATACAGTGTTAGTTATCAATAATGAATGATATCGAAAAGAAGGATGATTAGCCGTTAATTTTGGTATCATAGATGTTGACAAATAGTAGAGTACTTTGCAATTCGTTCGATTAGAGTTGTCCATTAGGCACGAGGGTGTGTTGGCACACGAGCCAGGCGAATGGGCCAGGCTATCCAAGTAGAACAATTTTGGTAACTATATACATTGAACATATTGAATGCATATTGAACGAGTTATACACTGTTTTTTTCCTGATAAATTCTGAGTATACACTGTATAAGTGGAATGTTTTCCCGACGGTTAAATTATTTATCGAGGGGTGAATATTATTTCTTATTGGCAGAATCAAGCGTCTTTTTCTCATTATTCAAAAGCATTTACGATACGTTATTTTTCATAGCTCAACACTTTTTTGTAATGTTACAGTATATACTAACGAATGCGTTGTAAAAAAAAATAATTTCAAGATGTATGCAGTTCTTAATTTAGTGGACATAAAACTACCGAGTAATGGAGTATTCATTCAATAAGTATAAGAAGAAAAATTTTATACGCGTTTAAACGAAATAACATTTGTATTATATTTATAGTATTCAAAAAATTTATACTAACTGCTTTAATCTGAAAAATATATAATTGACTTTGAATTCTACAAATTTAAATATGTAAAAATATTTTAATATAAATCTCTTTTGCTGAATAGAGTACATAGAGATTCTGATAGCATATGAAAATAGAGCTCAATAAACTCTCTAAAAGTAGTTAAAGGTTCAGAAACGGTTTAATATACGAAATATATTATTAGTTTCAATCTAGTTATTACTAGATCTCCGACTTATTTCATATGTTTCAAATTAAATTAATTACATTGAAAATATAATAACAGATGAGTAAATAAAAGTCAGTCAATAAAAAGATTATGTAAAATTTCAATATTATAAAGAATTATAGTATCCTTAATTTATATATATATATATATATATATATATATATATATATATATATATATATATGTATATATATATATAGTTGACTGTACTAAGCTATAATGAATTTAAAGAAACAAGAGCTTGTCAGAAGTCAGTGAGTCTTGCGTTCATTAACCATGAAGAATTTTATTTCGATATTCTATATTTTTCTAGAAATTATTCTTTCGACCAATGAAGGCAAGTAATGCAAATTTAGATTATTAAATAATAAATAAAGAGTTAGTATTATTATAATAAATAATTCTGTAATTCATCAAAGCGATATTTTTAAGAAGTATAATTTTTGTAGTAAATTTTATTGGTATTTTTATGCATGTTAAGAACCTTTAAGATACTACTAAAGGTAATTTTTATCAATCTATAAAGCAGTACTCTATTATAAAAAGTATTATATGTAAACATTAAGTTATTTAAAATTATAATTAACCCTACTCTTTATTAAAGTTTTTTAAATTGCTCGAACAAATTCGCAAAATTGTGTGAACAATAGAACGCTGAGAAAGTTTTATGTGTACTAATTAATGTTGTTATTTTGTATTTCATTGCGATTCGAACATCAGAATAATGAATAACGACCTAATGAACATTTATAAATTATGATTTTTTTTGTGGATCATAAAAATCGGAAGACTCCCTGAATACTAACCAGTATTAAAGTTTTTTTAACTTCAAAAGAGATGTACATAAAATGTGATATTTGTACAGGCTTTCTCGGAATATTTCTTATTTCTTTTTTCAAATCACAATGAAATCTACACAAAATGCATACAATCTCAAGTTTTATTGAGTGTTGAGAAAGTAATTTCAGTAAATCAATTTAAAATAATTTACTGAACTGTTCAATACAGGCAAGTATGTATGAATTTGAATATGAACTTAGTTTCCGACTATTTTGTGGATGATTGGCGATCCAATCATCCACAAATTTTCGCACTTCTTGAACATGTCAGAAGTGCGTATCAACGAAGTCGTGCTGCATTGATCTAAATAGATGATAATCAGAAGGTGCTATGTCTGGCGAGTGCGCTGGGTGTGGAAACACTTTCCATTCGACCTCCAACAGGGTGTTTTTGACGGCTTTCGCAGCATGTGACCAACTGTTGTCATGCAAGAGAATGAGTTTGCGACTATTGCTCGCGATTGTTGATCTATGTTCGATCGATTTCTGTTACAAATCATTCGGTTGGAGTTTCATTCGGTTTTAGCAGCTCCTAGTACAGCACACCCTGTTGGTCCAACCAAATGCACAGTAATACCTTTTGGTCGTGGATGTTCCGTTTTGGTGTCAATGTGAACGGTTGGCCTGCGTCCACCCATAACTTTTTGCGCTTAGGATTATCATAGTAGATCCATTTTTCATCACCAGTCACAATACACTACAGAAAAGTCTTCTTTTTTGCCTGGCTAACAATGACAGTGCGATGTTGTATCAATTCATAATGGCACTTTCGGTCAAATCGTGTGGCATCCATTTTCCTTCTTTATTAATCTTTCCCATCGCATGTAAACGTTTGTCAACTGTTCTGTTACTGACTCCTAACTTATTAGCGAATTCTTTCTGCGTTTGAGCTGAGTTTTCGTCTAATAATGCTTGCAATTCACTATCTTCGAACTTTTCGGTTGTACAGAACGTTCTTTGTCATTAACATCAGTATCTCCACTTCTAAACTGCTGAAACCACTCTTTACATGCCGTAAGCGATGGAGCTTGTTCGCCATAACATTCTTACAGCAATCGATACATTTTTGTTACACTGTTTTTCAAATTAAAATAATGCAAAAGAATATGTTTATCGATTTAAATTTTTGTTACATTGTTTTTCAAATCAAAATAATGCAAAAGGACGATTTATCGCGATTCATTTTTCACTGATTAAAGAATTACAATGTTTACAAAAATATTGACGCCTATTAACTGAATTTTATTGGTAAATGTCAAAACTAAAAAATAAGTACTCAGATATACGCGAGCTCATCCCTCGGAACTCTGTTTCTCGCAAGATGTAATAATGAACGACCACCCTTGAGTTAAGGATTCAAAACGCCCCCTTTTCTAACTTCTGACGCCAACATTTTTCGACTTATTAAATAACAAAATTAGTCAGTCCGATTTCATCAAATGTATTTATTGTATGAATGATTTATGTACAAATGTAATTCTTGTATGAATGATTTATGTACAAATGCATTTGTTGTAGGAATGATGTATGTACAAATAAATTTATTGTACGAATGGTTCATGTAAAACTGTATTTATTGTTTGAATGATTTAAGTATTCAAATTTGAGGAAGGAATGTATTTATTTATTGTGAAGTATGAAGTGCAGATCACTCTATTCATTGCTCCCCCCTCTCTCTCTCTCTCTCTCTCTCTCTTTGGATGAGCTTTTACTTCTCGAATATTTAAAGGATTCATTTAATGAAAGGACGGAAACTTCGTAGTATCAAAATCATTAATTTGATACTTTTGTAGAAAGCACTATTCGGAAGAAGTTATGAAACTTAGAATTCTATACAGGCGAGGAATAGGGACCCACCGACATATTTATTGATGTACTCAATATGCATTTTGCGCGAGTATCAGTTTCTTCTTAGCAAGGTGATAGTAATTATGAAAGTATTCTTACTCCTGTTTCATAACAGGAAGTTACATTTAGAATGATAACTGGTGTTGATGTTATACATCTCATCTCACACTTTTCGTGTCAGGCATTTTGTAGAGCAACTTAGCATTTTGTAGAGCGTATTTATTAGGTATTAGGTAATACCATTCATAGGTGAATTTCTGGATACGCATTCAATTTTTCCTTCCCATCTGCAATATTGCAGGTATGCGTCTTGACTGTAAATAAAAAGTTTGACTTAGACCTGTATCGATCTCTGACCTTTGACCATATCTTTTCTTTGCTTTTCTTCAATGCTTCTAGAAAAGATTACTCACGATCAGGTGCAAGATAAAGTTGTTGTTTTTTTTTTTAATTCACATCTTGTTAACCCCATGCAGATGACTATGAAACTGTTAAATTCAATTGAAACGGCCTTGCTAAAACTAACAGGAGCTATTAGAGCAGGTTTTTATAAACTACATTTTAAAATAAAATTGACTGAGATCTCGGAAAACACTTGGTGAAACCTGATTAAATATCAAAATTAATTGAGATATAATAATTGAATAAATAAAAACACTTGTCTAGGTTTCGCGAATAATTTTTTTATTAAAATACCGACAGCTGTTTCGGCCGATTAGGCCATCATCAAAGTTAAAGTTGTATATAAACTGTGAATATTTATACAAGAACAATTGCATAAAACAGGGGGGAGGTGTAAGTACAGCAGGTATAAGAGGAAAGGTCAGGGAATGTTGGAATTGGAATGTCATTAAGGATATAATAAAGCGAGTACGTATAGAATAATATACTATTAGGAGTGTGAATAAGTCTTTCCCGTTTTTTGTAAGAGATGGCGCCACCAATACTGTGCGAGTATTCAATGGTTACATATGTCATAATCAAAGCTTATTCATATGTCAACAATTCCATACTAACACATTAGTTAAAATTTTTTCGCATCATAAATTTTTGATATCGTGAAAATGTCGAAATTTGAGCCGAGTCAACGTCATTTGCCGGACGTTTCACTTTATTGGTTCAATTTGAAGAAATCTGCTGCCGAGACGCATCGATTGCTTCAGGAGGCTTATGGAGAAGGTTGTGTCGATGATTCAAGTGTTCGCGGATGGTTTCGACGCTTCAAAAGCGGTGATTTCGACGTGGAAGACAAGGAGCGTTCCGGGCGGCCGCAAATCTTTGAAGATCGAGAATTGGCGACTTTGCTTGATGAAGATTCTTGTCAAACGCAAGAAGAACTTGCTGAAGCATTGGGAGTTGACCGAACAACCATTTCCAAGCGTTTGAAAGCCATGGGAATGATCCAAAAGCAAGGAAATTGGGTGCCGTACGAACTGAAGCTGAGAGACGTCGAACGGCGTTTTTTCACTTGCGAACAGCTGCTTCAGCGACATAAAAGAAAGGGTTTTCTGCATCGTATCGTGACTGGCGATGAAAAGTGGATACGTTACGATAATCCGAAGCGAAGAAAATCATGGGGACTACCCGGCCATGCATCATCATCGACGGCCAAGCCAAATATTCATGGCGCCAAACTCATGCTCTGTATATGGTGGGACCAGCTAGGTGTGGTTTACTATGAGCTTCTGAAACCGAATGAAAGGATCACAGGCGAGGTCTATCGACGAAAATTGATGCGTTTGAGCCGCGCACTGCGAGAAAAACGGCCACAATACTCCGACAGGCACGACAAAGTTATTTTGCAACATGACAATGCTCGCCCACATGTTGCACCGCCGGTGAAAACATACTTAGAAACGCTCAAATGGGAAGTCCTACCCCACCCGCCGTATAGTCCAGACGTTGCTCCGTCTGATTACCATCTCTTCAGATCGATGACGCATGGCCTGGCTGACCAGCACTTCCATTCCTACGAGGAAGCCAAAAAATGGGTGGATGACTGGATAGAGGCCAAACCGGTCGAATTTTTTCGCAACGGGATTCGTATGTTGCCAGAAAGATGCGAAAAAGTTGTAACTAGCGATGGCCAATACTTTCAATAATTCATTTGTAACCATTTTTTCTCAATAAAGGCTCAAAATTTGAAAAAAAACGGGAAAGACTTATTCACATACCTGATATATTACAAAATCGCAGCTAGCTGCAAAATTGTAGCAATTTGAAAATTTTTCATATCATTAGTGTCATTCTTGCCTTTATTTAATGCTTTTTCTATTTGAATATTTTCTAAAATATTTAATCTTTTGTTTTTTAAAGATTATGTAATAACTTATAATTTTCTGTGTTTAATTTATGGTTGGAATTTATACAATGCTCTGAAATATCAGTGCAAATTTTATTATTTTGTATTCTTTTTGTCTTCATTTATACGTTTATGTAAAAATCTACCAGTTTGACCTATATATATATATATATTCTGTGTTATATTTGTTTTAGGCTTATTATTAACTAGTATTGTCTTTAATTTATTTTTATTTATATTTATGGTATTTATATTCAACTGTTTAAGGTAATGACAAATTTTATCGCTTAAAAAAGGTATAAAATTAATAAGACAATAAGATGTATTTTTTATATTTGACAATGCATATAGGTTATTTAAAAGTAATTTCAATAGTTTGAAATTAAATCATTAATTAAATTCCTATCATAGCCATTATTATATGCTATCATATTTAATATATTTACTTCTTTATAAAAACCTGTAAGATTTAGAGAAACAGAGAGCAATCTATGTATGCACGCATAAAAGGCGATAAGTTTAATATTGTAGGATTGATTCGAATTATAAGGTATTATAGTATCTATGTAGGTATGTTTTCTAAATATATCAAAGTGAAATTTTTTATTTTCATTCGCTATTTTTCTGAAATTCTATGTACAATGTATATGAAGTACTGATCGATCTCAACGTCCAGCACATTTGGTATAAAGTTACCTGCAAATTTATATTTAAGTTACACACATAGATCCAGCAAAAGAAGAGAGGACAGTCCTGGATCACTTTGTCAAAGCAATTAGTATAACATTGATATCTGTATTATCTTAGTTTATGCCACCGACACTTTTCAAAGGCGATTCATTCCGGCGGCATTCCCTCATTTGAACTTCAATTATAATACTGGATGCTTTGTAAGAGATAAAATATAGATTTTAATAACATAATGACGTGCGTTTCACGAACGACTTAAGGCGGAGTGATCACATCTACACTTCTAGTGCATCCCTAGCTAGGCTGCGGAATGAAACCTGAAGAAACTACACCAAGGGTATTGTGTGAAGTTCTAAAAGAATATCCGGAAACTCTTTCCATAAATATATTCTCAGTTTTTTTCAAAGAAGAGCTAATGTCACCTAGAACGAACAGTTAATATGGAATAGAATATCTAAAGTTCAAGGGTCTTAATTCTAGAAGTCTAACTTTTGAGATTTGTAATCTTCTATTGTTCAGTAGAAGAAAAACTTAAATGTTTGTTCGTTAAAAAAATTTAAAAAAATGAACTTTATGGTCGTTTATTTGGTATTGCCCCGTATGCACTTGTTTCTTGATTTATATATATGTATATTTCAGAGATATACAACTTGAGTGTTTAACGAAATGAGTGGTTGCGATTTTCATTTCACTAACTGATAGATTCTTTAAACTGACCTATGTTATTTTTATCATTATGCGTTTAATTTTTTATGTATTTTGAATACAATTATCATAATATGCTCTAACAATTAATTTAATACAATTAATGCATTCTAAGCTTCTTGTGACATTCATTAAATTTACCTAATATCATATTTTATGATATTTATAGTATTTATTGCATTTCTGCTAGAATATAAATTTGATAAAATTCATGCTGAATTACATCAGTACGCTGAAAATAAACTCTGAGTGTTAAGTGCCAAATTAGACTGATAATTGACCCAGCAAATTTTTTAATAGAAATTTTGAAATGAATTCTGGTATACACTATAAATTATGTTGAAAATGACTTCAAGAGTTGGCGATTTTTTAAATAAAAAATACATGCTATTATAAATACTATTTCTAAATTATGTACTTATACTTTCCATAAGTTCAATTTTTAAATATCATATCTATCTTATTTAATAACAATACGTAAACCTATGAGGGAGTTTCGTCATCGGAGAAGCAATTTTTTTTACGTTGATTAAATGCATTATATATAAGAAATAAATGAATACCTTTTTTGTTATTTGTGCTAATGGCTCTCATTTCTAATTATATTTATGTAAAAATTATTGATATTAAATTTTATTTGTTATTTACGCATTTGTCCGTGGGTTTTTACGGATATTCCAGTAAATTTTAACATATTTCCTTTCTTGTGGAAAAATACTATTTAATGGTTCTTGTTGTAGTATACACAGTGAAAAAACTACAATGTTTATCGTATTTTGTTATATTGGATACAGTTATTCTTATATTGATTAGTACGTAGAAAAATAAGTTCTAGTTTCCTAAAAGAAGAAGAGGTGTTAAATAATAGGAATAACTAGCATATTTATAAAATACAATAAAAACTATTATTCATTCATAGTTTTACTATAGAGATAATAAAATTTAAAGTATATATTCTGAATAATTCTGTATACCGTAATGTGAATGTTAATAATTACTTTTAAGGCGAAAAATTAATTTTTCAAAATTTTATAATTGCAAAATAGAATCTACAGTTTATTATACGACACATCAAACCCCCGCCGCCTTTTTTCCCTCGTAGTATCTTCCTCCGCAAGCCAGTAGTTCTGGATGGATGAAAGGGAACAAGAGTCCACCGCATCATCGCCGGTATAACGTTGAAATATCAGAGCCTCCCACGCTTCAACGGCCAACATGTCTCTTCGACACCTCTAAACCTTCTGGACCGGGGCCCATCGCAGTGACGCGCCTGAATGATGAAAAGAGCCGTGCCTGACAGCGCTCTTTATGCGAATATGAAGGTGACTTCATTCCAGGAAGGTTTATTTATTCTTCAGCTCTTGAACTCTTATTGAGTAAATTGATAGTACGCAGTCTATAAAGAAACGGAGATGGAGGAGCGAGGCACAGAGATTGAAAAGAAATCGACGGCGTAGACGGAATCGCAAGAATAACTTGGAGCGTCCAACTCGCCAATGGCCAGAATTAATTTTCCCGCCGTTGACTTGTAACCGAGGACGAAAGCGTCCCAGTAGTCCCAGTTTTGGCTAGTGTGGCTGTTGCTTCCAACAAACCTTCCTCCCTTGGATTAGAGACGTCCTTAGGCATGTGGTTTGCCTTCCGACAAAGCACACGTTATAAACTGATAGCTCTACCCGCTCGACCGCCCATGGCTAAGCTCCCCTTCCATCTTGAGGGCCTAGGCCACCTTACACAATCCGCGGGAACTTCAACAAAAATGTGAATCATGGGCGCGATCCCTAGTTTCCACATTCTACCTTCTCCAGGCCAACACATACTTGATACATACGGTCAAACCATTAAAACAAAAACATACTCCTTTCCACCGCTCTTGTTTAATAAAAAGTTAAATTTAATGAAGTAAGAGGCATTGAATGTTAGTTTTACATTTTAAAAAATATATTATTAGGTACGGAAAGATTGAAAAAGTTAAAAACAATAGACAGATGTGTGAATAGTAACGACATTTTTGTATAAATAATTTCACATCAAAATAATTAGAAATAAGGGTCATTGGCACAAAAGGGTAACATATTCATTGCAGTATTATATTTAATGCATTTTATCAAGATAAAAGCATTTGGTTATCCGGTGATTGTAAACGTCTCTTGTTAGGTTTGACCAATTTGATTGTTGCAAATATAGATATTTACATTTCATCTTCATCAATATTCAGAGTTTCTACTGTAGATAAAATATATTTCCTACATTTATACGTTTCCTATATATTATAGAAACTTATTAAAATAAATTATAGTTTATGGTTTGGAAAATGAAAGAATTATTGGGGGAGATGTAGCAACAGAAAATCAATTTAAATACCAAGTAGCTATTAAAAAAGAAGGCGTACTTTCATGTGGCGGTGGCATTCTTAGTGATGATCTAATCATTACAATTGCTCATTGTGTCTTCGATGTATACTCTGGAAAATTCACTAATAAGATTATTTCCGTTTTTCCATCTGCTGTTAACTTAACAACTAGAGGTGCTTCAGTAAAGAGATATTTTGTTGCAATGATATATGTACCTAAAAGTTACATAGAACTGTCTCGGAATTCTAACTTACTAAATAACTTCGAAGGCGACATAGCTGTACTTAAGGTAAATTTCAGACATTTTTTGACTAGTATGGTATAGTTACGATATACAGAATGTGGTGTCAAATTTGGATCAATTTCAATTAAAATTGTCTACCATTCTATATCTTTTTAATAAGTCACAACTATACCATTTAAATAGCTTGATTTATATTTAATATCGTTTTTTAATGAAAGATCGTGTCTATCACAACTTTAATTAAATTAATTTAAATTCTGAAAAATCATCATTCAATTCTATATGTCCGATTGCTTTTTACGAGTTCTTTTTTCATTTAATTGTGACGTCCAACCGAAGTTGGTGCCACCCGGTTAATCCTAACGGCGATTTACTGCCGTTAGTTACCCCTGATTGCCCCCTTGTTTTTTGGCCACGCTTTAACGCTGAAGCCAGGGATACGCGGGGCGGATCGCGAGATTAATCGTCTCGGCGCGTTCGCATAATTTCGCCGTTCGTGAGGGCCACACTCGAGGCAGCTCCAACACGATCGGTTGAATATTAGAGCGGCGACGGATCTAATATTCTCTAGGAGGTAGTAGGGGCGCGAGCTTCCTCGGCCTCCAATCCACCTCGCTAGCTATCCGCGCTAAACTCTAGCGGAGACTGCAAATTCCAGCGACAATTTCCTTGCCTGCAATGACTAGCGTCCCCCGACTCAAAGTCGAGCGCGTGCTTCGCGGAGTTAAAAAGAAGAAAGAAAAAAAAATAACGCAAAAATGAAATTTCAACGACTTACTTTTATTTTCGAGGAGTTAGCAAAGTAAGAACCGAACAGAGTAAACGCGGCCGGCAATCTGCTTTCCGCAGTTTTCAGGGCCCGTATTTATAGCCCGAGCTCTGCGCCGTCGAAATTTTCTCCGCTGGAAATTACATCGTGGTGGGGGAGATAAAGGGACGTTTTTTCTACATGGAGAAAGCCGTCCGTTCATCTCTTACAATTATGATGATTATTTCTGTATTTTAGAACTGCGTATAACTAAGCTATATTTAAAACATATTCTTATATATATATAAAATAATCAATAAGTTAATTAATAATAACAATTAATTAGTTAATTAATAATGTTATTAATGATAATTTAATGTTAAACACAATTATAAGGTTAATTTTAGCTTATTATACATTGTGTTTAAATATAAAACATCCTACTCATCGTAAAAATAGCAATAGTTAATTATACATTAATATGACTTAATAATAATAATAATTAATAACGATAATAGTAATAATAATTGAATCGTTGCATTAACAAAAACAGTAATAATAATTTTAATGGTAATGAATATCGTTTATAATTATAGTAAAAATAGTAATAATAATGTTAATGATAGTAAGAGCAAACTATCAGCGAATAGCGCAGAAATATTATTGAGTAAACTAATTAGAAAAGTAATATTAAACATAATAATAATCATAATAATAATAATAGCGAAATTAATAATAATGATTAGTGTATAACACCACATAATTATGGTTTAAACTAGTAGTAACAATTAGTAATTCTTATAATGTTAATAATAATATCGAAGGTATTAATTGGTATAATAATAACAATAACAATAACAATATTAATAATAAAAATAACAATAATATATATATATATATATATATATATATATATTTATATATATATATTGTCGTGAAGGCGACGTTGCCAAACGCTTGTCTCCTTTTTCTTTCTCTATTCTTACTCACTTTCCCGGGCCTGAAATTCATCGAAAACTCGACGGGTAGGCATGCCGAGGCAATTCGACCGATCCCTCCTTATCCCTGAACAGATATGTACATATATATATACCTACATACGTATACATATATATATCTATATATATATATATATATATATATATATATATATATATATATACATACATATATCCATATACAAATATATATATATATATATATATATATATATATATATATCGCTAGATGCAACATAATAGATTTGTTATTTCTATTACAAACTAAAACTAAATGCATTTATTTACTAATAAGACTATAAAATTGAAATAAAACGCATTTATTTTGAATTGTTTTTATTAAATGGTTTAATATATTTCATTTATGATTTAAATAATATATAATGAAAATGGATAACTTAGATCTTTGTCCACGAAATGATCCGATCAGATCAGTTTCCGATTAAACAATGCACGATTTCTTCTCAAAGCTTGCATAACTGTTACAGTACTTCAGATATTGGTTTGAAATTGATTTGGACTTATGAATTTTTGATATATACCTCAGCTTTAATACCAGACCACAAAAAATACTTCAATGGTATTCTAATCACTCAATTTTAACTAGTTTTGAAGGCTATTTCTTGAAATAAATGACTCGTGCAACTTTCTTTATAATAATTCCATTGCAAAAGTTTATTATGGTTCGCAACTGCACTGCACTTAAATTTTGTCCACCTTAATTTTATTTAATTGTATAAAGAAAAAAATCAGTGAATATTGTATGTCATCTTTTGCATTCATATTTTCAAATCATCTATTTTCATTGCTAAAGAAGTAATGTTCGATGATGCCACCATTGCATAAATTGTATTCAATAGTGAATTTTGTGGATGCAATTGGAATTAAAAAATCGATTGATAATTTGACTCAGCACAATAAAGATAATTCATCAGAAATAATATACACCAAAACAATTCTGTTAATAAACTAAATCGACCAGATCAAATATTCATCACCAGATTACTTATTGGCCACACCCAAATTATTCATCAACATCTTATGAGTAAATTACCTATTAACCTGCGCCAAATCTGTAATACCTCTAAACATAACCCTTAAACTTGAATATATTAGGTGTACAAATAAGTTTCCGCCGTTTTGAAAAGATGGCGCCACCGATAAGATAACATTGAAATTGTCAGCTGTAAAAAATCGTAATATGTTGATCTATACGATATTCGTATAGTATATCTGGAAACAGTATAACCTTTTAATACTTCTGAGTTTTTTCTAGCATCACTTAGTTTTTATCATGTTAAGATGTCAAGTTTTGAGTCAAGTAAGCGTCATTTGCGGGAATTGTTAATTTACTTCTTTCATTTAAAGCAATCTGCAGTTGAAGCACACCGGCTACTCATAGAAGCATATGGTGATGTTAATTTGAGTGAATGAAGTTGTCGGGAGTGGTTTCAAAAATTTAAAAGTGGTGATTTTGACGTAGAGCACACGAGGAAGATCTGTGCCAAATGCAAGAAGAACTTGGACAAGAGTTAGAAGTGACTCAGCAGGCTATTTCACAACGTCTCAAAACCCTGAGTATGGTCCAAAAGCAAGAAACTTGGGTTCCTTACGAATTGAAGCTAAGAGACATCGAGCGTTGCTTATTCGCTTGCGAATAATTGTTGAAAAGGTAAAATCGCAAAGGATTTCTACATCGAATAGTGACGGGAGTCGAAAAGTGGATTCCTACAACCCAAAGCGCAGGAAGGCATGGGGTAAGCCCGGGCATGCCTCTACTTCGATGGCTAAGCCAAAGATTCATGGCAAGAAGTTAATGCTGTGCATTTGGTGGGATCAGCTTGGAGTAATCTATTACGAACTACTCAACATAATCAAACTGTCACCAGGGAACTTCACCAATAACAGCTGATGCAATTGAGCCGAGCATTGAAGATTAAACGTCCACAATATGCCCAAAGGCATGGAAAGTCATTTTTCAGCATGACAACGCTCGACCACATGTTGCAAAAATCGTAAACGAAACGTTAGAAACACTAAATTGGGACGTCCTACCCCATCCGCCATATTCACCAGACATTGCTCTTTCAGACTACTACCTATTCCAGTCGATGACTCATGGTCTAGCTGAGCAGCACTTCACTTCCTACGAGGAATTGAAGAAATTCGTGGATCGCCTCAAAAGACGAGCAATTTTTTAGACGAGGTATCCACTTGCTGCCCGAAAGAAGACCAAAAGTAGTCGAAAGTGATGGGCAATATTTTGAATGACATTATTTGTACCTTTTTTTACAATAAATTCTTATTTCTTTATAAAAAAAAACAATAATAAATCACTAACTTTAACAAGAGAGATAAAACTACAAGGAAGCTACATAAAAGAATTACTATAAGAATTCGAACAATGTAAAAAAGTAATAAATCTAATAGATAAACTAAAAATAAAAAAATTTATATAAAATATTATCAATGTAAACTAAAATTTTGATATTGTATTTAAATCTGTATTGATCGCTAATACCTTTCAGAAGATTTGACCCCATAAATAAATTTAATAAAAAGATAATTCTGTATATTATTAAAGCAGTTCAGTTAGAAATGAGTTTTGTTAGAGAATGGGATTTGTCAATAAACATCTTAATCGGTTTCCATCGCTTCTAATCCTAATCTGCAAGATCGCCATGTAAACAATGATCATTTGGCTTGAATTCTTATACCAACATTTAGGAATGCAAACTAAATTCCAAATGAAAAATAGGACAAGTGATCTGGATAGATTGACCCAGCTCTTACGAGCGGTGCGGAATTGGTATATTATTTCGGATGGATACACTTCTGTGTGTACCACGAAAATATTTTCGGCATTACATTTTCTACGAATTTTATTCAGTTACTTATAGTTGTACAAAATAAATTCAATGTCCTACTTTTGAATGATACGATATATAATGTCCTCGGAAGGAATAAAATAACAACCGTATACTGTAGGGATGGCTTTTTGAGAAGCAACATTTCTCGAATTTGAATAGAAAATTTGAAAAGTTTCAAAATGTTACGGCACTGCGAGCTTGTTCATTGTGAACTGTCGTACTTTTCTGAATACAATCAATGCGAAATGTAAAAAAATTCATTGATAAATATGCCTGCTATGAGCTCTCAAAATCCTATGCTATTAAAAAACAAAATATGATTTCCTATCGCGCTTGTATTTCCATAAGTAATTTCCATAATATCACAAGGTATAAAATAAGCGATACTTACAGATATGTTTTTTGAACTCTTTTTCTCAAATATTTGTTGAGCAGTATAAGTACAAAAAATTATGAAAAATTTTTCCTTGGATATGGCAAGAAAAAATAAGTTTATACTTACAACATAAAGCAATTTACGGTAAATATTCATATATTAAGTATCAAATTTCAAGATTGTGATATAAGAGAATTGCATGTATTCATAAGCCTGAAAAGTTATACGTGTTTTAAGAACTACGGCTGCTTACACAAAACATTTGGTTTAAATGTGGTAGTTGGGCAATATTAACATATTTTGATTAAAAAAAAGCTTGGTCTCTTCGAAGCGCGGATTTGAATCTTTTAGATTACTATACTAATAGTATGAGGACAATAGTAAGTAGCATTCGCATATATGAACCGTGACTAATTGAAGCGAAACTGCAAACAATTCTGACCCAAAAGCAAGGAATAGTCCAAGCAAAAAAGTTGTATTCAATGAATTTGTTACACATAATATAATGATTACTATAGTTATAAATGAATTTTAAAGTTATTTATTTTCATAATGATCGTCTAATTTAAAAACGGTTCAAGTTGTTCTATTTTTGACGCTATATTCTGTATAATAACTATTATGTACTCTGTATAATTAGTAAATAAATAAATATACTATCTATACTTTGTATAATATAGTTTTTTGAAAAGAAATAATTTTTCCCTTGCATACAAAGTTAGTAAAAAAACATAATACATAAAAATGTGCATTCTTTCGATAGTTCGAAAAATGTATTCAAGAATAAAAATTACTTTTTTATTATATTATAATGTTAAGATCCTATTATTAATTTAATATTTGGTTTTATTGCTAGAGCAAAAGACTCGTAATTTAATAATCCGAATTCACGTTGGGGTCTTTCTCGATTGAGAGCACACGTATTGCTGTAAAAAATTACATGTACTTTGTTTACAAACACATCGTAGACCTTTATCACTGATTAGCATGTAGTAATTTAGGAGCATATATATAACGACGTGAATAACATTATATATATATATATATATATATATATATATATATATATTAGAACTCACTTACATAACCGTGCAATTTTCATGCATGCCATCAATTTTATAGAATTTCTGATTGAATGAGAGAAAGTTAATCCAGCTAAACTAAACATTAAGAAAGTTTGAATTCTCTCGGATTTTTTTATAAATCAAATTATAAGTAGAAAAATACAGATTTTTCATTACAATATTAATAATTAATAATGTACATGTATACAGTTGTTTTTCTACAAATCCATCGAGTCGATTATACTTATTTACTTTCAGTTATTATTTTTAATAAACATTTGTAATATATATTATGTATGTTTATATATTAGCTGGTAAGCAAATTAGGACTGGAAACAAATCGGAACTTATCTAGTTTAATAATGACTTCGGTACCTGCCTTATATGCAAGACAAAGGTTTGTCATAAGTGGTCATGGCTTTAACCAATTAAGATATTTCACAGTAAGAAATGAAAGTAATGAGCATTTTGGACACGGAAGTTCTGATGGTGTTTTACGATTTGCTTATGTTACTATTATGTCTGATGAAAAATGCCTTGAGCTGCATAAAAACCTTGTGCCGGGTGTGACCATTTGTGCCCAAGTGGTTCAACGTGATCCGCAGTCTCCGGAGGGAACTTGCACAGTAAGTTAACTTATATAGAATTATAATATTTTAAAACCTAATACTTACTTATTTTATTGCTTAAAAATGCAATCATTCCGTTTATAGGGTGATAGCGGTAGTCCTCTTGTATATAACGATAATTTAGTAGTTGGATTATTAGTTGCTGGACCTGTACAATGTATTGAAAATGATTATCCAGCAATTTATATAAAACTTTCACATTACATTTGGTTTATAAATAGTGTTATACAAAACGAGAGAAATCCTGAAATAGTCTTAGCTGCTTGGAAAAAGCGAGATAAAAACAATATTTTAAGCTATGGATATTTCTAAATGTAAGCTGTTTCGAAATTTAAATGGAATCTAATGCTTCCCTTAAACTATGAAAATTAAAATATAAATTATATCGCTTAAAAAATTACATATATTTTTAAATAAAGATAATAAATCTTACTCATTAAAGTATTTCCTTTATTATAGTTGATATGTAGCCTTTTATTATTTATAATTAGAAATTAAATTCTATTTATTTCAAACTTGACATATGAACTGCTCAGTGAGTTAGAGTTTATTGTAAACTGAAGCTTGAATATCTGAAACTAATCAAATAAAAAATAATCAAGAAAATAGTGTAAAATATAAGCATAAAAAACAACTTTTAGGTTTTTATTATGCAGAAGAAGTATTACAAGTTTGTGGAAAATTATGCAGTAACTCCATGTAAACATACAATTAGTACATTTTCAAACTGTGAATTGAATAATCTTATCTTATTATATGAAGAGATAGCGTGATATTCAGAGTGACATAAACTATATTTTCTCATAAATTTAATTTCATAAATTTAATTTATAAATTACATGTGCGTTACTTCAAGCGTGGAAAGGCGTAGCAACTTGACATGAAATCAATTGAATTTGGAAATTATTTAAAAATTTGAATTTAAAAATTACATACTATGTTGTGCATAGTATGTAAAGCATGGAGTTCTCTATAGACAGTCAGTTCTAATACTATGCTGAACGTGGCGAATCGCATGTTGTTGAAGATTAAATCAAATAGTTAATACTTATTAGAATAGACACATCCCATCCTGGGTTTATTATCCCCAAAAAAATTATGATTTTAGTCAGTAGATACGAGGGTGGATTGATAAGTTTCTGGCCTGGCCAAGAAAAACAACGTTTTTAAGAATTTTTTTTATTTCTCAACATAATCTCTTCCAAGGCTAATACATTTCTCATAGCGGTGTTCTAGTCTAGTAATGCCATCTTTATAGATTCGTTAAGCTCCTGAAAATACCCATTTACAGCTTCGATTACTTTTTCATTGTCCACAAATCTCTTGCCGCCAAGCCATTTTTTGAGATTCGGAAACAGATAATAGTCACTCGGGACTAGGTCTGGAGAGTAGGGAGAGTGCGGCATCAATTCAAACTTCAGATCGTTGATTTTAGCCATCGCAACGATTGACGCGAGCGCCGGTGCATTATCGTGATGAAACAAAATTTTTTTTCTTCACCAGATGGGGTCGTTTAATTTTCACTTCGTGGCTCAAATGGTGTACTAAGTCTGCGTAGTATTGACCAGTGATAGTTTCACTTTGTTCAAGCTAAACAATGTATATAATACCTCTTGCATCTCAAAAAAACAGTAGCCATAACCTAGGTTTGAGAGTTATAGTTATAGCCATAGTTTAGGTTTGAGAGCACGCTGAACAAGACGCCTCTGTGTTTTTCGTAAAAATGGAAAAACTGGAAAATCGTACTGTCATCAAATACTTTTATTTGAAGGGGTTAACGCCGAAAGAAATTAAAGAAGAGATGGACTCAGCACTGGGGACATCCTCCTCTTCATATTCAACCATTGAGCAATGGCTTTCCGAGTTTCAAAAGGCTCGTGTGAGCACCTCTGATGAGCCTCGCTCAGGACGCCCCATTGAAGTCATAACTCCAGATATGATCGAAAAAATCCATCAAATAGTGCTGAAAGACCGCAGATTAAAAGTGCGTGAGATAGCTGAGACCTGTAAGATATTATATGAACATGTAAAAAATATTTTGCACGAATATTTGTATATGGAAAACTTCTGTGCAAGATGGGTGCCGCATTTGCTAACAGTATTCGAAAATTGATTCGAAAGAACATTTTTACCGACAGTTTGGCGTTGTATAAGCGTAATCCAAGCGAATTTTTGCGTCGATTCGTAACCGTTGACGAAACTTGGGTCCACCACTACACTTCTGAAACCAAACAACAGTCTAAACAGTGGATTGGACCAGAGGAACCAACTCTAAAGAAGGCACAAACAATTTTTTGGGCGATCAAGGTTATGGCCACTGTTTTTTGGGATGCAAGAGGTATTATATACATTTATTACCTTGAAAAAGGTAAAACTATCACTGGTCAATACTACGCAGTCTTATTGCAACGTTTGAGCCACGAAGTGAAAATTAATCGACCTCATCTGGCGAAGAAAAAAATCTTGTTTCATCACGATAACGCACCAGCGCACACGTCAATTGTTGCGATGGCTAAATTCAACGATCTGAAGTTTGAATTGATACCACACCCTCCCTACTCTCCAGACCTAGCCCCGAGTGACTATTATCTGTTTCCTAACATCAAAAAATGGCTTGGCGTTAAGAGATTTGCGGACAATGAGGAAGTAATCGAAGCTGTAAATGGGTATTTTGAGGAGCTTGACTAATCTATAAAGATGGCATTACTAGACTAGAACACCGCTATGAGAAATGTATCAGCCTTGGAGGAGATTATGTTGAGAAATAACAAACAATTCTTAAAAATGTTGTTTTTCTTGGTAAGGCCAGAAACTTATCAATCCACCCTCGTAATATATTAGCGATATCAAACATATTTTTAAAACTTTGGGACCGACCAAGATACCCTAGAAATAACTTTATAAAAATTAGTATATCCAACAGGATACTCTGAATTCAATTTCTTAAATTCGACATGTAATTAATTATTATCAGAGGCAAAAGTCGTATTTGTGCTTTTCAGTTATTTCCGTCAACTAGTATGGATAGTAGTTTCATTTTTATGAGATATTATTTTACTATTAACAATATCTTTGTAACATTTTTCTACTGTTATCACAGCATCTTCTAGTAATCTTTTCCAAATTTTGAATTTGGCAATGCTAATATGCCTTTTATTTTTTTAATACCTTAGACAATTTTTCCATTCTTTTAGAAGTGGAAATTCCGATGCTAATTAAGAAATGCTGCAAAATTCGGCAGCGATTGTGACAATAGTAAGTCTCGGGCGATCACTATTATCTAAAGAAGTAAAGTGATTTTTCAATCCATTCAATCATACTTACAGTTGATTTTTCCTGAATAGGATTTTGTTTAACAGGCGGTGGACTAGAATCACTTTTATAGTTTTGCGATTTCATCTCCTTCTCACTAATGATAGACTCAAATGTTGTTTGGGATGATACCAACAAATTTGGAACATCCTTTTGAACATTTTTGTATGTAAATCACAAATCTTTGCCACGTTTCCATCATGACAACAAAGATTCTAGCATCTATACAATTTGATGAAATCAAGAATAGAACGTTATTTCCTTCTACTAGTCGGTGCTAAGCATTTTTTTTTTTTTAATCAAATTACTTTCTTTATATTCTATACCAACTTTTCGAACTTATACTTTATTGATTTAGTTACACCCTTCTCAAGGCCATACTGTAAATAATTTATTAGAAATTTATAATCAAAATTAATAAATGCAATATCGATATTAGTATTAAATTCTAATAAATTTACTTACAAGGAAATGTAAGTAATGAAAGTGATGAAATATAAATTAAAATTTTTTCATAGTTGACAGAATAAATTATTAGTCAGTTTAAACGGATAATATTTAAAACCAATACATGTATATTGTATGTTGTGTCATAATATGTTTAAGTACTTGCACGGATTGGAGGTGCATGGACGCGTCATTCAAAGAGCTTAAGGTCTACTGCTGACATTGACAAAATGTATAATCCAGGCATATGTATACAGATCATTAAACACAATATCATCGATAAAAAACAAAGAAAAAACACCTGTCAAATGTGTGGTGTACGTTCTCGCTTCAATGCCCGTTGTAAATTTTAATTATTGCATATAAATGAATTTATCAGTTCGCACACGAAACGTGCAAAATATATAGGGTAATATACAATGTCTTCTTGAATACATATATTAAAAGAATCCTAATATACCATACATAAAATACATCGTCAAATTTTCATTTAAAGAAATGCAAAAATCAAAATAAAGTACACAAATTCATTATTTTATAAATACGATCGTGTATCAATTAATTTCATAATAATTTGTTAGGAAAGGTATGAGTATGAATAACCTCTTGAAAATACGTGAAACATTGTTTTCTTTTATGTAAAAAGAATCTTTGCTTTCATTGTTTTATAGACCCATCTTATGTACCCAGTAATTCGTTTATCAATTAAAAAGATATTATTTAATAAATTATTTACTAAACTGCTTTGAATTTAAAAAAGTTTAACTCTTATTAAATTATGACTAACTAGAATAAAATTTAATGAAGAGTTGCAAAATTCTTGGGAAACATGGTTCAATATTGGAAGATAAGTAGATAAAATAACTTAACACTTGATTCAAATTGCAGGGATGGTTTATTTGAGTATCGACAACTATTTTGAGATAAAATCATCATTTTAATTCTATGAAACTTTAATTTGAAGTTCTTTCAAACTTAAAGGTACTATCACATTTCTGAAAAATATCAAATAGTGCATAAAAATTTAATTTACAAAATATCATTATATAAGTTTTACAAAAATTGTATGTAATTGATACTTGCACCAAACTTATTTTAAATATAATTTCTTATAAGAAAATATTAAAAACCAAAATTTTGTATACAATATATAATTATTTCTCATTCATAATTCTTATATAATATAAATTATATAAGAAATTATATATTATTTCCAATCGGATATATTGTAAAGAAACTGCGAATATTATCATCAAATTGAGGATTAAAATGTAGTCGTCGTTGACTATTATTGATAGATAGCTTATAAACTTGTAGAAAATTGAGAGAATACATGAAGTTCGGGATTGTTACATACAAACTATTATATTTTTAACAAAGAAAAAGCCCATTTTGGTTTTTACATTTTTAGGATATTACCCTTTAACAGATTATTTATCTTAAATACTATGTCATTAGTTATATTATTGAACTATAATTAAAGAAAAATTAACATTAGTTGGCTGTGTTAAATTCAATGTACTGCATATTTGAATTTATCTGATCGAGACCAAGGTTGAATAGCAAAAATAAGGTCGAAATGCCACTATGATTCTAAACAGAAAAAATTCGTTCAATAATCGTATATAACGAAATCTCTGAAACTACTTATTCTAGAATATCAATGATAACTATAAATGAGTCTTCTATCATTTAATTTTGTGACCACATTATTATAGCTCGTAAAATTGTTATCTCTGTTCAATAGTCAACCATTGTACCCTCAAAAGTGTTTTCAAAAACTTATGCGTTTTAGAAACCACATTAGTATGCCCTCTAATAGTCAATGCATTACTCCTCGATAAATATATTTTTACATTACAGCAAATCAATTTATCATGAGTGCGAAGGAAAATAAAAAAATCTTGCATTTAATGGTAATATTATTATTAAAGGTATTAACAAAAAATTTACAGCTAATGGCTTAGAAGTACAAAAAATCATTGGTGGTGAACTGGCAACTGAAGGTCAATGCAAATACCAAGTAGCTATACTAATAAACGATAGATTTCAGTGTGGAGGAGGTATTATAAGTGCAGAATTTATAATTACAGCTGCACATTGTTTCATAAACGTGAATAATTTAGAGTTTCCAAAGGAACGTATTAGAGTTTTAGCATCTATCGTGGATCTTATGGTTACCAAAAAGTCAATCAAAGCGAAGGTCGAAGAAATATATATACCTAAAATTTATAGACACATTCTTAGAAAATTCAAATTAACTCATAGTACGGAAGGAGATATTGCTATACTAAAGGTAATTATTTATTTAAATCTAAACTCAAACATTTATGAACAAATCATGATTTCTACAATAGTACGAAACAAAAGATGTATTTTTATAATAAGTATCACTGTCAGCTGTAAAGTAATGTTTTCTCTTCTGCTACAAAAATTTCGATTGTACCATAGTATAGTGTATGCAGAAAATATCAATAATATTAACTATTTATGAGTCGATTTCACTAGTATTATTTTCAATATTCCCTTAAATATATGAAATGACCTTGATTTTTCTTTAATTTAAACATTTTCTTTTTTGATTAGTTTCAGTTTGACAACCCAAGCGTAAATTATTTCTATAATCCATAATTTTAACTATTACCTAATTAAATGTTTCTTTGTAAAATTTTACAACAATCTTTATAAATTATAGCTTAAGAACAAATTAAAATTAGAGACAAATACCAATTTAAAAAGTTTACAAATACCGAAGCAGTTCGTTTCCTATGTAAATAAAACTCTTATTATAAGTGGTCACGGATACAGCTTTGTTAATATTATGTATGATATACAAGGTGATTTACATATCTCTGGAGGATTGGATGGAAAATTACGATTTGCTAATGTAACGCTTCTAGCAGATGAAGTATGTCTTGAAAAATACGCACGTGTGGTACTAGTTGCTAATGTTTGTGGACAGATGGATCAACGTGAACCAGATAATCCTGAAGGAACCTGTCTTGTAAGTAAATTTAGATTTTGAATATATATAATAAAATATATATTTTCATTTTGCATCTCAATATTTTTACAGGGCGATAGTGGCAGTCCCCTTGTAGACGATGATTTCATAATTGGAATACTGGTTGCTGGTCCTGACGAATGTATTGAAAACAAGAGTCCAGCAGTTTATATAAAAATTTCGCATTACCTTTGGTTTATTGATAGTGTTCTTCAGGGCGAAAAAAATGACGATATAATTATTGCTAAATGGATGTACGAGTACAACACTGTAGACAGTCCATGGTTGATGCCAAGCTATCAAATCCTTGAAACTCAACCCGGATTAAGCCTTTCTGAGGCTCGAAATTATTTCATAGAAGCTGGCCATCCGTTTATGTAGAAAAAAGTACCTAAGTTTTCAGTATTAGAGAATCGAGCTTTCTTAAAAGCAAAACACCAAACTTCAAACTCGTGTATTCTTTCTTAATCTGCCTCTTTCCGATTTTATTTTAACAGATGCCATACTACTTAATTTTTATTCCTAGATGACATGATTTCTAAAATCACCGCTGACCAACAAGAATGTCATATCGTAAATATCTTCTATAATATTGAATATTGACCTTATCATATTATGTATAACTGTAGAAAAAAATATTTTACAAGGAGAGAGTCACATGTTTAAGTTTTGAATTTGATTGTAACTTACATAGTTGTTTCTAATGTACTAAAATAGAACATCTGTACAGCTATTTTCTTTATCGCACTCTTTTTTTCAAATAATTTTCAAATAATTGAAAATTAAAATTTTGAGCAAATACATACTCCAATAACTATTTGTATTTTTTCAAACATATTATTCATCTCTAATTTAAAATTATTTGGGTTTATGTTATGTATAAATTATGTAATGTTCAAATAATCCTATTCAAGTTCCATGAAATTTTAATGAATTAATATGTTATTTCAATCTTATTTATATTGAACTACCAGTATATCCTATATAAAACGTATCGCAATTATCACAAGATAAATTATAAACACGAACTTTTCTTTATTAAAAATTGATTTGTTATTGTATCGTTTATAGTTATGTGGTTTGGAGTCTGTTAAGATTTTGTGGTAATAGCCAGCCCAGATTTCGTTTCGCATGCCTTCTACTGAATTTGAATTCCTTTCAATTGCAAGACTGTAGTTTTTAGATAACTTCTTCATTAATTTGATACTTAGATCAGTAGTCTTCACTTTTTTAATTACGACTTTTGGTTTCTTCACAACTTTCTTCGATGCAGTTACTTTTTTCGTTTTTTTTTGCTGCTGCCTTCAGTTTTGCAGTCTCAGCTTTGCTTCTTTGAGTTAAAATTTTCTTCGCATCACTTGCACGTTTGATTTACAATAGGGGAACAACTGCTGTAGCGAACAAGGCCAGGTAGATGGCTTATCCGACGCGCGCGCTGTGCGGGTCGAAATAGCGCGCTCAGTAAGTGCGTTCGAAAGGTGAAAAAGTATAGTTAGACTACCTGAATCTTTCTCAAATTTTGAGCTAACATTCTTGAATATATTTCTTTTCGAAAAATGTAAAAAAAAAAAACATTTTTTTTCAAAGTTGTAAAGTAGAATACTGCCTTAATCGAACCATTCCGTCGCTCAAATAATGGAAACTTTTAGTGATGCAAAACAGGCATACAGAGTGAATTAGGTCAAAGCTCTACGAAATGCAAGAGGTGTCGTCATTTTCCGAACAATTAAAGATTAGATAATCTTAAAACTCGGATGTCTAAGTGTGATAATAAGCGATAATGACTGTCCGGGCCATCCGGCCTCCAGGGGCGCCATAAAAAAGGGGGTGCGCATATGGTAAAAACGTGCGCTTTCCCGAACCAGATAGAAGATAGAAATATACGTAGCTAAACTGACCGTGAGAAACTTTGGTTTCTCGTGGGCGCTTCGCCAGGACGCAATAAAATTTAGCGTGTCTGCCCCCAGAAAGGGTCCATCAGGGCTCAGGTGCTACCTCTCGTGCGTTCCGCCGAGGATCGGTGCGCGATGAGAATTTGACCGCCTGCATACACTTCGCGTGCGCACTTTGACGAGTTTCCCTATGAGTGTTCTCTGCGCGTGTTCATATCGTGTTTTACGTGTATTAGTTGTAATTCGTTACGTATTATATAGTGTCACCTTTTGCGTGAATTATTTGTAACTCGCTGTGTGTTGATAGTGTTTCTTTTGCGTGTCTTATTTGTAACTCGCTGTGTGTTTTATAGTGTTACCTTTGCGTGCATTCTCTGTAGTTTCTGTATGTGTTTTCTACCTGTATTCTCGCGTGCTTGTACTTGTGTGTCGTAAGATTAAGTAACCTTTAGGGCAAGCGAGTAAAATTTAACATTCTCCGGGCCAAGGCATTTGGACTTGGAGCGATCGCCCGTGCCGCGATCGCTGAGGTTGCTCCCGGCGGCATTCGTGCCCGGTGGCTACCGTTACGGCAAGGGCTATTCCCGTACCCAGGAGCTTGGGGCCGTAACGCAGAGCAGGGGGTTCAGCGGAGCACACCTTCCCGTTACGACCTCTCTAACTACATAAGGAGTACTCCGTTAATACGTTGATAAAAAAAGGTACGAAAGTGTGAAGTACGTTTTATGCGTGCGTTGGTTATTATTTGTATGATTTTCGGCTTTTTCCTCCACTCATGAAGTGGAGGTTTTTTATGCCTTGCGGCGTCTCTATAAATATAGCGAATTTGAGATAACTTAATTCATCTGCTACATTTATTTATAAACCCGTACACGCAGTCCTCTTCCTTCTTTAAACTCCAATTTGCTAGTTAATGAACAAACAATGACAGACCGTTCATTTTGAGAGAATTCCGATAAGTTCTGAAAGGTTTAAAAATAGGCCATTGAATTTATTTTGAATTCATGTTCACCAAATTGTAAACCCGTAGAATGGGTTAACAGAACAATGACAATCATGATTAAGCATATGTATAAACGTCTCAAAAGACATTAATAACATATTTAAGAGAAATAACGTTCGCATACAATACGGCCATGCACAATAGCACCGCTCCTTTCATCGACTTACTTGAATTTAGGACGGGAACTAGTGGTACCCGACAATCTGAATCAAAAAGTGAAGAAAAAATTCTGATCGAAGATAAAAAATCGCATAAAACATATGCATCAAACACTGAAATGGACAAGGGTTGAGGAAGCTTCAACGTTTTAACGTTAACAAAAATATTACAATTTACGCAGAAGCGACTGGCAACCAAGTGTAGACAAACGTGTTCTTAAAAGCTCGAATATACTACCCAGCAGTCAATGAAAGAAATGAGAAATTATGTACAAAATTTTGCAGAAAGTTTGAGGTTATCAGAAAAATTTCACCCGTGACCTAGATTGACACCAGATAATAGCGAATTAACCCAAAATATACACATCACACATTTTTGCAGCAAGCTGTTTGACTTTTAATAATATAATACGGTCAACTTTTCTAACTAGAATTTCCAAGTAACAAAAAGCATAAAGTACAGGTATTAAAATTTGAAAATTTTTAACAGTATTTAAAGCATATAACATAAAATAAAAATAATAATGTTTACAAAGCAATTATGTCAATGCTGATATAATGTGTCAAGACTTTATAAAGTATATTCTTTTTGAAGGAAGTCTTCAGATTATAAATTTGTAGTCAATTTAACATAGTGCAAGACGACATTATAGAAAAGGTATACAGATTGTTTGTTTCTCTCATAACTCTATCACTGATTTTCAGCACAGCATACTTCCTTGCAGTAGTATGTACTCTAAGTTTGAAATAATAACAATGAAAATAGATGCTTATATATAATTCATGTTTCAATTCTTCATATTTGAATTCTTCATATATATACTGAACTTAAAAAAGAAACTTCAAAAATTTCAAAACAATCATTTTTATTTTTGAATTATTTTAAAGCTAAATAAATTTAAATTACACTATTATAATAGAAATATAAAATTATTTTTTTTATACAATATAACAGAACATACTAAATGTATTTGATTAAATAAATATAAAAATACTTGTGCTATAGATGGTATTTTTTTTTATTATAAAATTATTGTTTGTCTCTCGATTGTCTATAAATAGTTTATTTCCACAATAATATTTGACTATTTTTGTTTAAATATATTTAAATATTTCCCCCTTGTCATTTCCTTTGCTTCTTCTAAACCAAGTTGATAAGCTGTGTCATGCAATTTTTTGACTTCTGTTATTAATTCATTTATTGATAAATTACCCAATTGATACAACTGGTTCATATCATCAGAAGTTAAATTTGTTGACCACACTGGAACTTCCGTTTGTGATGAATTCTGAGCAACAAATTTTGAAATACTTTGTTCAGGCCATAGATCTGGAGATGCTCTATCTAATTTTTCTAAACTAATTAAACTTTCTTCTGTAATAGGTATATTACTTCTTTCGATTTCAGTATCCTCAATAACCATTTTGTCCATTTTATACTGCTTATAACCAAAAAAATTGACGTATTAATAATTATTTAAAACAGTACATGACCACTAATAGAATTCAATAACAAAAATATACAAATCACTATTTAAAGTAATGAATTTAAAATGATTTTAAATTATGAATTTCAATAAAGCTGTTATTAAATAATATAAATGGTGATAAATTAAATATTTCTTATTTAATTAGTACGCTTTTGATATTTAACTCTGTTTGGAAATTTAATATTGATACAAATTTGAACTTCTCATTAACATATCTTTAAGAGGCCTACGATGGCTCGATCGCTAAGGGAAGGATTATTAACTTGGTGATCCGAGTTCAAATCCCGGTCTCGGCCGATTGACACAAGCACCGCTGTAATAATTTACATGTGCTTTGTTTACAAACACATCGTAGACCTCCGTCGCTGATTAGCACCGGTTTTTGGACGTTAAATAACATAAATAACATAAAAAAAAAAACATATCTTTACAGCTAACTAACTTTACACAATGTTGAGTACACAAATTTATTAAAATATAATCAAATTCTATTTACCTGTTATTATAGACAGGCTTTTTCTTGACGTTCTACGAAAAATAATTTGCTGATGTAATGATTCCTTTTTACATAGGCCTATTTTTCATCCTTTATAAGAAACTAAAATTTATTAATATTCATCTTATATATTTAATATAATAAATATTAATATAGAGTTATGCAATTTCATGAACACTCAACAATTGAACATACCACTATACCAGGTTGCAATCCATTTCTTTTAAATCAAAGGAAAAATAAATAATAAACATGAGTATTACACGTAAATAGGTGATATTATAATGGGTATTGTAACATTACTTGTAACATTACATTACCGAAAATCACCCTTCAACTATTAACATCAAGGAATATAGATCGATGCGATTATTTGGCATCAGAAGTTCCCGATATAAACTCGTATAAAAATGGTATAAACAGTACAAAATCGTTATTTCCCCCGATTTTGACAATACTGTAACTTACTACAACTTATAATTGCTTATAACATAACTATACGCGTTATATACATGCGGTTATAATAGAAAGTAGAGATTTGAGGGGTGAAGGAGACAGCTCGCTCTGAAGCGACATGCTAACATATTTCTGCATGTGCTGACCTCTAATGGACTTTATCGTACCGCAATTTCTTGTTCCAAAGATATCCGTGCAACGGTTCACCAGGGTTCACCGTCAAAGGCATATCTATGCTGTATGATACCTGATGATACCGAACAACCATATGACCTAAATATCGTACATCCAGGTACAGCACTGCATTACACATGACAAAAACACATGTGACATGTATATTCATACTCCAAATCTTCCAAATCCTAATATTTATAATAAATAAATAAATAAATAAATAAATATATATATATATATATATATATATATATATATATATATATATATATAAAGGAAAAACGAATCTATAACACGAGTTAAAAAAGGCAATAATTTTCAGAAAAGAAATTTAATTACATTTATTTCATATGCACTATTATAAATTACAATGGGTAAGAACACAAAGAAGAAGAAGAATGATAAAAAATTAGGTTTAAAAAAGGATAATCAAACAGAAGATAAAATAATCAAAAGTTTAGAAAAAAAATTAAAGCTTAACAAAAGAAAAAGTAAATCGTTACCTAAGTCTTTCATATGTGATGGCTTAGATTGTATCCTTTTCCTCAATTTTATAAGATGGTTTTATTATTATTATATTTATTATACATATATATTAATTCCTTAGTAACATTATAGATCTTCTTGATGTGTGTGATGAAGAATCTAGAAAAATTGCTGCACAGAGTGAGAAACCACTATTATTTCATTCAGATGATGAAACCAATGAATCACACAGTGATATAAATTATCAAAAAAAAATTTTTAATGAAAAATATAGTTTAAAAAAGAAAAAAATAAATGTTGAAGGAAGAAAAAATTCTATTGACTCTGAGTCAGAAGACATTGATTATATTCGCAAAGATACTAATAAAAATCTAAATAAAAAGAAAAAGATTCAAAGTCAAAAAAAGTTTCCAATTTCTCAAAATAATTTATCAGATAGTGAACTTGATAGTTGTACAGAATATGAAACAAAAGAAAGTATTGATATCAATAATAAAATAATTAATTTTAATAAAAATAAAATTGTTTCTAAAAAAAATAATACTGTTCAATCTGATAGAAAAAGTGTATCTATTAAGAACAATAAAGGTATTCAAAATTTTAAATTAGGTAAAGATAACTTAGTAAAAGAATCTGATCAAGTACAAAAATTAGATTCAGAGCAAGAAGAGGATTTTAAAAATGAATCAGATACAAAGGAAGTTAATGATTCACAAGAAAGTATAGAAGATGAAAATATATGGGAAGACATTTATGGCAGAAAAAGAAACAGAAAAGGGGATATACTGTTAAATAATAATAAAGCATATATTGCCCCTGCATTAAGAATAAAAGAAACTGAAAATAATTCGGAAAAAAGTAAAAAGTTATTGCTCTTGAAAAGACAAATTAAAGGCCTTTTAAATAGATTAGCAGCGAGTAATATGCACTCTATTGTTTCTCAAGTATAAAAATAAGCAGATATACAATTCTCTAACTAGGAAATTTCATTACTTTTAAACTAATTTATTTTATTTTCTTAGATTGAAGAATTATATATGTCAAATAGTAGAAATGACATGAATGAAATGCTTTCATATTTAATGCTTGAATCTATTGTTAGTCCTGTGTTAACGGCAGACAGACTTGTAACAGAACATATGATGTGCATTGCAGTTTTACATGCTAATGTTGGTACAGAAGTTGGAGCTCATTTTATTATGATACTTGTAACTAAATTTAATAAAATGATTGAAGAAGCACAAAATGTTGAAAATAAAGAGCTTGATAATTTGGTTCTAATGATTTCCCAGCTATACAATTTCAAGGTATTAGATTAGTATAAATATAAATGTAATATTCTTGTACCAGTTTACGATGTAATTAATTTACATTATTATTCAAATTTATGATATAGGTTCAATTTCAAGACTAAATTTAGATCATTAAATTTTAAAAGAATTGGAAATTATCATTAAAAATATAAATTGTTATAACGGTTTTTGAATGGATTTATTTAATAAATCAATTTATTTAATAAAATGAATTAATGTAAAGATAATAGAGTAATTCTATTTTAAAATCCTATGTACTTGTCATTAACATTTACTAATACGACATTATAAAATTTATTTTAGGTATTTGGGTCACAAATTATTTATCAAATTTTGGAGAAACTGATAAACAAATTTACAGAAAAAGAAATTGAAATAATTTTATTAATATTAAAAACTGCTGGATTTACATTAAGAAAGGATGATCCACTTGCTTTAAAAGAATTAATATTAAAACTACAACAAAAAGCTTCTAATGCAAAATCATCAAAGTAAACAATTTTATTTATATTGATTCATACTATTTCATAAATAAATTTTTCTTATTATTTATAAGTAACAAAAGTATTTTAAAACAATATTTCCTTATCAGTGTTATTAGTGTACTTTAATTTTAATTAAAAACTTTTATTGAAAAATATAAATGTCTTATACGTAATGGGAATTTTTATTTAGTACAAGAATTCAGTTTATGCTAGATATTTTATTGGCTATCAAAAATAATAATATGAATAAAATACCACAATATGATCCAAGTCATATAGAACATTTAAAAAAAATGATGAAAACTGTAATTAGAAAAGGAAACAGTGTTTCACAACTAAATCTTTCATTAGAAGATTTATTAAATGGTATGTTTCATTGACAAAATATATTTTTATTATAAATTTTGTAATATATCATTGAAAATACATTTTGAATTTGAATGACAATTTCATTTAAAATAATACATATTTTAGTGAACGAAAGAGGTAAATGGTGGATAATTGGGTCTGCTTGGACAGGAAAATCAATGCCCATTAATAAAATAATTAGTAATTCTGATGAGAAACCCCTATATAGTAATAAAATTTTAGAATTAGCTAAAACTCAAAGAATGAATACTGATGTAAGAAAAAATATTTTTTGTATTCTTATGACTGCTGAAGATTATCTAGATGCATTTGAAAAGTTACACCATCTTGGATTGAAAGATAAACAAGAAAGAGAAATAATTTATGTAATTTTAAATTGTTGTTTTCAAGAACAACGATTTAATCCTTACTATGCTGTATTACTACAAAAATTTTGTGAATACGATAGAAAATATCAAGTAAGTTTAACATACAAATCATTATTAATACATCATTTTTATATTTTATACATCTTATTTATAGATGACTATTCAGTACACATTATGGGATAAATTAAAAGCACTAAATTCTTTTAATAGTCAGCAAGTGTTGAATATGGCAAAGTGTATGTCATATTTATTTATTCAAAAAGCACTACCCATCTCTATTTTAAAAGTAATCCTAAATATTTTATTTACTATGACTTTTTATAATTGTATCATTGAAGTTAATTATTATGCTAATATGTTTTTTCTTCTAAATTGAAAGGTAATTCAACTTGGAGAATTAGACAAAGTGACATTAAAACTTTTCAAAAGAATTATGCTTGATATTTTACTTCATCCCAATACAGAAACATGTCTCCAAGTTTTTACAAGAATTGCATCTTCAGAGAAACTGCATCAATTTAAAGAAGGCTTAAGACTTTTTATTAATTATTTTCTTCTTAAAAATCTTAAAAAAGAAGATTTAAACAATAAAAAAATGGATCTATTAAAAGAGAGAGTTGAACAAACTGATAAAATTTTAACAACTACAATGTCAAAAATCACTTTCTAACATGATATGTAAATATGTATATATAGTACAATAAAAATATATATATATATATATATATATATATATATATTTCTTTCAATTTTTTGTTTATCATTTTTTATAAGAATATCCAGACCTATAAATGAAATGAAATAATAATTGATTGTATTCATTGAATTAGAGGTCTGCTAGAATTTTTATCAATCAGATATAAGGTCATCTGAATGCTAAGTGTAGGGAATCGAATATCTGCCAACTCATCTTTCTTTAAATATTTAGACATTGCCCATCTCAGTCTTGACTATTAAGGAATTTTACAAAATAATGCAATAAGAATCTGAGAATAAAATAGAATTTATAAGAAGAACTCTACAGAAGCCCCTTGTCTAAAAGAATCAGCTTTCTACATATGTCATTTTTAGGGAGGAGGATACTTGAATGGTGGTGGCGTGTGTGACGGGCTACTTCTAAAGTAGCTACTCTAAAGAGAATAAGAGAACCAGTTTGAAAACCAAAGACAATAAAAGAGATCTCAAGTGAGAACCAAAGAAAACCA
The DNA here is from genome assembly GCA_018907035.1 of Sycobia sp. Sy_11. NCBI lineage: Eukaryota > Metazoa > Arthropoda > Insecta > Hymenoptera > Epichrysomallidae > Sycobia > Sycobia sp. Sy_11. Next base: position 7,182,013 of record JACCIC010000004.1, read on the forward strand.
GTGAGAGCCTGATGACAAAGAGAACCATTGAGAATTCAAATAAGAGCAAAAAAAGATAAAAAATTCACTCTAAAAAAAGGAAAAATTATACCACATAAAAATATATTTTTTACCTTATTCGGGAAAATTTTAGTTTCGAAATGAGACATTTATAGTTCGAGTCGAAGCCGTAAACTACTGAGTTTTCAATAAGCTAAATCAATTTTGTAAATATTATTAATTAATCTATAATAAATACTTAATATATATGAGGTGTGAATAAAAACTAAGGCGAATTTTCCAATTTCGCGGACTGCGTAAGTTCGATCTTCGATTTTTTAAAATTTTATGTTGATACATTTATTCCGAAAATATGTTCGTAATTACAGTTATGTAACATTTTTAGTTTGATTGCGAGAGGCATAATGGTTAGAAGTGTTATCTATTCTGCGATTTCCTACTATTGAATGAAATGTAACAAAGAATTTACATTAAATTTTGTGTACAAAACGGAATAAAGTCTTCGAAAATACTTGAAGGTATACGGTAAGTCTACAAGAAGGCACCAATGATGTACCTCGCTCTGAACGACCCAGCATATCAAGAATAGACGAAAATATTGAAAAAGAGAAGAAAATAATATTGGGGAATCGTCAAATTGTCATAAGAAATGTTGCTGCTAATATCGGCATTTCGTTTGGTTTGTGTCAAACAATTTGAACGGAGGTTTTGGGCATGAAACGTGTCTAAGCAGAGATAATAAGGGGAGATCGCCGATGCCCATGTTAGACATTGCAGTAAAATTTTGACACTCAGCGCTACGGCGGTAAACGTCGGTACTCCGTTTGTGCGATATTCCAGATGTTGGTTTTCGAGCTGGTGCGATCGAGGGAGAGACGGCGGTCAGTAGGGGGTACGCCGAAACAATAGATGCAATAAAAGGGATTAACTGGTGTCGAAATTTTTGAAGTGCATACAGATTTTCTTGTCTGTGTGTGTAAGTGTGTATGATGCATTTATATACACACGTATTTTCTTCAAATTTTAAATTCGCTGTGTGGTGACGATCGAAACTACGAAAAGGTATACCTGGGTATACGCACTTAAAGAATTTCTTCGACGACACCAGTGACTCCCATTTACTACACTCCGCTGCCAAATTTTTAAGACCATACACACACACACACACCAGTGTGGAGTTTTGTTGCTTTCTCCCATCTGGCGCCTCCCCAGGTTGCGGATAGGGGATGGCTCGCTACAATTTGTAGAGGGCACTGAGGAAATAAAATACTCATGGCGGACAGAAAAAGCTAATAGGGAGGGCCTCCCAAACTTAAGGCCAATTATGATTAATGTTTGGTATAAACAAGGATATACCCCAGGGAGTAACTCCGGCAAGACCGGTCAATCTCCTCACCGATTCCGACAGAGTGCAAGCCAGCCTCTATGGTCGGTGGTAGCCCCTCGGATTCTCGGGAGGGCAAATCAAACATCATCATAGACAGTACATTGGGTACTAAAGGAGATGTCATGATGGATCAAGAAATGACGGATCGAGAAATCTTCATCACGCGCAGAAACAATCTTCTGGAGCGACTTGGTGAGAAGATCGGCCAATTGTTGGATTTTGTTAAAGATAGGCATAACGTACACAAGACTATTAAGGATCTTGCTCGTTCTATTAATGCCTCATACAAATGCATCAGTATGGCAGAGGATGATCTGTTGCAGTATCAACGTCCTGGTACTCATGAAGTGGTGACTCAGACTACGCCGAGTCTACGCTCTGATACCAAACGAAGCGCAGCAGAAGGGATGGATTCCACTCCTAAAACCATAGGTGGCAAAAGGACGAAAGAACCATCATTGGGCTTAAGGAGACCACTAGAGTCGGTTAGAGTACCTACAGGGAAGTCTGAAGCCAAGGAAAATCAATGGCAGACCATCAAGCGCAAGAAGCCCAAAGGCAAAGATAAAGAATTATCTAGTACACGTAGGCTTAATGGACGAAATAGGCCTAATTCCATTTTGATTAAGGCCAATGAAGGAGTTACATACGCGGAGGTACTGCGTCAAATAAAGAATGACCCGGAGTTGTTTCATGTGAAGAATGAGGTTAACAGGATACGCAGAAATGCAAGCGGTGCCCTTGTACTTCAGTTGAAACGGACAGCCAAAGATGCACATGAGTTGGCTCGCATTATTGAAACTAAGGTTCGCCATAGCGCATCCACTTCGGTCCTGACTAATCTTATTACTTTGGAGATTAAAGATATAGATGAGGTCACTACAAAGGATGAAGTATTAGAGGCTCTAAAAACACACCTCGAGCTAAAGGAGACTAACCTACTAATCGCTCGTTTCTTGCGGCAAGCTTACAGGGGTACTCAGACAGCGGTGGTGTCTGTACCATATAGCCACGCAGCTGAGTTACTACGTGCAGGGCATGTTCGAATCGGATGGGTGAGCTGCAGAATTCGAAAAAAAAAACAGAAATAAAGCGCTGCTTCAGGTGTTGGCAGATTGGCCATTTAGCGGCCGTGTGCTCGGGCCCTGACAGAACTGAACTTTGCAGGCACTGCGGTGGAAAAGACGATCTATCCAAGCTGTGTGTAAACGAGCCCTGCTGTTTACTCTGCAAATGTGAAGGAAAAAAGGAGATTAACCATTCAGCATACAGCTATAAGTGCCCGATCACTGTAGAGTTTTTAAACAGACATAAAACATGAGAATACTCCAACTGAATACCAACCATTGCGTAGCAGCTCATGACCTGCTGAAACAGACAATAAAGGAGCTAAGAATAGACATTGCTGTAATCTCCGAACCATTTTGTGACAGGGTCAGACCACAGCGCTGGATAAGTGACACAAGCAATAGAGCTGCCCTCTGGATTGGTCAAAATAGGCAGGTACTAAAGCAGTCGAGTCATCGGAGCGAATTGATATCCTGGGCTAAAATACAAGAAATATACGTCTTTAGTGTATATGCTCCTCCAAGCTTGACGGACAAGCAGTTTGAAATCCTTGTAGCTAAATTAGTTGATGAAGCCATGGACAAGAAACCATTATTAATCGGTGGCGATTTTAACGCGTGGTCCACAGCCTGGGGAAGCGCTTCAACAAATAACAGAGGTAATATGCTGCTTGATGGCCTTAATTCTCTTCAACTCCACGTGGTTAATAAGGGATCTGAATCCACTTTCATTAGGGGTGATAAACAATCAGTCATTGATGTAACATTCGCCAGTGATGACTTGATTCAGCGGATCCTTAATTGGAGAGTAAGCGACCTTTACACCCACAGTGATCACAGGGCGATCTTTTACGAGATTGCAGAGAAGAAAGTAAAGAACAAGTGCAATGAGTGGATGCCCACACGGAAATGGAACATCAGATCGCTAGACTGTGAAGTGTTCGCCACTATAATATCAGAAGAGCGTTTAGAATATGGTGCACCAGGCCATCTGGCAAATGCACTCATGAAGCATATCTCTGAAGCATGCGATGCATCGATGACTAGGACTAAGAGCGGATTTAAACATCGTCAATTTGTCTACTGGTGGACAAATGAAATTGCAGAATTGCGCAAGCAATGTCATCGCGGACGTAGACTTGCCCAAAGAGCCCGCACACATCGTGATACGTTTAATGGTTTATTTAAAAAAGCACAAAGAGCGCTTGTCAAGGCCATTAAAGCAAGCGAGCGTCGATGCTGGCTTGAACTGTGTGTAGAGGCCAACAATGACTTATGGGGACGACCATACAAAACAGTCATGGCACGATTGAGTAGGGCACCAATACAACCCACTAGCACGGTATTGATTGATAAGATTGTTTCCGCTCCCTTTCCCAATGACACCCATGGGACTGTACTGCGCACGCAACACTCGGACGATATACCTCCTATAACAGAAATGGAGCTACATAATGCTTACGCTAAGACTAGAGACAATGCTGCCCCTGGCCCTGATGGCATCCCTAATGCGGCAGTTAAGTTGGCGATACAGAAGAATCCATCTATATTTCTAAAAGTATATAATGCTTGTCTTCTTGAGGGTATTTTTCCTGATTGCTGAAAAACTCAAAGGTTAGTCCTGTTACCTAAGGGCAATAAGCCACTTGATGATCCTTCATCATACAGGCCATTGTGTATGCTCGATATGGTAGGTAAAATATTTGAAAAAATAATATGTAGCCGACTGAAAGCATTCACTGAAGGATTGCATGGCTTATCCTCACGCCAATTTGGATTTCGGAAATCAAAATCAACAGTCGATGCCATTAAACTGGTAGTGTGTACCGTAAGAAATGCAATCAGTGGTAAGAGATGGAAAGGTGGCACTAAACAGTATTGTGCCATTGTCGCTCTAGATGTCAAGAATGCCTTTAATTCAGCGCGCTGGTCTTCTATTATGAATTCTCTTAAAGAGTTCGGAGTACCTGGTTATTTACAGAATGTCGTATCCAGCTACTTATATTTATATCAGATAATATTATACCGAACGGATGAAGGCATTGTATCGCATAAGGCTACTGCGGGAGTGCCCCAGGGCTCAGTTATGGGACCTATATTGTGGAATATTATGTATGACGGCGTGTTGAGGATTCCACAACCGCCTGGCTCAATAACAGTAGGGTACGCCGACGATATCGCTCTAGTAGTGACGGCTAAGACCCTTGATCAACTCATTCAATCAGTAGTGAATACTTGAATTTTCATGTTTTTGAAAATAAAAATGTATTTCAAGTAATTATTGTTTGAAAGATAAGAATCGAGTTCTTCATTTTAAATTAAATTTCTTGAGTGAAGTATTGAAATTCTTAATCCAAGTATATATTCACTTAATTTTGTCGGCTTGAATCAAATATCTAAATTTTTTGATTCCAAAATTTTCAGTTATTGGTTCAAGAAAATATTTTTACCCATTTTCTAGAAAATCTTGACAAAAATCTAGGAGATATTTAATTAATCCAAGAATTTATTTTCCTGATTTTAAATTTGAAATCATTGGTTCCAGATAATATTTTCTTTAGATAAGAAAATATTCATTTAATTTCCAATATTTGTGTTCTGCTGTTGAGAAAATATAAGCTTTATTTTAGTAGCTACTTACTTGGTTAAAGTTTATGCGATTACTTGGTTAAAGAAAATATTTACTTAGTACAGAAAATCGCATAAATTTCTTGAATCAAGTAATATTTACTTTATATTAGAATTTTAGCAGTATATAATTTTAATGAATTATTTCGAAAAATCTATTTCGTAAACTTAGAACATTTTAATTAATTAATTCGATAATATTGTTCTTTTGATAGTTCCAGAAAAATCTTTGACCACAGATTTGATCAGTCTATAATTTAAGTATTTAGATTATTTGTAATTCTAGCTATTAGATTTTCTGAATTCAATGCATTACTTTTTTGTTTTAATATAATAACCTTCTGATTCAAAATTTTGTTTTTTAGATTAAGAACATATTTATTTATATATGTATTGTGTAACTCTGTTCTATATATACTGTATCAAAACAATTAAATACTAATTTCTAGAAAATATTAGTTTGATTCTGTAAAGCCTTTTTTAGAGAATCAAAAGTATTGTGTTCATGTATATGATTACTAAATTTAAGAAATTCAGGTTTTCCATTTTAATTTTGATCAGCTTGTTTGAAAGAAACGTTTTCTAGAAAATGATAATGCTTATTTTTAGATTATGATGAGCTAAATTTAAGTAATTAGAACATTATAATTAAATAAATATTTACTTGACTGAATTTTTGTTCTTAAGAAAATTTCTATTCTCTTGGTTAAACTTAGAAAATCATGTTTTTCGTGAATGTAAGTTAAAATTTCGATCGCATTTAAATTTTGAATACGTATTCTATACGGTCAGGATTAAATGATAGGATATTTTTTACTGTAAATTTAACAAAAAAAAAAAAAAATAAGAAAATGATGGCAACATTTGTTGCATGTATATCGGTAAACTGCCTGCTAGGCCTCGTAGAACGTGCGTATAGATGGACAGGTAATAAACAGTGAGAGCAGGTGAGAGAAAGAAACGAAGCAGTATAGAGGACACTCGCGGGCAGATGCAGGTACATGATATGGCAACACCCACCAACATCGAGTAATCCATGTTCATCTCCTTGGATTTTTCTTTTCTCCCCTCCCCCTCTCGCTCTCACATTCCCATTCTCTCTCTCTCTCTCTCTCTCTCTCTCTCTCTTTCTCTGTCTTCTCCATACAAGGTAGTTATGTGTCACATATGATTATATAGGATTCTGAAATGATACTCCAAAAATATAAAAAGCAATCAAATAATTTTTGGAAAAGTTTACAATCTATAAGTAGCAACTTTTTCGAGATCTATTGCATTCGTAAACATAAATCAATTGCTGACAATGGCTATGAATATTGTCTCAATTTTAAGTTAATTTTTTTAAAGCGTACATATATTTTGTTGCAACTTAATTATTTTAGTTCAATAGAGAAACAGTATAAAATTAAATCAAATATACATTTTTTTAGTTCCACCTAAAACGTATGTCATAGAAATAAGTCTATACTGAAAAAAAATTTTATAGATTTAAATAAAGGGTTGATTCGTATACCATTAATTAACCATTGATTTGAAATAAGTAATTTATACATTTAAAATACTGAATGTTTAGTTAAATACAGTAAATATTTTTTTGATATATGAGAACTGAGAATTTAAACAAAATATAACATTCAACTGTATTTTAACTTATTTAACTTATTAGACCGTCGTTTTCGTAATCTTCAACGATGTAAACGTACACTATATATTATATTGCAATAAATACTAACTATATTTACATATTTTTCCACCGTTGTTATTGTAATATATATATATATATATATATATATATATATTATATGTAATATATTTGTATTATACGAAACGCAATGGTAGTGAATGTTCAACGCACACAATCTGCCGTTCAAGCTTTAGGCATCCCGATCAGAATGTTAATTAGGGTTATTATTAGGACTTAATTCTAATAAATAGAGAGTGTTTAACTGTTTAATAAGGCAGTTACATGTACTCTTCAACACTAAAAATCTTAATTTTAAAAATTACTTATACAACTAAAACATATTCTAAATTTATTTTATACAAAAGTATAGAATAAGGCAAGTATGGTGTATTAGAAATTCTAATCTTTTAAAAATATTTGTAACGTAAAGCTGTATATTTTTGTTTCAATAGAATTTGAATGAATGTTTGTTGGATTGCAATAAATATACTTTTAGGAAATCGACTCATTTGCATTTGGAATTGATTTCAGTGTGTAGCACACGGTAAATAATATTCTTTAAAAAATTGCGCGAGATGATAATGTAAATAGAAAGAATTAAAACTTGTAATATAAAAATATAATACATATGTTGTTATATAATTAATTTACATAAACTGGAATTGTTTATATATTTGCAACGTAACAAAGACTTTTGCTCTTTAAATAAACTTAACTATTCATTTCAAATACAGGGTTGTTTCGAAATTACAGAATATTCGTTCCTATTAAGGCTGTATATTTTTGTTTCAATAGAATTCGAATGAATGTTTGTTGGATTACAATAAATATACTTTTATGAAATTGACTCATTTGCATTTGGAATTATATTCAGTGTGTAGCGCAACGCAAATTATGTTATTAGATAAGTAATTTAAAGGATTTTGAACTTTTAGTTACATCATTTAATGGAATTTTTTGTATTTTACGAGATAAGTTAGAAAAACAATTGAAATTATCACCAATTTTTACTACCATATATATAATCAGAATCCTAAAAAAAGTATATATAAAAATTTCAATAATAATCGCGTTAGTCGACTACTTGAAAAATTTGGTAGCTCTTTGCTATAAGCGATTTTCTCAGCTTTGATGTTTGCCAGTTTTCGAAACTTCAAGCTGCTTGCTAGCTGCTGTGAAACTATATATATATATATATATATATATATATATATATATATATATATATATATACATGTAGCAATAAAATTTCTTTTTGGTCAGTATAAGCTATTCATCTTTTATTGCACCCTCCCCTGCCAGCCTATTGTCTCAACAAGCTTTTTCTCTGCACGCGCCGAAGACAGTCGTCTCCCCCCTCGATCGCACCATCGAAGGAGCTCGAAAAACCACCTCTGGAATATCGCACGAAACAGCCAGTACCTCGCTTTGGCCGCCAGAGGCCCTCATTTTCAGTCGAAAATTTTTACTGCAGTCTGGCCCATAAGCGTCGGCTATCTCCCCTTATTATCTCTGGTCTAAGCAAAGTTTGTTCCGAAATTGCTAAATTTTGACCAAAAGCAGCCAAAAGACATGTCGCATAAGCACCGCTCAGGAGCTGTTAAATGACGGTAACGATGGCTCAGATTTGCTCAAAAGGGTCATAACAGAAGATCAAATGTGGTTGTGGCGTCGAAACTAATACTCAACCATTCCAGTGGAAGCATGATGGATAACCAATACCAAAAAATCACACTAAGTTCGATCAAATGTCAAGGTGTATCTTACTATTTACTTTAATTAATATGGTGTAGTGCATCTGAAGTTCTTACCACAAGGTCTTACAGTTAACAAAGAGTATTAACAAGAAGTTATGGTCCATTTGTATGAAGCAATACAAAAAAATGTGCGGAGTTATGGAAAAAACAGTCATGATTATAGCACCACCATAATGTGGCAGCTGGCACGACATTGCTTGTTTATATTTTTTTGGCCAACAACAACACCACAATCATGCCTAAGCCATCGTGTTTATCAGAATTAGCCTCCTCTGAATTTTTCCTACTTGCAAAACTGAAAAGACCCATGAAAGAACAACGTTTTACTACGATTGAAAAAGTAAAGACCGAATCACCGAAAGAGCTCAAAGCTATACCAAAAACTGTGACGCCGCAACGGGATGAGAAGAAAAAGGGTTTTCAAATAAATTAGATTCACTAAGAGAGAGAGAGAGAGAGAGAGAGAGAGAGAGAGAGAGAGAGAGAGAGAGAGAGAGAGAGAGAGAGAGAGAGAGAGAGAGAGAGAGAGAGTGAGAGCCGTGGGGAGTTGAGCACGGTGGACTCCGAGGAGCAGAAAAAGAAAGAGAGAGTGGGGGGAGAGTCGCGGCATAAAGCTGTCTGGTAGTGATAGAGCGCGGCGGGCTCCAGATGAGCAGACGGAAAGAGGGAGGGAGTACAGTCGCGGCGCATAAATGCCTGGCGGCAATTGAGCGCGGTTGACTCCGGGGGAGCAGAGAACAAAAGAAAGAGAGAGAGAGAGAGAGACTATGTGTGTATCGAATTCGTATATATATGCAACGTTCCGTCTCCTTCGGTCTTACTTTTTTCAGATTTTAGTTTTTTATACAGGAAATTTGTGAGGCTTAGGGTACGTGATTCGGAGGGAGGAACGTATCAGGACAGGTTTTCGGGTGAATAACTTGAGACTCGTTTTTTATGTTTTAATAAATAACAAAATAAATATATTCTCTTTATAAGTTACAAAAAAAATAGTAACGATAATCAATTCTAGTTGATTGGGATCTCGCTGTAGATACCCTGAAACAAAAAATAATGATTCGCAAATTAATTACTCGCGCCTTTAATTGATTTTATATTATATCTATTAGTAATTGGATTATCTAAATTTCCACGAATTTAAACGGCCTAGGCCCAGTAAGTTTCTCGCTTTGTTTATTATATTTACATAAGCGGTTCCTCTTTCTATTTCTTATATTTACATCAGTGGCCCGTCTATTTACACGGTGTTTCTTCCGCACTATCGTAATAAATCTTTTTCTCTCTTTTATATCGCGCTAAGGTGCACTTTAGCCGGTGATATAAAAGCGTTTGGTGCTTTACTTAGGAATAAGTGTTTATTATTCCTTAGCAAGACTCAGTCTTCTTTTGATTTATTTCACAGGATTTAATTTCTATATTTATAATAATAACTCGATCAGCGTTATGATGACTTGCAAATTTTCGGTCGCCGGTCGGTCTGGTATCAATCCGAGGTGCGCCTCGTGATTAATATCCGTCCGGTAGTTTAATTCGACGAAAAGCATCGCCTTTTCCCCGAATTAAATTAAATCGATTATAATTTTGTTTCCCGGTGGCTTTTCTGGATTATTTTCTAGGTGAAAAAGAAATACTTTTTCAGAAGTCGGGTGCGCCCGTTCTTCTGGGTCGGTAATCTTTTTTTTACTCTTTTTTACGAGTAAAGATGCTTTCCTTTGGCCTCGTGAAAGAGTTTTCACCCAGGAAACACAAAATTTGTCGGTCGGTAGATGACAGTTCCCTTCGTCACTCGAGAGGCATCCTTCTTCGATGAGTGCCGAAAACGAACCGTGCTCTTGGCAAAATTTATCCGGTTTAGATTCACATAAAAAGTACGTTACTTTATTTAGCCGGTTTTTTTATTGGTTAATTTGAAAATACGCGATACTCTATAATTGTACGTACTTCATTTATTATTTGCCTGCTGACCTCTCTCATGCCTATTTATTGATTGTTATATATTCTGTAACAGTCAAGGTGCACCTTATCCTGTTTACAAAATTTATACAGCTCAAAAAAATCTAGTATAATCGGTTTTTATTGGATAATGTGAAACCTAATCTATCTTGCCTTTTTCGCGTTACATTTCCCCTTTTTTTCTGGAGCGGAAATTTATATGGCAAATTTTCGCTTTGGACAATCGAAAGTATTATTACTTACGTTTTTTAAGGCGGTAGCTCGTCGCACCTATCCCGTTTCTCTTATAATTCGTAGCAGGTATCGGGTATCCCCGATACGCGCCCGGTAACGTACATATCCCTGAAGATATTGGAGGATTTGTCCATCGGGGAGTTTAAACTCATATAATGTTCTTCTAGGTGTGGCCGTATCACAGTAGGGTGTCGTCGGCCTCAGCTGCGCTTCGGAGTCCTTGATTTGCTTTTGTAAGTTCATTGATATAATTTCAGGTGACTACGGCCGTTTTTTGGAGTTGTTAGGCGCCCCCCTGAAATCTTCCTTTCTCAATTTCAGCGTTAGTGGCCGTTTCTGATGCCTCTCGTTCAAATTTTCGTCTTCCTCCGAGTCCTCTGATGTCGACGAGGTCTCTGATGATGAAGACGATGAGAGTGGAGACTTCGAATCTTATCTCTCTCGCTTCTATCTGAGAGAGAGAGAGAGAGAGAGAGAGAGAGAGAACGATAACTGCTCGTGTAGAGAGGCGGACACATCACAGCACGTACTGTCCGTTTGTCCCAAATATGATGAAATTAAAATCAGGTTTCAAAGAGAAAATAATACCTCTATTGAGGTGCGAACTCTATTCAGCTGACGTAATTTATATGTACGCAAAGATCTATTTATTATATATTCCTACACAAGTAGACCGGTACTATACACCGGTCTACAAATCTACAAATCAGAAACCACAATAAAAATTAACCAGCCTTTACAGTGGTTAGGAAATCTAGTCTGTATTAACAAGGTGCAATAAACAGTGGTTCGGAACTCACTATAAACTGAAGGTCCACAAAAATCACAATGATGTACAGATCTGCAATTAAAAGAAAAATTTAGCAAAAATGAAAAGTTTTGGAGCACAACCGGCTGATAAAGCCAAAGCTAGGTGAGGCAGGGAATATTTATGTGTAACAAAGCATAACTGAGCGACCTTTGTTTTTTTGTGTAAATGACATTTAATGAAAGAAAAGTATTACAGGTACGTCGAGGACATCCGCAACGCAACTGACGCCATTTTGTAGATAATTCCGGTCAACGGCACAAAAATATCATTTAACATGCCGTTTGAATACGCTAAACGTTGTATTGGCTTGAAGGGGGGCTATTTTCAATGAAATAAATGAATTTTACTAAAATATGTTATTGTCCTTTTTTGTAAATATCTGAGTAATTTTAAAACAGACATTTACATGGGGGACGAACCTCTTCGTGCTAATCTATGTTCAAATACTGAATGAGATGATGACGTAATGGTCATGCAGGTGAACATAATGTATGATATTGCGCATACATTCGATAATTTAGAATGAAGCCCATAGTCAGATTATAGGCCATTGTATCGTGGTTGGTACGTTCCTCCGAAAAGTTATTTTGAAGACACGATTTTCTGAAATAAAACACTGTAGATTTGAAGAAGGAAACAAAGTATTCATTTTCTGACCTTAAGGAAATAGTGTATACAGCTAAAGAGCTCGGAAAATACTGTCGGAATACGTTCAGTGGATAGTTTCCTCCGGATTTTTTCTCTCCGCGCCCTTAAAATATGAAACAATTGTTAGATACGCTTATATATTTTTGTAGGACTTAAAGACAATCGTCCCTTTGTAGATGCAGATGCACAGTCACGTACATATACGCAACACTCATTTTTATTTTCGAGTTACAATAAAGTTTTCACACTTCAACGCGCTCATACAGATCCAATTCGACGAACCTTACCGCACATGTTTAAATGAATGCCTTACACAGACGCAATTACATCAACATGCACACGCATACACACACGCGCACACACATACCTATACCGATAGGAAAAGTGTTAAATAATAATTAAATAGTATTATTTTCATAATGTTACCGTTTTATTTCAACGCTTTTGATATTCATAGTATGTCCCAAAAGTTGTGAGACTACGGGTATAAAATCTGTATTACTTGCGCTATCTTCATGAAACTTTGGTCACTAGTTACTACAATCTTCCTCTACCTCTCTACAAAGTTTTAAGTAGAGCAGTTTACGTGGGAGTATCAAAGTGGTTGCTGTCATTATTTAAGATGAATAAAAATATCTAACAACGTGTTGCAATTAAATTTTGCTTTAAAGTTGGTATAAGTGTAACGGAAATGAAAGAAATGTCTCGTGTTCCTAATTATCGGTGGTATAACTTTTTTGCCATAGGTAGAGAGTTGGTTGAAGACGACGAAAGGAGCGGGGGGCCATGCGCGACGAAGAGTGATAATAACATTGACAAAGTTGCAGCTGCGATGAAGGATAACCGTAACTCTAGTTGTAGATTGATTGAAGAACTTACTGGAATATCAAAATCCACTATTCAATGTAATACAACATACAATAACAAAGACTTGAAAAAAAGAAGGTGTTCGGGCATTTCGTTCTGCACGCGCTAACTGCCCAACAGCGAGAGTAACGATTCTCATGCACCTGACTTGCTGGAAATGATTGAATCGCAGCCAAATTTTCTTGAAACAATTATTACGGACGATGGAAATTGTTATTTTGCATACCCTGTAACGAAACGCCAAAGTGCCGAGCGTTTGTGATTAAAAACACAATTGGAACGCGAGGAATGGCTAGACATGAATACTTATAATTAAGTATGTATGAATAAAATGGTGTTGTATAAGATAACTTTTCTAGATAAAGCGATTAAGATGTTCTTATGATATGTGCAAATAATTGTGTATTTCTGTAATTTAGTTTACTGCTTTCCCTAATAAAGTTTTTTTTTAATAGCATAAAAAAAGAACACAATATCTGTATACTAGTTCTCCTACAAAAAAACATTACTATAGCTTGTCTTTGCTTTAAAAATGGCTGACTACGCGCCCAATGAGATTGTTGATATGATAATGTTTTTAGGAGTGTGTACTAATAATTATCGTGCTGCAGCAACACTGTACGCTGAACGTTTTCCAAATAGAAGACATCCTACTAATGTGACAATACAAAGTATAACTGCTAGAGCTCGTCAAAGAAGCCTTGTTCGCTAACGCAGGTGTCGCGAGTACAATGAAGATGATGCACGTGTCATAATTATTCTTGCAGTTATTCATCTTAATTCTCATATCAGCAGTCGTCAAATTGAAAGGGAAGTCGGTATTCCAAGGAGAACATGTCTGAGAATTTGAAATCGGCTTAATTATCATGCTTACCATATTACGCTCGTACAGGAATTGAGAATAAATCACATGCAAATGAGGATTGAATTTTTCTAATGGGCTTTACGGACTATAGAAAATGATCCCAATTTTTTGAAACTATGTCCTTTTCTCTGATGAAGTAAAATTGTATAGCGATGGACATTTAAACAGGCACAATTGTTATTATTGGTCAAATGTGAATTATCACTGGCACAGAACTATAGACCATCAGCATCGTTGGAGCCTTATGGTATGGTTTGGAATTGTAAAGGGATATTTGATTGACTCTTACTTTTTTGAACGGAACGTTGATAGAAAAAGCTATTTGCACTTACTTAGAGACCAGTTACCGGAATTATTAGAAGATGTTGATTTAGAAATCAGACGAAGAATGTGGTTTCAGCAGGATGTGGCAGCACCACACTTTGCACGAACTGTCTGTCAATTTTTGAATCAGAATTACCATGGAAGATGGATCGGTAGAGGAGGGCCAGTTAATTGGCCTCCTAACTCACCTGATCACACATCTCTGGACTTCTATTTGTGGGGCTTCATAAAGAATGTTGTTTTTCAAGAGCGGCCCACAACTAGAGAAAACATGCAAGATCGCATTCGTCAAGCATGTGCAGCAATTCCGAGCCAGACTCTACTGAACACTGTACGCCATTTTCAGCGGCGCTTAACTTTGTGCCTACAAGCAAATGGAGGTAACCTTGAACATATGCTTCGTGGTTAAAACAGTGAGAGGCACTGGAACTCACTTTAATCAAGCACCTCGAAGGAAACAGAACTTACTATGTCCACGTCGTGTTTTCTGGGTAACGCTAAAAGTAAGGACAACGTGTTGAAGATCAATTTTTTCAAGGTATTTGTCATATTGGGGTTGAACATTGCTCATAAAAGTACATTAACGACAATTATTCTATCAGAAAAGGCAATCAAATAGCAACCACAGGATTTTTTAACATTTGACCTTGAAATGACCATTTAAGGATCATAAAAATTTTTATTTACTGTTTCTGACGTGAAACTTTTTCCAAATCCAGTGTCAAAAAAAGGGCTCCCATTGGAAAGAACACCCTAACCTCTAGATAGTCTTGAAAACACGGGTTTTGCCAGAATTTGACACTGAAATGACCTTTTAAGGGTAATAAAAAAAATGTTCATATACTGTTTCGGACGTAAAATTTCCTGCTCTTTCCGAATCCAGTATCAAAAATAGGGGTTCCCATTTAAAAAAACACTTTGACCTTTAAATAACCTTGAAAATGAATTTCTGGGTCAACAACTTTTGTCTAAACCATTTTTTCGTTTCACGTTTTAAAAACGAAGAAATTCGGGTGTATACATTAAAATGGCCCACCCTATATATATATATATATATATATATATATTATATATATATATATATATATATATATATATATATATATATAAATGGTTTAGACAAAAGTTGTTCATGACAAAGGGAGTCAAATAATGGTGACCTTGAATTTGACCCAGAAATTCATTTTCAAGGTTATTTAAAGGTCAAAGTGTTTTTTTAAATGGGAACCCCTATTTTTGATACTGGATTCGGAAAGAGCAGGAAATTTTACGTCCGAAACAGTATATGAATATATATTATATATATATATATATATATATATATATATATATATATATATAGATTAAACCATAAATCAAATATAAATTAGCGAAATAAAATAATTTAAAATATAAATAAAATATAAAATCTTTCAAATTGAGAGCGTTAAACCGCGCTACTATTCCACTGCTTTGGTGGAAATATTTTAAATCAGTGCTTTCGCTATAACAGAATTTTCTCTCATCATCGAGAATTTTTAGACCTGTATATACAACCATGGTTTAGCCTCAGCCTTATCGAAACAGTCTTATCGAAACGAATTTTTTAGACAGTCACCTTCTTCAAATTCGCCAAGATAACAAATTCCTTGTCGCTGTATAACGCTGATTCCGAAGAGGGCTCAACTGCCCTCGGCCACATTAAGTTTTCTTACGAAAATTGCTAGTTTATTGTTCGGCTAGTACGGTGCTCAAAATTGCAATCTGTCCTCGTCAGAAATGATAAACATTGAGCCAAACTTTCCTTTCAGTATCGACAAAGCCAACTAAGATATTTCAAACAGGTTCTCGGTGGAGAAAGCTATAGAAAAAATAGTTAAGATGGAGCGAAAACTCTTCTTCCTTCAAAATAATAGGAGTTGAGGAAAGCATCACTGGGGGCGAAGAATTAAAAGACATCAATATGGTGGTCCGGCATAGGTACGCCGAAAAGGTTTGAACTATTAGAACTGATCGCCAGTCATTTCCAGATTTCTGGACAAAATCTCTTCTGATATATAGAAAATCTTCAACCTCTGCTTCTTAGGCGGCCTCAGCTTCAAGATTGAAACTAAAAAGAAAAACTTCCAAGTAGCACAGAGCAAGCCCTGCTAAATATATAAGCATACAGTTAATGTCTACCACACAATCTCGATTTGCGGTGTTCGCGTCCGCCATCGAACAATTGCTACCTGTCGCACTCAGGCTGACAGGAAAATAAGCCCTCCTGCCCTACTACTCAACGGCCATTACTTAAATCTCAGTTGATGGATAATACACACTGCAGAGCTGAAATCGGCGTCCTATAGAATCCTGGAAATCAACCTATCAACTTACTCACCTGCATCATAAATACCATGCTGTATCTAAGCTACTTCTTTTTGCCGTGAAAACAAAGTAGAATTAACTGCATCCCTAAGGTCAATAAACGGCTCTCTGTATCAAGCAGTAACAGGCCCATAGGACTTCTTTCTGCATTCAACAAAATTAAAAAAGTGCCCAAAGTTATATCTTGTATCACCCATCAACTATGTACAATGGTCCTATCATGGACCGACCCGATATATCGGTTCTCCGGCCCTGGAGGGTTATGAAAAATTTTTAGTTCGGTAAATTAGGAATAAAATCATATTCTCAGGTTTTGAGATATGCTGCATTTAAATCTGGAGTCTGATCGGTCATAACTGCTCATAATCACAGTCATTCGAGGTCAAGCAAGGTCACTTCAAGGTCAAATGTAGAAAGTTTAAATTATGATGATAAATACGTTTCTAGCAAAAGTTTTTCTGCAATTTTACTGGCAAACTACGTTTACGAGAATAGATCCAGAAATGTATCTGAATAATGATATTAACAGAAATATGATTGTTTGAATCAATAAATTCGGTGTCAAGGGCTCTCAACATCTAAAAACCAATTTAAAATATTTCCCAGGGTATATTCTCAACCTGGCCTTAGAGAAATGTTCATCTCTCTTTTCATTTGAGGTCAAAATGACGTAAAACCCGAACTCAGTGCCTCCAAAAACATAAAGATATATCTTTGACAATTATTCAAACCATATTGCTAGGTTGGACCTTCAAATGACCTTCATTGACCTTGACTCTGAAGTGATAAGGTCACATCAACTTCTAAACATCATGTCGCAACCGCCTATATTAACAACTTTATATGCCAATGACATCATCCTTTCAGATTCTTCCTAATATATCCACGCCATGTCATCCAATATCTACAAATACCTTCAAGTCCTTGAGTATGAAAATTGGAAACTAGTTATCATCGAAACTAAATCGATTTCATTTATTTCTCTAAACACCAAAGAATCCCTCCCAGTATAAAAATAAATTTATTCGCCTATCCTAGATCCGTTTTGCAAAATATCTAAAAGTCATCTTAAATTACAAGCTACTTTGAACTCATCACATGAAAAAAACAAAAAATGAGATCATTGAAGCTTTTCCTCTATCATAATAGGAAAATATTTAAAGTTACTAAACTTTCCTAAAATAGTTCAACTCAATTGAAACCCTGTCAGACGAATTATATTAGACTGCTACGTATGCTTCGCAAATTATCCTGATACATTAGCAATATGTAAATCCTATAAGAGCTAAATATTGTCTCTCTTCCTAAAATTACCGTCAGTAAGACTCACTCCAATCTTTATGTGACGTCGAGAAATCACTGTCAGCACCCCTTTAATGTTTTCGGCCTACGCATATATGCGCTGAAGCCGGGGATTATGCGGGGCAGATCACGAATACGTATTTATACATTGAATCATGAGCTACGACGCCTTTCGGGTATGCCACATATTAAGCAAATCTATATCGAACGACGGCCCTAAAATCTGTTAAGAGTAGTAGTGGCTCGAGACTTTTCGGCCTTCAATCTACTCTTAGCCTAGATCTACTAAGAGTAGTACGGCTCGAGTCTTCTCGGACTGCAATCTATTCTTTAGTTTCCCACACTTCTTTTCAGAAGCTGTAATGTTGAGTGACAAATTTTTGCCTGCTCTAACATATGCCTGCCTACCTAAAAACGAGTGCGTGTATCTCTTAATAATTGCATTATCATTCTGGAACATTGGCGATATTCAGCGGCCTCTTAAATTTCGTACTTTACCTACAAGAAGAGGAGAAGGTAATAAATAACTCATTAGCGAGCCTTTCGTTTTATTCCGAGTTTTCCACGGAAGGGGGGGGGGTACAATTGGTCGGGGAGAAGAGAGAGCACCTCTGTCCTCGCCGCATGGCGGCAGGCCTGCAGTTAAGCTGTATTCGCACCTGGTCCTATATTTTTCAGTTTCCTATTAAAATTATTATTTTATTTTAACAAAAAAAATTACTTCATGTCGGTCCATCTGGTGAAGCTGAAATTTTCTAAAACCGCCTTATATTACTATGTATAAAACAAAATAATTTGTTAAATAACTGACAACTATTCCTACTATTCTAACCTATTCTAATCACAAATACAGAGGAAAATCCCAATAATTATAGGTATGCAAAGTTATTTATGTATTTTTTTTCTCAGGAAATGAGGAAATTTTATATATTGTAAATGATGTGTATAATTGCGACTAAATCAAATTAATATGCATTTTAATTACTTTTTAATTGTTTACTTTAATCTCCTATGCGAGCCAATGTAAACTTCCTTAGTTTTTTGTATTCTTCAAACCACCAGATGTCGTTACCAAATTTGAACAAAGCAAAGAAGAACGATAAAACAAACTTTTGGATTAGAAAGACATGTATACTATTAACAGTTATTACAAAGCCATTCCTCCATTTGGATTCCTAATAATTTAATAGGAACGAAAACTTACAGACTTGTCTATATAGGCAGTACTCTAGTCAACTATGCGTCGACTCCTGTAGAAATCGCAGAGTTACAAATGTCTGAGCTGGCTGAGATGGCTTAATTTCTACAAAGTTTTTACAACGCCACCGCACGGCTGAATCCTGCAAAATTTGCAAACTTATTTTTAGTATATATATATATATATATATATATATATATATATATATATATATATATATATATATATATATATATATATTACTGCGCATGGAAATGCAAAAGTATATGATGTATATGTATGTTGTACGTTTCTCTCGAAAAGTCCATCGTCCCCTCGCGCATCAAATCGTGCGCGCACATTTTGGCTGGACGTATTATTTTATTTCTTTTTTCTCTTTCTTCTCTTGTTGATCTTCGTATATAAGCTTCTTTCTTTACTTTTCAGTACATTTAATAAAGTTACTTAATATTTCATCTTTCGAGTGCACCGCACGGTCGTGTCTGTCCTTATTACCTTCGACCTCCTTGCCTGTCTGTCTCTCTCTTCCTGGCTCTCTCTTCCTGGCTCTCTCTCTCTCTCTCTCTCTCTCTCTCTCTCTCTCTCTCTCTCTCTCTCTCTCTCTCTCTCTCTTATGTGTAGAGGAGAATCGAAGAATTTTGTCCAGTGCGTCTAGCACAATATTACCTGTATTTTATAACTCACGTATATAGATACAGTCGAACGCTTTACAAATTAAAAAACAAAAAAGCAAGCGAAGAAATCGCGGAAAACACGCGAAGAAAAGGTATACATCACATTCGAGCAGAAAAGCGAAGAAATATCAGTCCCTAAAGGAAGAATATACTTAATATACAATTCTGCTGCGCATGAGTGTGTATTCGCGTAGCACCGGTATAATAAGGTGAGATATATACATATACTCACACTATATATAGTATACATAAGGAGGGAAAGAGAGAAAAAGCCAACGGAGACGACGCTCCTGCGCTGCTTTCTCGGGGCGAAATATGCGAGACAATATCACGTAAGCGTGAAGAAATAGGGCCACCAGCAAGGCCGACGTCGCCGACGGTCACTGGCGCCCAACATCAGGACGGTACGAGTGTGAACATAAGAAAGAGGGTGCGTGAAGAGGAAGAAGTGGATAAGGGGGTTACGAGCGAAGAAGAGGAAGAAAACGAGTACGACGAGGCGGAAGAAGAGGAGACGATGAACACTAAAACAGACGTTAACAGACGAGTACTCGCAATCCAGGCTAAGAAAAAACGTCACAAGCCTGGCAAACGTAAGGGTAAAGGGGGTGGTGGAGGTGGTGCTACCGGAGCTGGTGGTGCTATGGTTAGTGGTTCACAAGGCGAGGAACAGCAGCAACAACAATCTGGAGGAAAGAATCAGCCAAGTCGACAGGGGCAGACCAGCTCAGGGTTCTACCAAGAGGGCTCTAGACAATACTCAGAGGATAATGGCAACAGGTATTTCTTCAGAACATTTATTAGTTTTAAATTAATAAAATTATCGCTGATGCATATTGGAACAATCATATATTGTAATTATGAAAATCTTAGTTATTGAATCTGAAGTTATTGAAAAGTTTGAATGTAATTTGTAATAATTTATTGTCACTATTTCCTGTGCATAATGTTTCTCTAAAGTATGGTTTAGAATAATTTATAATTGTTTATTTGTAATTTTTCACTGTTTAACAGGTAGTAGCAACATTAAATAAAATTAGTTACTAAATTATTTATAGTTTAATCTAAAATATTTTTGTATTTTGATAGCTTTAAAATGACTGAAATCCATTAGTCAATTTTTTGACGTTAATTTTGTTTAAAATAAATTTGTAAGTGATTCAACTGATAGGAAAATAAATATAAAGTTGCTCTTAAATATATAATGTTATAACTAAGAATTAATAAATTTTTTGTCATAACCTACTTATTTTTATATATTTTCACAGTTTATAATATTAATTAAAATATAATATAAAAATAACCTAATAAAGATAATACTTTTTAATTCTTAAAAAACTTTAAATAATTAAAATTAAACAATAATTTATTAAAAGATATATTAAAATTTTTTTATTCAAACCTAATTTAATATATATAATTTAAAAAGTATGGTGAAACAGTATTTTAGAAATTTACACAAATATTCGAGACTATAAACCTAATATTATATTTATTCAAAACCCAAAACAGAAGAACATTATTATTTTTTACTCTTTATTGCAATTAATGTCAATAATTTTGAAAATAAAATTTTGAACTATGTTGGTTCGTTTTCTATACTTTATATAATAAAAATAAAATATTTTAATTAAAAATAATGACGTTAATAATAGTAAAATTTATTTCATATTTATAATATTTAAATTTTTACGATATCAATAGTTATTTTTTATATTCTAAAGAATTACAATATGAAAAGTTGATGACAAAAATAATAAAGAATATAAATGTTCTACTATATATATATTATTTTCTAATGACTTATACAGTTGTATTTTATTCAAAATAATTCACATCTGCTACATATGTAACAAAATTTGATAAAAAAATGTATTACATTAATATATATTTATCAATAATAAAGTCAGCTTGGGTTTCAAACATATCAAATTACTAACCTTTTTACATCGAGATTTAAACATAAATTGTACAGTAGATAAGTATAGAAATGTACATTATAGGTAATTTTTAAAAGTACTATTTGTAATTTAGAATTTGTCGTTTATTATTCTTTTCAAAAATATGAATCTTTTTTAATAGCTCTAATTTTTTTATATTTATTCTTTAATAATAATCAATATAGAATTTAATTTTTATTAATATAAAAGAAAAGATATTCATATATTAAAATAAATTAAAAACCGTATAAACTATAGTTATAAAAATAAGGATATAATATATATTTGTTTAAAATAATGTTTGAAGTAAATATTTTAATTTTATTAAAAAGTAGTTAATTATTCAAAGGATTAAAAATAAATTAGAATTAAAAAATAATAAAGTATTGTTTCAAAAATTCTTTAATTTTTGATTTCAGGTTAGAGGCTTCTTCAAGCAACAAAAGTTTTGAGGATAAAGATGACTTGTACAGTAGTGAAGACGATGAACAAGAAGATAGTACTGATTATTGTAAAGGTGGTTATCATCCAGTGAAAATAGGAGATCTTTTCTTAAATCGTTATCATGTAACAAGAAAACTTGGATGGGGACATTTCTCTACTGTGTGGTTGTGCTGGGATTTACAAGTACAATCTATTTTAATTTATATTTATTTTCCTCAAATATGTTCATTTATATTTTTTTTTCTTGAATGTAGAAAATAGTTTTTAATCTCAAAAGCTATTTATATAAAGTACTTCTAAACTTAGTATATAATATTAACATTAATATTAATGAAATTAATTTTTTACTTTTATATGGGAAAGGACAAACAATTTGTAGCACTTAAAGTTGTGAAGTCTGCATCTCATTTTGCAGAAACGGCATTGGATGAAATAAAATTATTAAAAGATGTGCGTAATACTGATCCTAGTGATCCTAAACGTAACAAAACTGTCCAACTGCTCAATGACTTTAAAATCAGTGGGATCAATGGTTTACATGTTTGTATGGTATTTGAGGTGCTTGGACATAATCTTCTTAAGTTGATTATTAAGTCTAACTATAGAGGAATTCCTCGAAATAATGTTAGACGTATAATTAGACAAGTTCTTGAAGGTTTAGATTATTTACATACTAAATGTAAGTTTCTTATGATTCTTCATTTTTATTTTAATCATGGCAACTTGTATTTATTATTTCATTTAATGTATTGATTAGTTAAAGAAAAATATAAACAAAACAATCAATTATTCATTGAAAATAAAAAGTTAAATAGAATAATTAATGTTGAACTTTATATAACAAGAACCGATATGGAATCATTGTGGTTCTTTATTTAATAAAATTTAATGTTCCATAAATAATAAGTAAAGAATCATTGAACTAACTAATATGTTTATGGGTCTTGTAGTCTTTTTAAAATAATATAATTATAATTATATTATATTAAAGATTAGTGAGACTGTCATATTTATGATCAAATCCTTAGAATCTAAAAGATAAACATCAGTATTACAAAATAATAAAAATACAAATAAATATATTTTTGTTATTAAATTATAATCTGATTGCTACCATCATCAAATTTATCAAATTTCTTTATTTGCTTCATCCAATGTTTTGAAATACTAATGAGCTGAAATGCTTAGATTCTGTACGATTGGTAATAAAAAGGACAGTCTAACTGTCATTATAATTATTTTATAATGGTTGATCAATAAAAATATTTATTAGTTTAGTTTACAAAAGTTCACATAATTACAATATTATTTTTAAAAAATTATTGAAAGTAGCAATATTTTTGAGGTTAGTTGATAATTTTATGAGCATATTTCTTTGTTTGTAAAATTATTAATTCTTTAAATAAATTGCGCAGTTTTTATTAGCTTCTACAAATTAGAAAATATATTTTAGTATTTTGCATATTAATAGATTTATTAATTCAAACATAAATTTTAATGAACTAAATTAAATTTATTACTAAAATTAAATTAAATTATGTTAAAACATTTTTTTATTTAATAACATATTTTGTATTATTATTCAATCATTAGATAAATAAGTATTTTAAATATTTATATTGAAAAGTTAATATATGATATTTTAAGGTGAAATCATTCATACGGATATTAAGCCAGAGAATGTGTTAATTTGCGTCGATGAATCCTATATACGTAGGTTGGCTTCTGAGGCGACAACGATGCATTCATTAGGTTTTCAGTTACCAGCTTCACTGATCTCAACTGCTCCAAAAGAGTTTCAAGAGCCAGTACCCAATTCAAAAATGTCAAAGAATAAAAGAAAGCGTCTTAAGCGAAAGGCTAAACGGCAAAATGAACTGCTTAAGCAACAGATGGAGCAAATTGAAGAGATGGAAGAACAGAATAAGCCAACAGCTAATGCTAGTGTCAGCATAACTAGTGAAGCGGGTAATTTCATATAATAGTATTCATAATTAGTAACATTCTCTAGAATAAAGATTATTCTTATTGAACTAATAAATTTAAAGAATTTGGAATTATATAATATGAATTTTTTAACTTTTAAAGAGAAACTATCAGATATGGGTCACAGTTTTAGGATTGAATGCTTTCCAATTCTTTTTTATAGTACTTTCCTACTTACAATTAGTAATTAAATTGAATATATTGCATAGTATAAGGAATTTTAGTAATTCAAAACTCTAATTTTGATGCAGCATTAGGTGAAAGAACAATATTTAAATCAAGAAAGTTTTAATCAAGCTATATGCGCTCTTAGTTATGGTGAATTAAATTTTGGTCGAATTTACGCACGTTAGCATATGAAATCGCTCGCTAAAGCAATGATCATAACATCAAATGAGAATAACTCAGAAACTGCATTTGAGATCATAGGTTTGCTAGAGCTTTTTTGCTTAAAATATAATTCTTTCTTCAGATTTGATGCTAAAAGTAGTGGTTTTCATTAACTATTTCTCTTGGTATACAATATATTCAAATTAACTATAGGGAAGTACTACAATTGTAACTACGATAGAACCATATTTTTTAACTGCAAGAATTTATAGCTTAAAAGTTGAAACTATAAAGTCAAATCTACATCACTACATTTGAACCAAATCCATCATCCATACTGATAACCTTTCCTTGTTAGATATTTTTGTAATAAAAAAGAATATACTTTACGTTTTGTTAAAATTTTGAAAATATAATTAATTGATAATTTATATAATTATAAAACTAAAATTACAGTATAATTGTTGAAAAAATTATTTTAAAAAATTATTTCATAAATTATGTAAAAATATTGATTTAGTTTACTTCATTTGAAGAATTAAAATTATTTTTATGCATTAAATCTTCAACTTTCTTAGAAATCTTAAATTATACCTTACAAAGTAATAAAAATTCTAATATAATAAATTCTTCAATATTTATTGTAGGTCATAAAGAAAATGGTGAGTCAACAGCAACAAATACTTCTTCAAGTGCAGAGAACAATAGTACTGAACAAGAATTAAATTCAGAAAGTATCGAAGACAATACAGAGAGCAATAAAGAATCACCAGATGATGAACCCATATCTAATTCTCAGATACACGTTAATGGTATTGTTGAGGAAGAAGATGTATCAGTAGGTACAAAGAGAACAGGGTCACCAACAGCTTCGCTAGATGATAAGACTTCAATGTCTCCAAATAATGATAAAAATAATAAGGAAGAGGAAGAAGAAGTATCTGAACATCAGCAAACGTCCCAAAATATTGTCTTAAGTGATACTGAAAAAGGTATAATTAAAGTTATAATTATATTTCATTAGTGTTTGCTATGAACTTTAAGCTAATATTTTGATAAGTAAATATATAAATTTATTTCATAGTAAACAATATTTTTATTTTTTTTTTAAAATATAGAAATAAATAAAAGATAATTAACTCTTTATAACATTTAAATTTAATAAAGGTACGAAATTTCTCAAAATAATGAATTATTATTCATTTTTTGTTTCAAATAGGCGATAACGCTCAACCACGAAATAGAAAACAATTAAAGAGATCTTCAGTTTCGCCATTAGATCCTGCTGTGGTTGATTGCGATGTAGAAGTGAAAATAGCAGATCTAGGTAATGCCTGTTGGGTGAATAACAAATTTACTGAAGATATACAGACACGTCAGTACCGTTCCTTAGAAGTATTGTTGGGTGCTGGTTACAATACATCCGCCGATATATGGTCGACAGCTTGTATGGCTTTCGAACTTGCTACCGGTGATTATTTATTTGAGCCACACAGCGGCGAAGATTATTGCAGGTATGAATATTAATTTTATATAAACAGTAATAAGAAGATAATTTGTCAGAAATAGTATTTTGTAAGTGTGTTTTAGAATTTAATTTTCCAATTCGATTAATAAATGATATGTATATATATAATATTGAAAATGTAATACTGAGTTTCAAAATTTATATTATTTCTATTATATATCTGAAACGTTTTATTTATTTATTTAAATATATTTAAATAGCAAAAATTAATTTAATTAAAAATAATTGTACTCTACTTAAAATCAATTGATATTTTATATATTTAATTATTAAATATTTGACTTAATTTTATTTTATTAGAATTAAAAATTGTACTTATGTCGATTGTTCTGAATTAAATTAATAAATATTTTTATCAGTCTTACAGTCTTTATAATATAATATATTAGCTAAAATAAATTTAAGGTAGTGGGTGCAGTCAGATTGTCCTTTACTAACATAGAATATTGTTTTTATTATTTTTATTTTATTTATTGTTTTATTTTTATTTTTAATATAATTTATTGTAGTAATAAGTTTTATTTCAGATTCTTCGGGTGTGAATATAAACAAGAACAGTCTGATTGTCATTATTTTAGCTAATATATTATATTATAAAAACTGTAAGATCGATAAAAATATTTATTAATTTAATTTTATTATTTAGAATAAGTTTTCTATATTAGAATTTGTTTAAATTAGTACATTATATTCTTCGTATACTTTTATTATTAGATTCTTTGCATTTTTATTAAAAATTTTTAAATTATATTTTGTATGCAATGTTATAAAATGAGCCGAATCACGTTCATAATTATTATTAAAATTACAGAGACGAGGACCACCTAGCACATATAATTGAACTTTTGGGCGAGATACCGCGTCATATAGCGTTATCGGGTCGTCACTCACGCACATTCTTCAATAAAAAGGGTGAACTCAAACATATAACGGGTTTAAAACCTTGGGGTCTTTATGAAGTCCTTACTGAGAAATATGAGTGGTCACCAAGCGAAGCCCGAGAGTTTGCCGAGTTCCTCACGCCCATGCTTGAGTTCAATCCGAACACTCGAGCCACCGCCTCTGAGTGCCTCAAGCACTCCTGGCTACAAATCAAGTGAATTTCTGAACACAAACTTTATGTTTATTTTTCTTTCTCTTTCTCGCTTTACCGTACATCTATCTGTTTCTATCTTTCTCTTGAATCATTTTTGTTGGTTTTATGTCACTCGATTTCGTGCTTTTTTTACCGTGATTTTTCTTTGTTGACTTTTTTATTGACTATTTCTCGTTTTCTATCCCTCCCTCTCTCGCTAACTTTCGTATACGATTAGTCAAAAGAGAGAGTATAATTTTGTTGTTTTTGTTCATCGGTTATGGCAAAAAAACCATGAATTTTTTTAACGCGAATTGAATCGGAAGTTGAATTCCTACACTATATGTTATTTATTAAAAATTTTTATTTTAATTTGTTTTTTCATATATATAAAGGGAATTATTTAAACTCTGATTTTTAAAACAAATATAAATTTGTAGTGTAGTCACATAAAAAGCAATTTAGTTGTATTTTAAAGCCATCAGTCATAAAAATATTCAATTAAAATTAATTTCTAAATATTTGTGGATTATAAAAACAATTGAAAGTCTAGTTTGAATTAAAATATGATTCATATGACAGATTAAATAGAAAAAAATTTAATTAACTTCAATATGATAAGGAATAATTTAATTAATTAAGATTATGTAATAATTAGATAATTCTATCACAGAACTAAATTGTAGATAATTTTACTTATTTTGGCATTCAATTTCCAATTTCATTCAAATATTCATTATACTTTAACTAAGTTAAAATTTAATTATAAATTTATTTATTATTTATGAATTAATTAGTGCAGGAAGGTCAAGTCTGTGTTGTTCATAATTAAAAATATGTATTAATCTTAAATTCGATTGCTATTGCACGAAACTTATCTGTTATTTTAAAATAAAAGAGAAGGTATATTTCTTATTACTTATATAGAAAACAACTGCAACTTGCATAAAAACGGAGAAAATATATGTAATTATGTGCTCGTGAATAATTTTAAATAAAAAGGAAAACTTTGAGAACTTGTAATAAAGCTGTAACATTCCTGCCGTATTAATTATAAAAGATCGCAAATAAATCGAATATATTCCAATAAATTGAAAACATTAATATTAAGAGTGTAAAAGTGCTAATATTCTTTTTTATATTTATATGGACTATTTTATAATTTTACAAATTCACGGTATAAAAAATCTGCTTCACCTCAAACATGTGCAGACAACGGAAATTACAAAATAGGAAAGTTGATTTTATGAACTATCAAAATAGATGATAGTAAATAATATAAATTTATATGTTTGAAGCTTTCACATATTCTTGAAAAATTTAAAGAGGAACTTATTTTTTTGAGCGTTTAAAATTAATTTTACTAGTGATCTTTACATAGAAAAATACGTAATATATACATCATTATAATAGAATAAAAAGTATTAATAGATAAAAATGTTTCGAGTATGAAAAATTACAAAATAATTGTGAATCTATCTTTCTGCTTTACTGGTCTTGAAATATAGAAAACGAGAGAACAGAGATTTGGAACGGAATTAAAAAGAAGTTTTAAAAATGAAAACTGAATCGTCACTACCTCACATTGAGAAAAGAAGGAAATCTGTATTAAAGCAGAAACAATAGTTACACTAAATACTTATACTCTGAATGAAATAAATACATATAAAAACAGTAATTGAATAAAATATTTGAAAACTAAACTCGTTAAAAAAAGAAAAGTAGTGAAAAAAAAATAATGAAAGAATTTTTCACGAATCTGTCAAACAGTTATCGTGAACGTTATCTTTATATATATATAAATCATAGAAATAAGTAATTCATTAATTAAGAACTTTAGTGAACGATCTTTACATAGATTTATTTTATACGCGTTCACATGTATAACGCATTATTAATATTTGCTTTAATTAATGGTCAATAATTTTCTGCAAACAAAAATCTAAAGGGAAATTTGAATCAAATAATTTTTAGCTTTTTACCGGGATGACAATGATGGGGAAGAAGTATTTGATACTATTACGTTCTTTTAATTATATGAAGTATGCTCTATAAGAGTTCCAAGACGTCTTAATTATTTTGAGGAATGGATAAACTTAACTAAGCAAGTTTTCAAACAGATTTCAAGAATATAAAAAATATCTATTAATTCAATTATATAAATCTATAATGGTTTGTCCCTGAATTTTGGATTGAATAAAGATTGTTATTTTTATTCTTAAGTAATAAATTTAAAACTTGTTAAGTTATATATGTTAATTTTGATATCTGTTAGTTTATAATCACATTGAATGAAAACTTTAGAACACTTTTTTAATAATATTAAACTTTCATATACATATAAGTTTTTATATGATATGAATGTTGAGTAGTGAATAATTTACATTTTTGATATTAATTAATTCTTTTGCATTAAGGTGACTTATCATTCTATAATATTGTTTGCTAAATAAGTAATTTTTGATTTCATGTACCAGCTAAATCCATTTTTTCAATTCAGTGAAGAATATTAGAACTGCTTTCACATAAACATACAAGTAAGCGGCAAACTATTATGTAATAACTAAGTTTCACTATTATTGTAGGCATTGTTATGGCTTTTATTTTTTTTTTTTTTTTTTGTATCCAGCTATACTTACCTGTAAAAGTAGTATTATTTTTAAATCGAAACCTTGAGATTACTAAGACGTAATGCAACTTTTGAAGTGCACTATATAAATATATTAATAATATAATATTAATAACTTAGTATTTAATCATTAGCTTCCTGAAGCCTTTTAATATTAACAGTGCATTTGTGCAGGGCAAATGTGTATAAGTTACAATAAGCAGAAGAAAGCTTAGCTTAAACAGATGTATTGATAGGATATAAATTCATACTACTAGTTATCCTGCCAGTTTCAAAACGCTGAATGCATTTTTTTATAGATATTTGCAAGTCGTAACAAAATTAGTATCTACATAAAACAAGGGATAAACATTATGTATATTCATCAGGAAATGTTTAACATGGTATTTTGATTGTCATTGATGTTTTGTTACATTTTATAATTTGATCTGAACATAGTTAATTCTGTCAATAATATGTAAATGTTAAAAAAAAAATTATTATTCATTTAAAGATATAAATTATTAAGATCCACTACTCTGCTCATATTACAAAATATAAAGGAATCATTTTTTATGAATTAACTGTATAAATTAGAAATTAACATTTTCATGTGTTTACATATTAAATTTAATTTATTGATATTCTTTTTCAATTTACAATTTTCCACTTACTTCGATAAATCATTAAAGAATCTGGTGCAAAAGTTTTTTAATATGTACTTTTAAAAAGAAAAAATAAATTGAGGAGTATAAAATGTTCTAAAAAAACATTATAGAAACAATTATAAAAAATAATTATAGATTTTATGAATTAATTATAAATTTTTTTTAAATAAACAAATAAATTATTTAGAGTAAGGATTATCTATCTATATGCACAACACAAATGAGTTTTTAATGAAAAATATTAAAAAAAAGTTATATTATTTTCAATAAGAAACAAAATTTAGGAAATAAAGAAAACAGAACTTTGACATAAATAAAACTTTTCCACCAGAGTTGACCTATTGTAAAGTTTCTTAAAGGGAAGTTACAGCATATATAAAGAATATAAAAATGCTCTTGTTTAATTATTATCTGTAAATCATAAAATAACAAATATGAAATAAGAAACTGATTAGATAAACATTGATCGCTTTTTAGACTATAGGAATAGGTAAATCAAAGATTTAGTAACTAATACTAAACATTTATGTTTAGCGCAAAGTATGTTTGTATAGTTTAATGTCCAAACTTCTCTCTATCTCTGTCTCTCCAATGATAATAATATACCTTGCCGATAAAGAAATATTGTTTATATGTGTAGATGAAGGAAACGTGATAGAATGTTTTATTTATTTTAATAGTATGTTATAATATAGTTCATTTTATGTCTTAAATTTATCTAAATTTCTTGGAGCTTAAACTTTTAATCCTTTTTATTTTGAGGTTCGTCTATTTATATTACTATGTAAATATATATAATTCGTCTATATATTACTATATAATATAATTTTAATAATCAGAAACACTTCCAGAAAAATTAAAAACTTTTGCATTGTGTAATAATTTTTAAGTACTTACGTTGAAAATTTTTATCTTAAAGAATTAGTAGTAAAAAGTGCACTTCAAAACTGTAAAAATTATAAACTAAATTTTTTATTATTATTTTGTACCAATTAATATATAATAATATTATTATTATTTTAACATTTAAAACTTTTTATGTAAACAAATTATAACTCCAAAAAATTTAGAATCAGGTACTTCAATTATGAAGTTCAACAAATCATTAAAAAAAAAGTTCTACACAAAATATTATTTTTTTTATATTACCAACGAAATTGTAAAAAATTTTGTTTAATAATGGAAACATACATATAGGATTTTTCAGTAATTGTTGTAACTGGTTGCAATGTCTAATGTTTTTAATAATAAGAAATTAAAGAAATTAAACCTTAGTATCTATATTTATTTTTATTATTATTACAGAGTTACTTTTTTTTGTCTATTTTTTATATGGCTCCTTTCAAGTTTCTATAACACAATATTTCATATTATAATATAATGTTTAAAATTTATAACTTAAACAGTCACGAAAAATGACTGAAACATTGTCTTTATTTCTATCATAATAATACAAATAAATATAGTTTCTAGGTTTTAGTTTCTTTAATTTTTTATTGTTAAAAACATGTATAGTACAATCTCTTACATCAAATATCAAAAAATGATAACTTAAATAATGCCGATAGAATCATCTTTACAAGTACATTATAGAAGTTAGCTATACTATAAAGTAGTTATTTAGATAAGTCAATCGTGATATTTGCAATTTTATTAGTATTTTGATAGATACATAATCCAATAGTTAGTTATTATTGTATGAAACAATATTTATTATTTTGTAAATATTCAATAATCTTAACATTTCTTATTATTTAAGTAATTGAATGTTTCATTATAAATAAAAATATTTTGTAATTTATAGGATATTTAAAAGTGTTATAAATTTAATAAAAAACCAGGTTCATAATTGAAGTACTTTGATATATAAGACATTGAACTAAGTAAATAATACTCTGGAACCAATGTGAGATATTGGATTCCTGAAATGAAAAAATAATGTCTTCTGTCTATTATACAATAATTCTTCAAGTCTAGAGATATATATTAATTAAAATTATTTGTATAAGTATCATTGTTATATTGTCTTAAATTTCATTTTTATACTAACAAGAATAATAGTTTCTAATATAAAAATGTAAAAATGTAAGTATGAATCAATCGTGATGAAGACAAAACTAAATTTCAATT
Organism: Sycobia sp. Sy_11; assembly: GCA_018907035.1. Lineage (NCBI taxonomy): Eukaryota > Metazoa > Arthropoda > Insecta > Hymenoptera > Epichrysomallidae > Sycobia > Sycobia sp. Sy_11. Next base: position 7,214,467 of record JACCIC010000004.1, read on the forward strand.
AATTTTTAGATTTTTTACAAAAAGTTGATCATTATTGTAATGAACGAATGGTTTTGAAAGATTTGTTTAGATTCACAGTTAATTAACAAAAATTCACATTACTCTGTACAATTTTTTATATGAATTTTTATTCTATAAAAATAAACAACTTGCAATACACTTTTACTTATATGAAAGAAATCGAATGACTGACTGTTTTCGACTATATATAGAATCCGTTGTAATGTATGCAAACCAATTACATTTTGAAAATGTAAAAAAGTTTTTAGAAAATTAATCATAACAAAATGTAGCAATAGGATTAGAAAAATTTTAAATAAAAATGGGAATTTTTTAATGTTTTTTGATAGTACTATTTACTAATGAAATACATACACTATTTAATATAATTTATGTACAAGTACTATATTATTGTTTAAAACATTTGTTTGAAATCCATATCGATTTAAAAATATGTTGTTTATTTTGTAATAATGTTTTTATTAGCAGTGAATCAACAAAAATAAATAATAATACTGGTTGAAATATATAAAATATTTGTACATAAATATTTAGGAAATTAATATCACCTTTTTAAATATGTAAGCTTTCAAGGTTTTTTTTTAATTATTTGAAAGGTGTTTTCGTTTTCAAGCTGTGTATTAATCAAAGTTTAAAAAGTAAAAAATGTTGCTGTATGCACATTAACACCCCTTAATCAAAGTAATAAACAAATATTTATATTTGAAATTATAATATTGAGAAATATAAATATATTTAATTTATTATTCAGTTTATAATATTTTTAAGTCAAAAGTCTAATCATGCTCAAAAATTATAGTATATTATTTCTGAATTGAACAAATATCGTTATAAATAAATTTTCTCAACCTTGATTTAATACTTTAAATATATCAATTAATTTTTTTCATTTCAACAAAAATATAAATTAAACTTTTTTTGTCTGTGTTAAACTTGAGTTAAGGTGGAGAAACTTCGAGATGAAACTTATAGCAATGAAAATTTTGTATAATGTTCCAATTATTGATTAACATTGAAAAAGGCACGAATGAGAATGACTCCTACTACTTCCCTGCTTTTTTTCAATTTTTTCGAAATTCTATTTTTTGTTTTTAGGGACCGTAGTGAAAGTAAAGAGACAAGCGAAATCACATGTGACGAAGATTCTATTATAGACGAAGCAATGAGTGATTGATTGACCACGACGTATACCGATGAATTATTTTTCCTTTTAATCGCCAGCTGTGCACACACTTGATAACAATAATGCGACCGCTCCACTTCGCAAGAAAGTCATACATGACATTTATAAATTGTGGCCTTGCTCATTTGTATACATGCCCCATTCCCCCCTCCCATCGTACTATAAAACCGTAAAATTAAACCTTATAAACAATTGTAATAATATGTAGTTGTCATCGTTGAATTGCGTAGGAAAAAAAGAAATTCGTGGAAATTGCTAAACAGACTTTTGATATTTTATCTTCAATTATTCGAAATTTCTATAATTATCTAATTTTAGCGTTAAGCGAATTTTGTATATTGACACCGATTGTAAAAGAAGATAGAATTAAGTTTAAAATTTATAATTCTAAGCGTACATTTTATTTTTTATTCGTTATTTTATTTTTGTAACAGGCATATATACTAATTATATTTTAATCAGTCTTTGTATTTATGAAATCAAAAGCTTTACAACATTTATTAATACAGCTCTTCAATTTATATCGTAATATTATCAGAAAATTAAAATTTTAAATAGATTTTTTTGTAATGTAATATATATTTTAATTAAATTAATTCATTTGAAAATGTGAAAATACTTAAATTAAAAATTCATCTTAAAATTTGTGTTTAAATTTCAACTTAAAAAAAAATGTATCAATTTCGGACATCCTCATTTATAAAACAAACAATGTACGTATAACCATTTGCATGCTTAGCAAATACGTTATCATACCGAAACTTTATCAAATAAAGAGATGAACTGAACGAAAAGAACTATTTGGATGATAAATAAATTAATCGTAAATATTACAAATGATGAAACAAGCTGCTTACAGAAATCGATCAAATAAGAAACGCATTGACGCCGAAATAATAAAAAGAAAGGCAAAAAGTATAGCATTCAAATTATGGATTTATAAAATCGGGATTTAAAAAACAAATTCTGACAAGTGTACGTGAAAAACCTTAATGTAATAATCAATAAATATAGTCCTAGTCCTGGATACCTTCCCGTTTATAATAACATTTTATCTAGTAAACAATGGCTTTTATTACGTTTTGAGCTGCAAAATGCGAAACTCGAGGTCTTTTTTGTTAAGCAGGATAGAACATTATTTAAGTATATAATTGTTTAAGTAAAGTAAACAGTTAATATTTTATATCACATAATTTTTTTTCTGGTTATTGGATAATTTTAATCAGAAAAGATTTTGGGATTCAACTTAGAAAAATATATATTTAAAAAGTTATCATTTTTGGAAATTTAAATTTTGTAAAATATTTGTAAAATAATAATAAATTAACATTTTTATTATGTTGACGTTTTTATCGATGTATCTTGTTGGGTTCAAATTTTGATGCTCGAGGTTTTAGATTTACATCATTCAAAAGAATTAATTAAGATTCAAATAGTAAGTATAATTTCAAATTTTCAAAAAATTTTAATTAATTGCGATTTTATAAATAGTTAAGTTTCTTAAAAATTGCAAAATTTAAATTTCAAAAAATCACAACTTCATAAGTATATATTTTTGGAGGATAAACTTTAGACGTATTTTTGCTTAAAATGATCTGCGTTTTCAAAAGAATTGTCTGATATAACATATTAATTGATTCTAATTTGTTTAAACAATTTCGATTTAAACAATGTTCTACCCTTTTCAACAAAAAAAAAACCTAAAGATTTGCATTTAACAAATCAAACTACATATGAAAAACCTTTTTTTACCTGGGAGCATATTGTTGCAAACGAGAAGATATCTAGTACCGGAACTAATACAGATGAAGAGAATCTCTAAAATAATGAAAATAATAATAATATTGATTATGGACATGGAGAAGATGAGTATATTAAGTTTGTGTATGAATAATAATGTACGGATGAGTTTTACTATGTTAATTTCTATAAATATATATATATATATATATTTATATTTATATATATAAACTTATACATATATAAGTATTACATATCCGTAGATTGTTTCCTTTTTTTTATTTTTCTTTTGACCTTTCACTTTGCAAGCAAAATTATATTCATGTGAAAGTGCGAGAAAACATCGATGAAAATATACAATTAAAGCTGATGACAAGATTAAAAGTTCATCATAAATTTAACATCATTTTGTTTATTTCATTACATCCATACTCATGATCCTATAATATTTTAAATGAATGAACTAAATTAAATTTTTAATATTAAATAAAATATAAACTAAGAGGTCATCAATTTATTCCAAGTTAGTTATATTCCAAAAAAGTATATATTATTAAAATTAATTTTTGTTGATTGAAGGAAGCTTTTAAAAAAAAACTGACATCAAGTGAGATTTTAAAAAACTTTTTTTTATTTATGCAAATGAAATTTTCAACTACTTCTAGAACAAAATCAATCATTTTCAATACAAAGCGGGTTTCTGTAAACTATATGCTTTATTTTTATTATTAAAATTTAGTAACTGCTCACATTCACATGCTTAGACCCATCTAATTTAATGTTAAAACATATATTTTAAAATATTTTTATTACGAGTTTGATTAATTTTTACATTTTGATAATATTTATTTACCAGAATGAATTTGTTGCCTTGATTGGACCAAAATATGAGTAATTTAAAAACTAGGATTTAATTTTCGGATTATTGAATATATTTCGACAACTTTATGTTCTTCACTATTAACAAATATATTAATGTATTTCATATGTTTTTATACAATATATAGTGACTTATATTTAATTGAAACTTTTGATAATTAATAAATTAATATATATATAGCTTTAAATATTTGGCCAATTAAAATTATTTTAAATAACAAAATTATTCGTTTGACTATTCTACAAGAGATGGCAATTGAAAAGTTTGGAAGTATTAATTTTTATATTAACTTCACAACGTAAAAATGAAGAATATTTCCTTCAAATTATGATGTTCAGTAAAAGAACAGACAGATCGTTAACACTGCACATAGATAATTTAAAACAGCTTTCTTAGAAACGTGTGCGAATACAATCGAAAACTCGGAGCTTCGAAACTAAAAACTTGCTATTTAGATTTTAGTAATAGATTTTATCCATAATAATATTTTTAGAATCGATGTATAATTTTTTCTTCAGTCTCTTACAAACTTTTGACGCATTAACTACATTATTAATTAAGAATATTTGTAACTGATAGAGTCTGACAAAGTCAACGTATTAAGTTGATGAAATGATGCTTTATTCAATCAAAAGTAATTGGGTCACTTATACATCTACATTTAGCTAGTAACCTACAGTCCTGGTGCAAGATCCATTTAAAATTGAAATTTTAACTTTATATAAGTTGTTATAGTGCCGATAGAAAGAAATTTTATAAGATTTTTTGGTCAAGGATGTAATGATATCCTGTCTCCTTTGTGAGATTCCTAAAATTAAGCGATATAATACCAAATACAATAATTAGGAGATTTTCATTTCAGATAACACAAAAGATATATTTTTTCTATTGTTGGTTATAATATTACATATTTATCATTTGATAATATAAGGGATAAAAGCCTGTACTTATGATTTTTTTTTATCAATATAAGTTGTAAAATTGCAAATCTGTAGATTAATTGAAAAACCAAAACAAATCTATTAATTGGAAGCAATCGATCTAACTAAGTAGGAATGCTCTGAAGAAATTTTTAACTAATTTTAATTGGTATCGAGTTGATTAGAATAAAGTCTTTTTATCTAATTTTGATATATTATTCAGCTTTTGGAAAAAATTCTAATAAAATTCCAAAAATCAAGTATTTTTTAAACCTCCACCCATTGCTCTCCATGAATTGCAGCCCTTATATTGACTGCCGCCTTAGGCTCAATCCATTCTCTGTTGTTCGTATGTAATAATATAATAATTACGAACTTTTAGAAAAGCATATAGACGTATATCTATACGTATGTCTTAATCCCCTTAATCAATCAGTCAAGCTCTGCAGTTGTTAAGCTACATCCGCAAAATGTTGAGTTGAATGGCTACATCCCTGTATTTGATAATAATAATTTTAATTTGATAAGATAACGTCATTAGTACAAATATAATTAGTGATGCCTATGAAAAAAATTAAATTGTAACAAATGCTCCCTAATTTAAGAACGTTTGTCCAAAATAATTAAGTTCCGTAAGTTGATGTGATTTTGAAAATAAATTCCAAACGCATTTTCTAAACATATTAGAAAATATATAAAAGATTTCATTACTGATAATAAAGTTTAAAAAGATAGTAAAAAGCTATGTTTTAATGTCAGACTGTTCAAACTATTGGGAAAGGAGCTGTATGACATTTTTCTAAATATTTCTTAGCCGATATAAAATAAATTTATATTTTAAAAAAGATTGCTTGAAATGTACTTGTGTTATTAAAAAAGTTAAAAAGACATTATCTAAGTAGCTGCTAAGTTTGGGCAGGTGTAGTTATAATAAATCATATTCATTTAATTTAATATAATAAGAATTTGCATAATTTTAATACTTATTTTTTATATGGTTAACTTGGTGACCCGAGACCCAAGAAACAGGTTTATTATTGACAATAATAGACAAAAATTAAAAAATTTTAGTACTCACTTTGTACATATATATAATTAGAATAAAAATTCAAGTTCAGAACAATTAGCGCGAATAAATACATAAGAATCATGTGTAATGACACAAGACATAAAAGTCGATAATTTACAGAATAGAATGATATCCGTATTTCATAATGGCAACTCATCAGATAAACAAATAAAATCTGATGAATATCATACTATTCTAACTTTCCGCAATTAAAAAAGATTTTCTTAACTTTAAATAATAGGAATCGTTAAATTTTCATGGCATTCCAAATATTGTATTAAAATAGTTACCTGACATAATTATATGGCATTTTTTAGTGTAATTTCAAAACGCGTGAAAAAAGAAAAATGGTCCGTAAACATATAAGCAAGCCAAATTATAATAGTAGCATTGCCTAAAAAAGATAAAAGACATCACTTGTCCTCTAACTTCTGACTAATAAGCCTTCGCCTAAATATTAGTAAAGTCTTGGAATCAATTATTAATAATTCTCTTGCTTTATCCTTCCGTTAAAAAAAAACATTCACGAAAACCAATTTGGCTTTAGACACAACACTCAACGCATCAGACCATTAATAAACTAACCTCAAATGTTTACTGGTTATTTAATATCAGTAAAAGCTTTTGATATAGTTGGAACAGAGGGATAATTTATAAAACGATGGGAAAAAATTCCACCCGATCTAATTAAATTAATATGGGATATACTGCAAAAATCTTTCAAAATCGCAAATGGGCAAGACATTTTAGGTAAGGAATTTATTAAAGAAAATGGCCTTCGTCAAGATACAGTCAATTCCTCCATTCTTTAATATATTTAATAGTATTGTTATTAACCTGTTTGATCTTAATAAAGCAAATATTAATATAGAATTTTAATATAGAATCAGGCGTTAAAACGTATTTCCAGAAAAACTTAAAAAACTTCAAATATAACACCCGAAGCATTAATATACTTATATAAAAATATACATCTATATTGAACCTTGAAAGGTCCGAAGAGCCTATATATTGGTTCATAATGATAGGATACCTCTTTATCCTTAAGTAAATTGATGCGCCAAGTTCGTATCTGAAGTTGGTTGGACCTGATCACTTCAGAGTCAAGGTCAATGAAGGTCATTTGAAGATCAAACCTAGCATTATGGTTTGAATCATTGCCAAAGATACGTCTTTATGTTTTCTGAGTTACTAATTTTGGGTTTTACGTCATTGTGAGTTTAAATAAAAAGAGAGATGAAGATTTCTCTAAGGTCAAGTTGAGAATATACCCAGGGAAATATTTTAAATTGGTTTTTAGATGTTGAAAGTCCTTGACACCGAATTTATTGATTCAACCAATCATATTTCTGTCAATATCATTATTCAGATAAATTTCTGAATCTATTCTCGTAAACGTAGTTTGCCAGTAAAATTACAGAAAAACTTTTGCTAGAAACGTATTTATCATCATAATTTAAACTTTCTACATTTGACCTTGAAGTGACCTTGCTTGACCTCGAATGACTGTGATTATGAGCAGTTATGACCGATCAGACTCCAGATTTAAATGCAGCATATCTCAAAACCTGAGAATATGATTTTATTCCTAATTTACCGAACTAAACATTTTTCATAACCCTCCAGGGCCGGAGAACCGATATATCGGGTCGGTCCATGATAGGACCATTGTACATAGTTGATGGGTGATAAAAGATATGAATTTGGGCACTTTCAAAGGAGGTTTCGAAACCTCAAAACCCGGCCCTTTAAAGGTTAAGCCAATAACAATATGCCTATAATTGATCGTGTAAATAGAAAAATTAGAGATAGAAAATAGAATATACTTGTAAAACAAACAGTAAAAATGTAATCATTCCTTTAAGATATGGCTCTCTCTGTAAAGACGTAAAAGACTGACATACCAAAAAGTTGAAAACTGTTGGTGAATTAGTGGAACCACTCCACGTGAAATTCCTTATTCTTTTTTCGTCTCAACTGGCCAATTTATCCTAACATAGGCAGGGCGCACAGGAGATGCCCCGTAGCAAATTCAAGGTCCCCTCAATAACTTGATGTTACTATATTTCCGTATGCTGAATCAGTTTTTCGAGGTCATCGAATTAAAAAATTGGTCATTTTTCGAAAGTAAGCCTATTTTTTATCCAAAATGGTATTTATAGAAGAGCAAATAGCAGACCATTTGTCATGCGCACAGGAAGAGTCCCATACAAAATTCAAGATTTCCTTGATAATTGGATGTTATTTTATATATTTCAGTGTGCTAAATTGATTTTTCAAGGTTATCAGACCCAAAAATGGTTAGTTTCTAAAATAAGGCCTAATTGTTCCCTAAACTGGTGCCAGTTTTTATTTGTTTATAACAAAATTGGTACTTTATTTTTTTAAAATAAAAGAAAAAACATTTTTTGTTTTATCTTACAAAAATAGAATCCACAGTCTCTTATTAGCTGTCGCAGAAAAAAGATATGTCTTAATACAGAGTAAACAAACAGAATCGCGAGTGATAAATAAAAAAAAATTATAAGCCAGCTTTAAGTTGACTTCACATATACGTACTTATCGAAGCACATAGGTGTTTTCGATAAGCATGGCTACAAAATATCATAATCGTAACAATCAACAGATAGCTCAACCCAAGAAAATGTATCTCAAGGTAAAAGCTATGCCAGTGCTATACAAATGGAAAAATTTTTGAAAGATAATCCAAGCTACAGTGATTGACTCTATAGATGGATCTACGTTAGACGACTATCTTAATCAGATAGTCAAACTAGTTAATAAGGAAGATATAAAAGCAATTTCCAGAATTTCAAATAATAGAATATGTATTTACTTTGCTAGAAAAAAAATAATAGACGATCGTAGACAAGAAAAAACTATCAGCCTTGGAAATAAAGTATTAGCTTATCGACATTTGATTTTCCGTGCTAAAATAATTATACTATTAAACGTTAGACCTTCGATACCTCACGAAATACTGGAAAATGCTATAAAAGAATTAAATATAAAAACTGAATCAACAGTGTCATATACCAGAGCGGGAGTATCAATCCCTGGTTGTGCACAGATCGTAAGTTTTAGGAGGCACATATATATACATCCAGAATCTACAGAAAACATACCTGAATCTTTCCCTGTTGTTTACGAAGGAAATAAATTCAGAATTTTTTCATAAAATCGCAGATTTTATAAACTGCTTTATTTGCAAGGAAACCGGGCACCTAGCAAAGCAATGTTCACTAAATATAAACAATACAAACACGCAACAGGAATATAAATCTTGCGGTCCAATAAATCAATCACTGGTGCTTACAGAATGTAAACAAAGTGAGTATAAGGATATAAACATTATAAGCCCAACTACTGCAAATACTGATCACATTAAGAACGTAAAGAAAACCGAAAATAATATACAATATAAACGAAGTGTCAAAACACCAGAATATTTCAATATAAATAAACAATTAAGATAGAAGCACACAGAAAGCGACATATTAATAGGCGTTACAAGAGTTCATACTGATATCAGTCTACCATCTAGCTGACAAACCTCAGAGTAAAACCTCTAAAAACAACCACCACCAAAAGAAAACAAGAGCCAACAACCAGTTAGTAAAGATATAATTAACACAGAACGAAAAATAGAGATAGACACAAATACGTGAACATCAGAATCAAATGAACGTGAAATGGTGTATATAGACGAGATGGGAAACAAATTAATCAAGATCAAAAATTATCTTGAAGTCGTTAACACGCTCTTAGACTACAACCAATTCAAAAATTTACTCGAAAATGTAAAAGGTAATAAAAAACCAATTGATATTATATTACAAAATACAGATAATTTCGAAGCGTTTACTAAATTCATAAACGAAGATGTATACCCGAATGTCAGAAATAAAAGTATTAAATATAGATGCACGAAGTACTGAAACAAATAAACAACCCACAAGAAAAAACTTTAATGCTAAAAACTCCTCAAAAATTTGATATTGACAATTAATAGTGAAGTAAAAGTGTTAAACAAAAAACATAAAACATAAAATATATGGTAAAAATAATAGAATGGAACATTAACGCTTATTATAATATATATTTGTAACAATTAACAATAGACGAATAAATATATATGTAACATCTCTTTAAACAACAAATACACATTAAATATATGCAGTCTAGATAAACTAATAATGCAGATTCCGAAACGTTGTATGATGATGGGTGACTTTAATACTTTATGGGGCCCCCAAAAAATTTATAAAAGAGCACAAATCATAGAATATCTTATAATAAATAATGATTTAATACTATTAAGTGACGAATCCCCAACACGCTTTAATACGTCTGGCAAATCATCTGGCAAAGATAGCGCAATCGATTTAACATTATACAGCAGTAATATCGCAATGAATATAACTTGACAAGTTCTAGGCAATTTATTTGGAAGTAATCACTACCGAATAATCCACTACACATATACAACGGTGAAAATACAACCAAGAAGATTGGCACAAATATAGAGAGAATAACAAAATCAATGTAGGCCTTAAAGGAAAACATCAAAGAAAAGTTTCTAAACATGAACATCAATAATTTAATCCATGAATTTAACAATAACATATTAGACGCTGCAGAAATTAGCGTACCGAAAAAGCAAAAGTTATAAAAATGTTAAAAGAAAACCGTGGTGGAATAATCAGTGCGAAAAAGTTATTAAAAACATTAAGAAGGCCCTATAAACAATACAAAAGAAAAACTCTAATTAATCAAATATAATTTAAAAGACATAAAGTTACAGCAAAAAGAACTATAAAAAATACAAAACTGAATCTTAGTTTAAATTCCTTGATACAACAAATCAAAACCTACCTATTAAAGAATTTTAGAACAGAATCAAACTAATAGAAGGAAAAAATAAAACTCTAACTATCCCAGTCTTCAAAGAAAATTTTTTGAAATATAAGTATAGGTTAGAAAAAAACAGTAACAAAAACGATCACATACAAAATGCAGAACAAAAATCAAACCTCAACAGAATTAACTAAACTACAAGCCCCGGGCCTGATGGAATTCCAAATATCTTTCTAAAAGAACTGCCCGAAATGGCACTCAAAATACTACTTAAATTATACAACATAATTTAGAGTAAACGCTGCATCCCCAGCATTTGGAAACAAGCAATCGTTATACCAATTGCAAAACCTGGCAAAAATAAACTCAATAAAGAATCATACAGGCCAATTGCTTTAAGGGGGGGGGGGTAAGGTTAATTCGGTACAAAACAGGGATGTTTTTAAGAATTTTTCTCGCGACACAGATACAGCCGGATTATCCAGTCCATTTGCATATAATAATGTATCATTTGAACAATATTTTCCTAAATTTTCATTGAAAAATATTGAAAATTAAGCGAATGACAACGAATCTCCGGAGGGTCCTCGAGAAAAAGATGTTTTGCGGTATACACGATTACGCACCACAGAATCATCGGAATCACAAAAACCAAAGTGCATTCTTCAAAGGAGATGTTTCCTCAGGAAACGCTGTCGAGTTTTTATTTTCTTTTTTAATTTTAGAATTTTTGGTAGCCTTAAGAAGCCAAAAATCCGATTTTTGCTATAAAAAATCAGGTTATTTGTTACTGTAAAATTAAGAATTAATAAAAATAATCAAAAAACTCGACAGTGTTATCTGATGAATTATGTAAATATATACTGTGCAAAATTTCAAACCGATCGGTAGATTTTGTGTGAGGATGTACACCGACTTAAAAAATGGCAGTTTTCAGGAAACGGCTTAAAAGTTTTGTAAACTAAAACATTCACAATACAATTCTTTCAGATTCATATAGAATCGTCAATACCAGCTCTATATAGCAAAACGCTTTCATCTATATGGTCTAAAGCATGTTTTTGTATTTGTTTACGTAAAACTCTTCCTTCATTACTGTCGTGTGACGCTTGTTCCTCTGCTCTATTTATTCGCAACTAGTCAACTTGTCGCGTCCATTCGTAGGAACTTGACCCTGTACAGATTTGCATCTTTTTCATAATGGCTAATAGAGCAAAAGAATCTTCATTGAAAGTACATGCAGCTACATTAGCTGCAATTTCAATAATTGTAGAGGTGCCACTCACTGACTTTGGATAGATTTTCCAGATTAGCTGATTGAGACTCTCATTATTATTTTGCGTGAAACCTCCAAGACATCGCTGCAAGAGTTCGTCTTAACTCAAATACTCATAAATGGGTCCAATAGCTCTAAGAACTTCAGTAGGAAGTGTTGTATAGCTGTGTTTAAATGAGTTTAGAGCATCTGAAGCTGCTGTGGGTTTTCGTCGATAGAGCTGGATAAGCAAGCACTAGCCAAATCCATTAATCCACAAAACTTATTACATCCAGCTAAGCCTAAGCCTATCAGTTGCATTACAAAAGCAAATCGATAACTGATATCGTATACATCAGAATCTATTATTTTACTAGATGGAATGTAATGAGGCTGTTTACACTTTTCACGTGCAACTTTGATATTAAAACCAAGACCTTTTTTTCAATGTTTGGAATGTAATTTTGCCATTGCACTTTGCACATTTTAACAAAGTTGACATAGCAGAAAAGACAAGAACAAAATCTATTATTCTATAATTTTTTCGACATTTTCTTCTATCTCTACTGGGAGACTATTTTTAATTTTTTTTAACGACGCACTGTTAGCTTCCGCTTCGTCATTTCTACGCTTATAAGGAGGCTCTATTTGTTTCGGTCGAGACAAGATCTTATGACTTTTTTTTTGATTAGAAAATTTCCGGAAACCGAGCGAGTACGAAAGTAAACAAAGTCAAACTTTTAGACTAGCTGATGTACGTATGTACTGGCTGTATGACTCAAATCTACAAGAAATGTCCAAAAAGAAGCTTTCAATAAGAAATGAATGTAGGATTTGTAAATCAAAATCGCTCTTCAAGTAAGCTCGCCGCACAATTGTCAAGCAGAATTACGAATATGTAAAAATCCTACTTGAAGCAACGAGTGTTTAAATACTCACAACATTGTCAATTTTTCTCCGATTATCCTGAAATGTCGACACAATATTCTTGAGATATAAAGCATTCATTTAAAAAATTAAAAAAGAATGGCCAATAAAAAGTTTAAATACCTTACCCCCCCCCTTAACATATTGTACCTGGAGAAGGATTTATCTCTATGACTAAATTTGGCAACGCAGAATATTCGACATATTTATTAAACACAAAATTACAAGAAACATTTACTATTATATCGAAAACTTTCTACATAACAGAGCAATAAAAGTAAAAGTTAGCAATAAATACTCACTCCCGCTAAATTTAGATAATAGAGTTCCCCATGGGTCAGTAATCAGTGTAACAATTTTTCTACTAGCAATTCTTTACGAAGAGGTAAAATATAAAAATCATAGAAGAAATTGTATTCAAAGAAGACTATTCAAAATAGACCGGAATTAAAACATCCAAAACAAAAACCAAAGCTATAATTTTTAAGAAAAAATAATAAAAAATAATAAGAAAATAGATGACCTGAAACTAATATATAGGAAACGAAAAAATTCAAATTGTTGATGAAATTAAAATTTTAGGTTTAATATACAAGTATATTAGTATAAGTGAATTAAATTGGCAAGCACACAAACAAACGCTTAAAAATCACTGCCTGTCACGACTAAACATTTAAAAAAAAACATTTTAAAACGCGTAGAAAAGTCTGATTCAACCAAAAATCGACTATGGATGTGTAGCGTACGGATCAACATCTAACAATACTCTACAAAAACTCGAAACAATAATTAATATGAGTATGAGAATTTCCTTAGGCGTTTACAGAACGAGCCCAATAATCAGCAATTGAAGTGAAATAGACGTGTTTCCACTATATCTAAGACGAAAAATATTCACCTTAAAATATGCAATACGATTATTATGTTCACCTATGAATCAAGCCTACTATATCATAAATCAAAAAATAGATGCAAGATATCATCAAACAAACATCTATCATTTGATACAAGAGTAAACATATATTTGAAGGAACTAAACATACCATTCCCAAAAGAGATACCTGAAAATACGAATGATATTGATAAACCGATAGATTAATACTATACACTAATTAAAACGCAAGCAAAACAAATGCGGTGACAACTGTGGAAAGAGAAAACAATAATACAATAAAACTTTCAAAAATTAAATCAGAGATATCTGACAAAATTCTAGCCATCAATTTTCCAAGAAGAGACCAAGTATTAATAAACAGATTACGTATAGGACACACCAAATTAACACACCAACATCTAATCAACAAAGATAAGAAAAGTGAATGTAAGAAATTCAAGAAATTAATCGATGTGGAACACATTTTACTAGAGTGCTCAACATATAAAAACGAGAGAAACAGTCCAATTCTATATAAACAAATAATAACTGACCAGTTTAGGAAACAATTAGGCCTTATTTTAGAAACAAACAATTTTTGGATCTGATAAATTTGAAAAATCATTTCAGCAGATATAGTAAAGCTATCTTATCTTCCTTCAGCAGAAATAAGCTTCAAAATACACGATCACACGAGGTGTCGACCGCGCATGAGGCTTCGCCGTCATTTTTTCTTGAAATATAGATTTTATTATAAAATTTATTTCATTTTCTCGAAAAATAACCATTTTGGGGAAAATATGGGCCTTATTTCGGAAATGGCCGACTTTAGATCCGATAGTCTCGAAAAATCAAAAATTCAGCGCGTCTATAAAAATATAGTAACACCAAATTATCTAGCGCATCTTGAATTTGCTACGACAGCTCTCCCGCGCACCTAGACCATTCAATTGAATGTACTTTTTTTTAAAGGTGCATGATCGCAGTTACTTCGCTGCAATTTCACTGCAAGGCTGCTGTGATCATGCAGAAATTTGAACGTATGATCGCAATTGCGATTTAAAAGATCTGGGCACTTTATGCTCGTGTGATCTCACTGCAAGGCTAAATGTGCTTTGGCTTTGTAAATATGAATTTTGAAAGTGCATGCTTAAGACAAAAACATGTCAGATCAATTATTATAAATTAGATTTTTTAAAAGATTGATATATATACCATCTGATCAAATTTGACCACGAATAGTGCATTTAAACTCGCTCAAACTGAATCGGTAAAATTTTTTTTCCTATATTGGTACAACCTTTCTTGCCCGTGTGAAATTTAAGAGCCACATCTGCATTAGTATGTGTTTGTCAGCTGTTTGTTTACGATGCAAAAAGTTTGTCTGGCGATATTGACTATGGACTCATTGTGCATTCCCCGATGTGGATTTTTGAGTTTCGGAAAGAGGAAAAAGTCACAGGAAGCCAAATCTGGCGAATACGGTGGCTGAGCGATGACTTTCATTTCGTGTTTGGCCAAGAAATTAGACACAATCATGCTGGAATATGCCAGCGCATTATCGTGGAGAAAAAACCATGAATTGTCTGCCCACAAATCCGCTTATTTACGACAAATTGCTTCACCTAGACGTCTCAAAACGGCCAAGTAGTACTCCTTATTGACCGTTTGAACTTCTAGAACGAATTCATGGTGAACCACCCCATAGTAATCGAAAAAAACAATGAGCATCACCTTGATTTTCGGTAGATGGGCGACTTGCATGAGGCCAGTTTTCGACGACTTCACAGCCTTTACTGAATGCTCCGTACCACTCAAATACTTGCGTTCGTGATAAAGTAGAGTCCTCAAAACACTTCTAACTACTCAAAACACAACATTTTCTACGATTCCGTAGCCGTAATTCCATTGAAAACGCAAAATTCAAGCAAACTCGTTAATTAACTTTTTTTCCATAGTCAATATCGCCAGACAAGCTTTTTGTGTCATAAACAAACAGCTGACAAACCCATTAATGGAGATATGGCGATCAAATTTCACACGAACATCAAGAAAGGTTGTACCAATATAGGAAAAAAAATTTAACGATTCAGTTTAAGTGCGGAGTTTAAATGCACCAGTCCTGGTCAAATTTGATCATATGGTATCTACAATTGAATGGACTTTGATCCACAATCCAGTCCTAGATCTGCGATTTTCGCTAAAAAGTAGACTCATTTTATAAAATTCAAAAATATTTATGAGGACTTACAATTTATAAGATATTGATAAGATAAATGGAACAAAACTTGTAAAATAACACACAGCGCTTATCGCTTTTCACCATGTAACACAAAATTTCTTAGTTTAACAGGATTTATTTTGAAGCTTAAGAATTGTTCTATTTAAACTTTAATATATATATATAATGTTATTTCTTTCCAAATTCAGAATGAAATATAAGAATTTTTATTTAAAAAGCAAACCAATCAGTTGACGTTCAAATGATTTCAATTATATGACTTCGAAAGTATTTATCAAGGTTACCTTGAGAAATCATCCCTTTGAAAACTTCAAACTCTTATATTCAAAAGTTTTTTATCATCTACCGCAATGGTTGCTGAAATATTTTACTGTTATTTACATTTTTATATAGTTATGGCGTTAAAATGGGGCAGCCTGCGTAACTATAATATACAATTAGAAAAGTACTCCGTCCTAACCTCATGCTGTTATTGCTAAAAAGAACTGGCCGACCATTTAATTCAAGTGGTATTAAAACTATTACAGATATAACTGTTTTATAGAGAAATATTAAATATATATTATAAATAAATATATATTATAAAATAGATTTTGATTTAGAAGTGCACAAAAAGCTTAAATAAAAAAGATCGCGTACGTATTTTTAAGTTTTCTTATTCTTATACATTAATGATTTTAAACAATATATATTGATTTATTTTTCAGTTTAATTCAATTAAAGTTTTAATGAATTTAAATTCAATGACGCAATGAATAACGATAAATTTTTGAATGTATCTTGTGATTCGGTTTAATCGGTGGCACTTCTTATATTAAATAGCCAATTATTCATAGCTTGGTAAGATGGAGATGTTAATGAACACAGTCAAGGTGTCTTTTCATAAGAGACAACGATATTCGATTAAAATCTTAACTTATTAATAAGATAGATTGCTTTCTTTAATACTCTTTCTACGTTATTACCTACTTTTATGAATAAATTAATTTATTTATTCTACGAAAAAAGTGTGATGTTTACGTGTAATACTACTGTTTTGTCTGAATGAATAATGTGATTAATGTATTGAAAGGCTTCATATATAATATTTTTATAAAATAATTTATTTTTATGAGTAGTCTACCTGTTATTTTAAGTTAAATTGTGATAATTAATCTTTACGAATAGATCATCAATTTTTTGAATAAAAATACAGATTCAGGAGTGTGCTATCAGATGTGCAACTACACATAAGACAATAAAGATTATTTGAACTCACGATATTGAGTAAACCAACATGTACAATATTATGCAATTGAAATAAGATAAAAAAATAAATATATTTTGATTTTATCTTTTTATATACATAATATTTTTGTAAAATTTAAGCTAAAACAGTGGTATATGTTTACGACACTATTTTCTATATAGATATTAAAATACCGTATATATATATATATATATATTAATAAAAAATACTCGAAATTAATAATTAATTTTTTTTAATAGCACAAAATGTTGGAGTTAGTATGTATGTAAATAAGATGATTAAAAGCATGATGAAATTAAAAGCATTAATATTCTTACAAGAATATTTTATTTTCGTTATATACAGTTTAGGCGCACAATAACGCTTTAATACGTTGCTTCAATTCTCTCTCTTTCTCTCTCTCGTTTACTTTCACTCTCGCTCTGAATGTTAAATAAATTACTTGAAATAAAATAATAAATATCGATTTCCTATTAATTTAAAACAACATTGCCCTTCATCGTTAAATGACTCAAACGCTCTTCTATCTCACACTTCTCTTCTGAATCATAAACAAATGGAACATACATTAAAGCTAAATAAATGTATAGTACCTATGTATAATTAAGCCGATTCTTTATTTTTATATATTAATTAAACAAGCTTCTTTGATTTTTTAAATAAAAAATTTATACAGGGATTAAAAGTGATTTTAATTTGATTTTTTACTAGATAAAATTATTCTTATATTTAAATTCTGTCATTTGAAAAACAATTTTTTTCAGTTTAATATTTTAATATACTGAAAAATCTCATTAGTTTCGTTTATATTTTGTTACACTTTTGCAAAATATAATATAAAATATGTATATTTTATTTCTCTGCATAGTATTTGCAAATTTTGGTGGTCATTGAATGTTTACTTATTCCATAAGATGAAGAAATAATAGTTACAGTATACAAATTATTAAAAAAATATTTATTTTAAAGATTAGATTTTCAGAAATAAAAAGTACGAAAAGAATAGAAAAAGTATAACTGAAAAGTGAATAATTGATAGCGTCTTTCATCTTTTCGACTAAAACATCTAATCGCATAGATTACACTCTTCCTGTTCACTTTACTTAAATATTTATGTATACAATATTTTTTTAATCTAGAAACGCTGCTACTTTAGACGGTATTTTTTGTTTCATGTACTAGAGCTTATAATTCCTATAGAATTTCTATAGAACTGTTGCAGGTTTTTAACGAACGATTTCACATACATCTTTACATACATACCATACACTAAAAATATGTAATAATTCGACAAATAGTAAATAAAAAGTTTTAACTACTACCATCTATATATATCTCATTTTGAAAATCAGTTATTTGCAAAAATGCGAAGATAATACAATCGATATTCTTTTTATTATTTAATTTTTTGACCTATTATAACTTTTATTATTTGCATTAATCGATATTAAAGAAACCAATAAATTTTATTTTAAATATTATCATTGAACTTAGAAATGATAAAAAGCCAAACATGCTTCAAAATTATGATGGACGATAGTGCACTGTGCAGCGCTTGCAGTCACACCGGTCAATATGGAATGATGGCAAAATCTATAAAAATAATTATCTATGATTCTAAACATCTAGAATTTTCGAATTCAAAAATATCTGCTATAACGATTCTAACTTCGGTAAATTTGGTAATCTAATCAAAAGAATGTGTCGAATTTTTAAAATTTTGAAAAACCCACAATAACTATAACATCAGTGTAAGCACTCTTATACTGTTAATAATAAATATAATATAAATAATAATAAAGTGGATATTAGGTACAAGTATACGCATAATTCATCTTTGATATATTTACAAATAATGCTTAAAGAGAAAAGAACTGATTATTTTGTCTTAATTATAGGAAACGTATAGGTGCTACCACTTAACTTTTCTATTTAAATTAAGATCTTTATATTAAAATGCTTTAATTATAAAGTTACGATAATAAAAATGAACGTTAAGCTATTTACATGAATCGTAAAATTAGTTTCATTTAGAAATCAAGAAAAATTTGCAAGCCGCCGTTTTACCACTTCAAAATGATTCCGCTTGTACCTCTATAAATCAGCTAACCGATTGATATTATAATGAATGTATTGGCGTACCTACTATATGTACATGACTGTGAATCTCAGATTCGCTTGAAAAAAAAATGATAATTATATCTCAGAACGAACATGAACTTTTTTGGCATCCATTGCGTTACATTATACACGGATATCAAAAATAAACTACGCATAACATGTTTTTTGTTCTTTTAAAGTTCGCTAAAAACACTTGTACGTTTATTTATAAGTATTTTAGGCCGCTGTAAAATGACTTCGGGACTTGTCGCAAAACATATAGTTTAATTCGATAATATCTGCTAAACTGAGGCCCCTGAATTTTTCATTTCACACACGTATACACATTGCGTAAATTTTATAAAACTACCTAAATAATATTAATACATTATCAATTTTTTAATCATTCCAAGGGCCCGTTCAAGCTTTATCCGTGTAAAAAATTTTTTAAATATAACAATTGATAACCATGTTTCTTTCTTTCTGATCGGATAAGTTCGCTCTAGAGGATGAGAAATGGTAATACAAAGCGTTCGTACCTTAAAGCGCCCATTGAACTTCACTCGTTTAAATGTT
The DNA here is from genome assembly GCA_018907035.1 of Sycobia sp. Sy_11. Lineage (NCBI taxonomy): Eukaryota > Metazoa > Arthropoda > Insecta > Hymenoptera > Epichrysomallidae > Sycobia > Sycobia sp. Sy_11. Next base: position 7,234,360 of record JACCIC010000004.1, read on the forward strand.
AGCTTATAGATGCTGAAGAATTCAAGAATCAATACAAATCGGACTCATCATTTACTTATTTAATACCCAATTGTTCAGAATGAAAAAGATTTATATGTTTTTCACACTAAGTGAGCGAAATACAATTTTCTCAGTCTTTCTTGCTTGTGAAAAATAGATTATTCCTTCACTAGTGGGGGATGTAACAACAAATGAAATTGATCTAATATAATACCACTATATGTGGATATTAAGAGTGAGAGAATGAATTAATATGCGAAATGTATGCATTATGATATTACTATAAATATATATTGTATTCGACTGATAATCTAATATATTTTTCTCACTTAAGATACTCGTAGAAAATTGTATTATTCACCGTCGTATAAAAAAATATTGTACGCAAAATTGCAAAGAATTAAAAAATTAAAAAAAATCTTACTATACTCTCAATACTATTTGTATTTAATGTTAATTAATGTCAAAATTAAATTAGAAAGATAATTGTCCTTAATTCAAATAATATTTCTATACAATGATGAGATAGTATTAAATTTTCTTTCCTAAATAAAATTGGCAAAACATTACTTAAGCCTACCGGGTATGGCAAAATTTTAAAAGACACTTTCGAAAATATATCTTATGAGATCAATTTTTAAATGTTTGTTATGAATATACATAAATTTTAAGTACTAACAAACGATTTAAGGAATTAAAACAAATTAAAGATATTTGGTATATTAAACTTGTAAAATTTGATTTCATTAGATTAACTTTGGAAAACGAAATAACAAAGTAGGTTAATCATCATCAAATTATTATTGAATTTAATACGAATATTTGCCACATGACTTTTCTGAATATTTAGCAATTTAAGCCGAGCTCCAATGTTTTGAGCATCTACATAAGTCAACGGCTCCATTTAAACGGGCGAAGTCTAATCGTGTATATATATACAATTTGCAACTCTAAAAAAAATCCATCACCCGCTCGTGGATCAATTCATTTGCATATGTATGATGTATATATACATATACATACGAGCATATATATGCATATAAGTCGCAACTGGTTAAGTAATAGTAAGTACGAAAGCGCGGCCGATCGCGCGAGAAAAAAAGTACATATCGAGGGAGGCTCTATTGATAAAGGCCGCCTCCCCCTCCCTTTTCCTACACCGGGTGCTAAACGAGCTGGGTGAAGCCCGAGACCTCGTGTACGAGCGGCTTCGTGTGTGAGTCGCCATGCCCGCTGGACGAGTCTGGAGGACGCTGTGATTTTGGAAACAGGCGTTCTCAAATGCTCTTTTTCCGCTTTGCCTCGGAACTCTCGCTGAACAGATGCTGGAGCTCGGGCCGCGTGCTCAGCACCGTCAGGACCATGTCTGTTGAATTGAAAAAATAAACTTATTTTACTTATAAAATCGGCTCAACGGTTAAGAATAATATAATATAGGTTCCTAAATGGCCATTTGTGATATATATATATTAACGGACTGTTGACCGTATTTTTATACCGGTTGAGTAAAAATTGTTCTGTTTTAAAGGCTATAATGTAAATTGTAAATTACTGCAAATTTCAATTAACCATGCCCTTTATTTATATTCATTTTCTATTCATGCAGAATTTTATGTAAATTTGTCAATTTGTGTGGAAATAAGAGCATTGTAAATGTTTTATTTGCAATTTTCAATTAGAAAACTGAGAAACTGTTTAATATATTCAACACTGCTCATCAAATATATTTGGAACGTTAATAACAATATAGAATTCTAGAATAATTTAATAGTGTACCTAGTCGGCAGGTTAGGTTAGATTAGACAATTCATTGAAAAAGATACCAATTCTACTGTATATATCGAAAAGAGAGACAATAATATTAATTAAAACAGAGAAACATCTTTTTAAATTAAAAAAAAAATATCTTTAGCCGATCTATAAGTTTGAAAGTAAATTTATTAAATAAATCAGATAAAAAAAGGCATTTTAATAAATAATTACTTGTATTAAACCAGCATGAATTATATAATGTAAATGATATAATTGGATCGTAAATAATTGTACTTAAATTGATTTTTAAGATTATGATTAAGGAGAAAAGGTTTTAGATCAGTCGTAGAACGATCCATTACTACTAAACTACGTTACATTTTTTCATATCTCTAAAACTATTCCATAATCAATCGAATTATTGATTGTATTATTGACATATAGATATATATTAATATTTAACCCATTATTCATTTGACATATAAAAAAAGTAAAAAAATAGCTCATTTTTCGTATCATATAAAAGTATATTAGTTTATGCATACCATGACTAACAGTATTGCAATTGAATTCCCTCGAAATCTGTTGGAAAATTCTGTCTGATTCCTCTGGACCTATGCTCAGTGAAAGCAACAACGCTTTTCTCAATTCCAAGGAATTTAACGAATAGTTTGCATTAGATTTACAAACCTAAAATAAATTGATTAATATTTATTATTATTATTATATATATATATATATATATATATATATATATATATATATATATATATATATCAATATAAACCATTACTAGATTCTTTTTTTAATATTCTACCGTTTAAATTTCAATATTTTATTTCATTATGCAATTTCTATTCCACTATTTAATGATAAAATTAGTTTAGAAGTTAAAAATTTCATAAACTTATTGAAAACATACAAGATCATTTGTTAGATATATTGCATTACGTTTGCAAGCAAAATATTTTCAAAAATAAATTTTTAAGTAGAATTGACTTTATTTCGATAAAAAGTAAGAATTTATTGTTAACAGTTTATAAAATATATAAAAGATTATAAGAACTTTTTTTACTGACATTTCTGTTTCATCAGCTTTTTGTTAAATTTTTTTACCAATTTAATTTAGCCAAATGTTAATTAACTTCAAAATTTACAAGAATACTCATTATTGGCATTAGTTTATGATTGGTTTACGATATTTCTCGCAAATTCATTTTATAAATTCTATATTAATACCAACCTCGAATGCAGTTCTGACCATGTCTAGCTCCGTGTTTGCGTTCGCTATTGCCATAACGGTGAAAACGTATTCTTCAAAATCGATGACCCCACGATTATGCTGTCGAAAGAGTAAAATTTTCGTGTCAAAATCATTTGTACAAAGCCAAATATTACAAAATAAATTAACGCCTTAAATTTCGCGCCTGACCTTATCGTTAATTTTGAATAAATACTGAGCAGACTGATTGTTCTCGTCCAGCATGAGAAGTTGCGCAAATTTGTGAAAATCGACCATATCCGGAAGACCGTGGCAATTTTTCTGCACCAATTCCTCTTCTGTGTTCTCCTTAAGTAGCCTGCAAAATTTGAGTGTTATGAATCACCGAGTAAGCAGTTTCTACGTATCGCAATGCTAAGTTAATTGCATTTTTAGTGTTTGAGAAAATCTCCATCTTTGCAAGTGAAATTTTTTTTCAAAACCAATAAATAAAAAGTACAGTTTCGATTTTTTTTATCATTTATAATCAAATAAATGATTGATTGAAATCATTAAATTAAAATTCGTTATCCAAAAAGAAAAATTGAGAACAAGAAGAAATATAAATAATAAATAAATGAAATTTTATATCTTTCGTTAAATATTGCACTTGTGAAATTGGACATTTATACCCAAATCATTATGAGTTTTCGTATATTTACGTCCAAGAATTTATTAAGAAGAAGAAATAGGGCCACTGCCCTTATTAGCCAAACTTACCCAAGCTTGAAACGAAGCTTATGCGTCTCAACGATCGTCGAGGCGTTCGGTATGTGCAGCTGGTGCGCCTTACTGATTATTCGGCAATCGTCGTAGGTGTAATCCGAAACGGGAATTTTCAGCGCTCTAATGTTCAAAAGCAAACAGAAGCGTCGTAATTTACAGTTTAGCCTTGCACCCGTGTGCGAATGAAAAAAGTCAGGGATAGCAATTTTTTACTTTATATATATATATATATATATATATATATATATATATATATATATATATATATATATTGTAAATAGCAAATATCAAAATCTGTGATTTTCTTTTAAGAAGCTAGTTATTATATGTTAGACATTATCGAACTATTTCAATTTTTATTTCATTCCAGAAGCTTCGTTTCTGTAATACGAAATACGAATAAATCACAATCAACAAATATATTGAAATCACTTGATTAAAATATATGATTATTAAATAATTATTTTGAACGGCTATCGACTCGCAAAATTAAAAAATTGCATGGGCAAATATTTTGCTTGAACTATTGCTAATAAAAATTACTAATAAAATGAAATATTATACTAATTCTTTTTTTATTCTATAACATCCGGCATTTACTTATTTCTATTTCAAACTTGACTTATGTGAATGCAATTAGTGTATCAAATAACTATATTGATTCATAATGAAAAATATAATTGTTATATTATTGTCAATTGAAATAGCTTGTTCAAATTTAATGTCGTTAAGTTACAGATTATGAAATAAGCCAGAGATTCTGAAGCTCTTATACTTCGTAGAATAACTTATATATTAAAATATTATAAAAATATCTGCGTATTAAAAATATTAAAGATATATTAATTACAATCCAGAATTTCTGAATAAATTATTTTAATTTTACACGAACATCGCAAGATTTTAATTTATTGATAAACTTTTCGAGTCAGAAGATCTCGGTTCGGTACAGCTATATTAAGATATCAACAATTATTAGTGCGAACATGTATTATGTTCATAATATGCCCAAAATATATTGCGAAATCTGATATTCCTACAGTGTACAACCTACATAATGGGCCAATTTAATCGAAGCACCAAAATATGTCAGTTAGTAGGTTAAAAAATTGTTTAAGTGATGTGAATCAAGATAATGGAGATCATTTGACTGGACTCATAACTTTGACAATGAGATCAAATTTGAAGGTGATTTAATAGTCACAGTCATTATTTAAATTAGAATCACTTATATTAAGTCTCGGATTCTGAAAAAGAGGAAACTCTGCATTAAAACAATTATTCAATTTTTATATATCTGGTAATGCTTAGTTTCATAGCTTCGTTTTACTCAAATTTTTCTCCTCTTTCAGAATGTCAAAATTATCGAGAAAAATAGGGACTCCTATTTAAAAAAAAAAAGTAATGATAATAATAGCCTTCAAATAAGATTGGACATTGATTCCCACGTCAGTAGGTTATCAATACAGTCAGATGACCTCGAGATGCCGAATAATTTTTGTTGTTTATAATAATTTTTACTATTCTCGTGCACCGATTGAAGTGGTCCACTCTGTGTATACTCATAGTTTACGCACAGGTATCTTTCAAATAAATATATACAATTGAATTCCATCTTTACGCGTGATAATTATACAACTCATCGAATTTAAACATCCCATTGCATCAAAATTTGATATATACATTACTAGACTACTGCGAAAGCTTTATCAGTCTTAATGTTTTGTCAGCGAATTATTTTTTTTTTTTTATATTTAATTTTGGAACACGTTGGACTGTACTTACTCGGCCATCAGGCGTCGCACGTTATTGGCGTACAGCTTCGGATCCAGTTTTTCGGCCTCGCTCGGCTTGTAGACGGGGAGAAATTCGATTTCGCAGCTGGTGTTCAATTGCGTGAGGGTCAGCCACAGCAGTTTCAATCTGTCAAAGTGACGGAAAGCGCGTACTTTATATAGGATATACTGTGTATTGTTTAATGGTTGCTGCACGATTTCAAAACATTGGAAAAATTCCATGTTTTATATAAGTCAAATTTTGTATGGCAATCTAATGGAACGGTGGAAATCGTATTGCGGGAACTGATGATTAGATATTACACGGCTATCTACAATGCTGGATTATGAATCCACAATAAAAAAAAACAGATCTTTTTAATGAAAGTTTATAACAAAAAAGAAGAATAGAAAAATTATTTTAAAAGTTTTTAAGTTGTAATTTTTTTTGTTTAATGTAAAATTAAATCCGCGTTCGAATCTACGACACGAGGACTCTTTATGCGGAAAGTGAGTTTAGCCAATCTAACCTATACTAGATTAAAATTTTGATATATCGATACATATTCTTTTTCTTCAATAAATTAATAGTTACTTAACTTTTCGGTGTTCCGCGACGTTTCGCGTTGTATTTATTATTAATTTTTATAGAAACTTCGTTAATAAAGTCAATTGAAATTCCGCTTTCGTTCAAGGCTTAAACGAACGATTCCCGTATGCCTATCCATAATAACGTACGTAAATTTGGTCGAATTCCAATTGACAACAACTGTTAGACAATAAATACGCGTTGCTAGATGTACTTAAAATTATTTCGATTTAAATCTCATTATTTCATGGAATCTAGCATTAATAGTATGGTTTTTCATTGCAAAAAACAATCCGTTTAACTAATTGTAAATAAGAATGTATACTATATCTTTACAAAGGTATATAGCCTCAAATTCTAAAATTTTCTATAGAATATATTTTGGAGATAATCACAGTTATCCCATTATCAATCCCGAACAAAGAATCCGCCATACTATCTATCCGAAAGCCTTTCCGGATAAGTTTAAATTGAAATTTATACGATCAAGTCTCCGATCTTCCATACTTTTATTTTATTTCACGCAATCATGAAACCTGTAGTGCAACAATATCGGGCTTGTAATATATATATATATATATATATATATATATATATATATATATCGCTTTTAAAAATTCGTCGACTAATAGAAATGGGAGCTCGAAGGAAAAATCAATTCGTTTATAGCCGACTTTCTTTTTTTCGGATACCTATGTATATATATATATATATATATATATATATATATATATATATATATATATTTAAGCACTTCCGTTCCGTCCACGAATAAAAAAAAAGGTCGATGTACGATCATTAATATCTATGTATATAAATCTTTTCTGATGCCGACGCCAGACCAGGCCTCGTTTGGAGTCACAAATAATTTCTATATCAAATTTCCATAAGACCGTTGCTTTCATTCTTTTTAATCTCTTCCTAATACATCAGCCTGTCATGCAAACTGCTCGATCGGTCCACGGTCACTGGCTCCACGTATCCCGAGCTTTCATAAAACGGTTGTCTGGCCGGAGTGGGGGGGGGGGTCAACTCGAGTTTCCACAAGTCTAAATTTATATATATATATATATATATATATATATATATATATATATATACATATTTCAATTCGGGAATAATGATTAATATACTATACTCACGCTCCGGGCCCCTCCCAGGTCCAGGTGACGGTGTCGAGTTTGTTGGGATACCTGATGCACACAGGCTGCACCGGCACGCCCGGGTAAAAGGCACCGGATTTGAAGGTGATCAGGCAGGAGCGATTCGTGCAGGTACCTTCTGGGAATATCATGACCTGTTGGACGATTGGATTTATAAGAACGTCATCGTTCAATAACACACCAACAATAATACAAATATATACGTATGGTTGGAAAGGATTCAGCGAGTGAATATTTTTAAATAGCGTTGAAATTGTAAATAATTACGCTCTTCGTTATATTTGCAGTATATTTGAATCATCGTATACAGATAAGATTGATGTGCAATATGTAAACAAAAAACATAGCAAAAATTCGTTCGCTTGAAAATCTCAAATAATTGAAATCGATCGTAATTTAAAGTTTTTAATGTGACGATTAGTTACAGAATCATTGTTCTATTTTACAATTAAATTTTCTTATCAGAAAAGAACGTTTATAAAAATAAAAATATTCATTAGGTTCCTTAATATAAGCTTCAACAGATTGCGTTTAATATTGTACACTGTAATTTTTACAAATAATCTATATTCTATTGTTTTTTAATTTTTAATAATTATCTTTGAATAATATTCAAATTTAATAGGTTTCATAATTTCACGTAAATATTCTGTATAATTCTAGTAATAGTTTGTGCGATACTCATCAAACTTATTCTTATAAATAATTCCCAATAGCAGTATTGTGGTATCTATACTAATATTTATTTTAAATAATGTTTTCATATCATTTAAATATTAATTTGTATTGCCACTCGATTGTAAAAAAGTTTCAATATACGAATAAATTGTCTATGCATGAAATTCTCAAATAATAAGCCATATATTAAAATTGCCATTTAAGAGCTATTTGAAGAGCAACGAACTGCTGACGCTATATGAAACGTTCAATCTGATACATTCACAACTATATATATATATATATAGCTATATTAATCAACGAAAGTTTTGTTTTGTAATGAATTTCTCTTTATATTAGAGACTGGACATTTAGATAGATAAAATAAAATAAATATGGTACTGATAATTAATAAAAACATTAAAAAGCGAACAAATACTAATATTAATGATAATAAAAATTCGCCAATTCTTTAAAATATTGAAAATTTTGAAATTCTCACTGTACCTAAATTTAATCAAAATAAGCACCAAGCTCAACTAAACGATCCTTTAAAATGACTCATTGTTTTCACTTATTCTAAGCATAACTGACGACTATATAGCAATTAACATAAAAAAGAAAATGAAATGTGTGTGTGTGTGTGTGCGTGTGTGTTTATACCTGAGGCCAGTCCTCCTTGGACGTTGCGCGTTCAATGATCTCTTTGACGGTGTTCTGGCGTGAATTTGGATCGTCCCTCCACACGTAGACGGGCTGCGTGTAATTAATTAACTCTGCAAACGTTGGCAAAATATATTAATCGATATTTTTGTTAGTATTTTCAACAACAAAAAAATTGTTGTTGTTTTTTATTATATCGAGAATTGGGATATAACGATGATATTTTTATATATCCGATGCAATTTGAAATTAATAAAATATGAAAAAAAAAACAAATATCCGATAGGTTATCAAATAATCGATAGATTTCCATTTGTGTTTGTTGTTAGATTATTAATTTAATAGTGCGTGAAACTATTAAACAGTTTTCCTCTTCAAAATGTTGACGCGAAATGTGGCAGTTTGCATTTATATTCTCAATCAATACATTATGACATAATTTAACAAAGAATTATAAAGTACAGTAATAACGCCGATGAAATCATTATGTTCGTTCCTTTAGTATGTTCAGATATAATGAATGGAATAATATTGCGATACAATGATTGATACATATCATAATGAATTTTTTAATAAGTATATTATAAGCTACTTTTAAAATTTTCTTCCTAATATAAGACGATCAATTGTTATTCTTCCTTCTCATTTCTAAAAAATGTTTCTGTATTTGTAACTTGTAGGATTTAAAAGTAAATTTAGAAACTCATATAATATTATAAGATAAATAAATATACAATCGAGTCTCAATTTTATGTAAAAAAATACCGAAATTTGTCGAGTCGTATACGCAAAACGAAAAATTTATAAGACTATCGAGTAATAATTTACGCATATAATTGAAGGAAATATGGAATACGCTTTTCGCCAAAATTTAATGTGTAATATTTAAATTTTATGTGTATTGTTTTAATATCTAAATAACATTTTAGTACTATACGTAAGAAAAATTTTTAACGCGTCTAAACAAATATACTTCGTACATATTAGTTTGAAATATAATTTTAATTTTTGAAATATGGAATTTACCTGACTATTTGTATTTATGTTAAAATTAATTTATGCACAACTTAATATAATATTGAAATGAAAACACAATGAAAAAAAAATTTCAGTATTAATTGATAAAATTTTATGCAAAATTATTAAATGTATGTTTAGTTCTTAATTCAATTTCCTAATATGACTTATAAATATTTTTACTAAGATAAAAGTTCCTTTAAATCTAGTTTTTGGTTTTTTTAAACAAATTTCCTATAAGTTACAGATACGTATGAAATCATATAGATTTTATTTATTGCTTGTGCTTTTTTATTAATAATATTTGCAAGCCTTTAATTAATTTTTATTAACTTTTATTAATATTTAATTAATAACAAATGTATATGCGAATTTGAAGAAAATAGTACAGTTGCATACAATCGGCAGCTTTTATAAAAAAATTTCTGTATCTGTGCATTAATTATTTAGAATATTATTATTCAGAATAAAAAGACAAAAAAGTAAAACGTATAGGATAATTTTTTTCATACTACATTTACTACATTACATACTTAGTGATTTATGTTTGAATAAATCCAATTTTTTTATGTTTATTTTCCTCCTGCACTGATTAAACCCTAATTTTTATTCGATATTAGTTTGAGATACTCTAAAAAATATTTCATATTTATTTCTAAACTATTTTTATTCCAGATAAAAATTTTGCAGCATTAGTGCAAAAATAAAAAACAATATTTTCCAATTATATATATATATATAGCTGATTATTTGGAAAATCTAGTTTATTTTTGGTTCTACTCAATATGCCAATTAATTGTTGAAATTTTCAAACGTATTCTAAAATTTCTAGTTAATATTGTACCAAACTGTAAAAACAATTATATTTGAAATATTGCTGAGTTTATCCATAACATGTTAAAACATGAAATAAAACATATTTTTTATGTATATAATTTCAGGAATATTTAAAATATAATTATTTTTATACCTTACTAGAAACACTTAAGAAAAAGTGTATTAAATTTTTAACACAATGTGATCGGAATGTCAATTGCACACGTATTGTCTTCTAATATAGTAAACCAATAATATACTACATTCTCAAAGTCATTCAACTCTACTGATTACACTAATAATACTACAATCATTACTGATATAATCCAACATAGTTGCATAAAGAGTCTTCTGTATGCCCAGTGTATTTCCTTGATTCGTCAAAGTGGTTGTAATTATAAAGCAGATGAAAATAATATCTCTATTGCCTCTACTGTCTCATATCATTGTCCAAATTACGTAAGATAATTAAAGAGGCTTATAGTCATATTTTCTTAAGATCTCTTTTTATAAAGGAATTTTGTGTAACATATCATATGTTTAAAAAATTGGTATAGTAATGGGGAGGGCGGTAATAGCCATAAAAACTATATTACATAATTTGATCACGACTCCTCACACGCCGATGTAGAATATCCTACTTTAACTTATACATTGTAATGTCTTGAAAACTATTGGAGATTTGAAAAATCTGAAATAACTAGGCCAATTGAAGGCTCATGATTTTAGTAAGACTCGGCGAGGCGAGAATCTACTTTATTAATAGGAATCGCCATTTTTTTACTAAAGATTTGAATGCTACGATTAATAAAAAACCCAGACATATGTGTACATAACCATGTTTCTAACAACCAATCTCATTTTTAAACCAATGATATATTTTAAGGATAACAAGGGCGAGTGTTGAAGAATGGGATCGTAGAATTTAAATCTTCAATAAAAAAATATTAGTTCTTAAAAAACAAGACATTCGTCTTATAACGTCTAATTATATAGCTCTGTAACTAAAATTCAGTCAGTTATTCTGAATGATTTCCTAAAAGATTGATAACTCGGCTTGTTGCTTTAGTCGCTTACTTTTCAAGATATTCATTCAGTCTGTTTAAATTCAGAATTAAAATCGGACACACCCTGTTCATCTAACTCTAATGTTTTCTGCTATAAATTATTAAAGAAACATGTGTCATCCGCACTTTCATATGTAGTCTTTTTAAATCGACAGCGGGATGCTTTGTTTTTGTTTGCTTCCTTTTTCTTTTTTAGAAGCTCTATGCTATATACTGAAAAATCCGTCACTTCCTATAATTAAACGATTAAATGGAGAGGACGTACTTCCGATATACGGATTCAGGCCCGACTCTCGTCTGACGATAATGGAGGGAAACCCGGTGACGTAGATGATGCCGCCGTCAATGAAGGTCGAATGTGGCGCCACAACCAGGATCGGAGCCTCGGCCCGGCTCGCCTGTTTGCCACGGACGACGATCTTCATACCGCCGGCTTGGTAGGTCCAGCGGCCCAGTAGGCAGAGCCACGGCACCACTTGCCTATATTTGACGGGGACAGGGAAAGAGAGATCCCCGGTTGGGGCAAAACAAAAAGTAGACAATCGTTTGTTTTTTTTTTCTCGATGATGCAATTTGCTTTTAGAGTTCCCGTACATTTTTTTTGTTTCTTTTTTGCGAATGGAGCGGAATGTTATCGATGGAACTGAACTTTGCCGACTTCATGTATACCGAGTTTCGCATTCGCGAATAATAATTAAAGTTCTTGTTTACTTTATGGTTACTTTTAAAATAGCGAGCTTGCACTTGACAGATAAAAATATTTTATTTTTTATAATTTTAAATCATTTTATTTAAATAATTATTCATTATGGAAATTATTTAAAAAATGGAACCTATTTTTTAATCGATATTTCGAACGTGGCGTCATCGACCAAATTCCAAGCGCAAGTTCATGTGTATATGATAGATATAGAACGCAGCATAAGCTGGCATAAACACTTAGCAGAAACATTGCAATATAATAACCATCTACTTTGTTTTATTTTGAGAATTTACAGCACTTTTGACATTTAATTTATCAATACAGCCTCGTAAATCTTAATAAAAAATGTTTACTATTGCTATATTTCTGTTGCAAGCCCACTTCTATACATTTTATACATAACTTGGACGCTCTTCCGTTTTCGTCGATTACGTGAACGTTCACAAAGTTACATTCAAAATAGGATTCAATTATAGACTGCAAATAAATTAATTTAAAAATTACATACAAAAACATTTGATTATTTTGTCATAAGCTATAATTTAAAAATATAATTAGAAAAAGTGCAAGTTCCGCATTTCCATTGATAATACGCGAATCATCAGAGAAAAGGCATTTTTAACCTTTTTCTTTAAATGAAAAATTACATTTCCTTTAAACGAAGGCTCAAAATTGAAATTAGCTCAAAAGAATAAAGTGAGTGAAAATTTTTTTTTCAAAAATCTTCAAATTCAAAAATCTGAGTAAAATATACCAGAACTATATATCATTATTATGAATAACATTTACTGAATAAATTAAGCTTGAAGTAAGTCGGAAAAGCAGTAATTCGAAAATCTTACGTTCCATTGATTTTAAATAGAAAAGAATATGTTTATTTCAAGAAGGACATGGAGCAGTACATTATTACAAAAATAATCTTTGTAAGTATATCCAATATAGCAATCAGTCTTATTAAAGAGTGTAGAATCATTGTTACAATATTGCATTACTTTTTAAGATAATCACAATAGCTTATTTAGAATTTTCGATAGTTATACCCTAAATATAAGTCATTCATACAAAGCTTCATCTGACGTTAACCAAGCATGGCAATATTAGTTGAACACTATAGATATTAAAAATTGTTATTTTGTAGCTGTTATTTTATAAGAGGCTTGTGAGTTAATAGTTATATTAAGTAGTACAGTTTTGATTATCCCATTCACCATATATGTACATATGAATTTTATATAATTACCATTTATGAGAAACATAATATTGTTTAATCAGTTGGTTACTCTAAATTTATTTAACATATAAATAGTATTGTTTACTTATAAATATGTTAACCAAGATCACCTTAAATTATGTTATAATATTTCGTAAGAAAGACTATAAATAGTATAATTTTTTAAAATAATATTTTACAAATAATTTTATGAGGGTATAAATGTTAAACATAAGAGAGGAATTTATGACTATAATAAAGGATGAAAACGGGTGACATGGAATTTTTTACAAGTATAGATAGTTATTGGTACATACAGCCAGTATTTGGGCTATAAGGTTATAGCTGCTGGATATTGTACAAATATTATTAATTGATTTTTAGAATCTAAACGTATACATCGGTAGTTCTCTTGTTCCTCCCAGACATCTATTTCATAACCTTCATATTTAAGAGACGCAAATAAAAATTATTTAATGTTTCACTAAAAACTAATAAATAATCTTAGAAGAATTGTCAATAGGACTTGCACCCTGAAGGGAAGATATATGTATATATATCAGGTTCCCGCGTCATTGTGTCTAAATATAAATGTGCCGAAAGTAGAAATACACGTTATGAATCATTTAACAATAATTTCTGCTTGCGTATTTCAATCAATTATATATACAAACCATGTACCGCACGTGGAATGTATAACAATGTTCAGTTAAATTAAGTGAATACTCTGTTCGAATATTATGAGGTATGTATTTCACGTGTCAATCAAATCACTTTCGGTCTCAAAAAAAGCTTTGAAAGGAAATTGGTAAATAGCATTTGGTTTATTCGGAATATTCAGATACATATTGGTCTGATAATAACGAGCATATTGCTTATATATACAGCCTAAGAAACAACCGTTTTATGATTAATAAATAAATACTACCCAACATTCATAGAGACCTTCAAACGTCGTAGTAAAAGTCTTATATTCGCAAAAAAGAATGGGAACTCAACGTATGAAAGGCATAAAAGTCGTATCCCTGTGGCCTTATTCCCGAACAAGAATGGGAACTCGAGAAATATAAGCAATAATATAACAAAACTTGTCTTTCTAAATAAAATAAATCTTAAATAATGAACTTATCTAAATAAGATAAATTTTCAATTTGTTAAAAGATCGAGGTTGATAGGTTCAGCAATATGAGTTTTAATCCTTCCAATCTCCTCTACTTGTCATTCTTTTTCATAAAGCCCTCATACCTACCAACCTCATTGTGTTAATGTATTTCAAATTTGTAGTTTAGCTCATGTGAGAATAAAGTAGAGCCAAAAGTATTTTTTCTACAATAAATCCTCTTGTTTTTTTAAATTGATCGAATTCTTATTCCTTTCTGCGTATAAGATTACTTCTCTGCATTGGAAGATTCATAAGGATAAGAGAAGATAGCTTCTTCATGTAAAACATGATCGAATCTACTAAAGGTTGATTATAGCGAAGCTTTAAGGTCTTTCGTCATTAGACTAAAAAATGGTCGATTATCGCGCAACATTTTAAGGTCGTCATTAAATTGGTAAGAAATCCCCTGCCCCTTTTTGAGAATGAGACTTTTTATTATCAAAAGTTTAACTTAAAATCTTACGAAATATACACTGTCCGTTGGTATAATGTTTAATAAAGTATATCGTTATAGCTTAAATTGTTACCACCATATTACGTCTTAATTGATGGTCATAGATACTGTACATATTGACCAATGTGTTTTAACCACAATTTCTGGAGGAGATAAAGTGGAAGCTATAAGTTTACGAAGAACAGGAGATACCAAATTATACGTCTAGACTAAAATACATTTAATATATCATCGTTATATTACATTAAACAATATACTACATTTATCGATTATTTGGTGTAATCGAGATATTTAATGAACCTGAAGCTCCTCTGTTAAAAGAATTTAATCTCCATATAGGAACATAAAGATCAAACCGGTGCGTACTTCAATGGCCGCTTGATGCAATACCCACATCGCTGAAACTACTTTTTAAATATATATATATAGACATATTTGAAAATTAATCATTTCAATAAATCTCCATGACTATATATGCAAAAAAGCAGCACATCGATATTCGCACAAACGATGAAAGAACATGTTGCCTTTCGATCTCGATATCCTATATATATATAGACAATGAATGCAAGCAAGCGTGTATATATATATATGCTTGTTTTTCTCCGATCTCGCATATATATATACATGCATAGCAATGGGGGAGGGGGGCGCGAGGAATTTGAAGAAAATGAACGTACTCCCGAAAAAGGGAAGCTGTCGTGTCTCGGCCTTAGCGACGATGCTCGGTCCGCCGAGGTAGACGACCGGCAAGGCGTCGAAGAAGCTGGAGTGGGGCGCCAGGGCGAGGATCGGCGCCTCTTTCGTGTCGGCCTGCTGGCCCTTCACCTTCAGATTGTGGAAGCCCCCGAAGACGAAGAACACCCGCATCACCCAGCAGAGCACGCCCCGCAAGTCTCTGTATTAGTTTTTTTTGTGTTTTTTTTTTTTTGTTTTTTGGTTATTCTCAGCGTTATTTGAACTATTTTACTATATATGTTTAAGTGTCTGCGTGTCGGTGTATACATTATCAACTCTACATATTTACTCGTGCTATAACAATTATTCTATTTGCATGCAGAGAGGGAGACACGCACTGAAGGGTTGTTTCAGTGTACAAAGATACTCAATTAAGTATACTGCATTCCTTGATTTTACTATACATATAAATGTGCTACACAATAACCGAAAAATGTCTATACCCGCGTTGTGGCCTATTAACAATTAATATCAAAATTATTTAATAAGGTATAAAATTAATTAATTAATTAATTCTTAATTATTCCTTTTCAGAAAGAAGACCTCAATTTTTGTATTTTATATTGTATTTTTAACATATTTGTAAATTAATTTTGTAAGATAGATTTAGGATGAATCAAGAATTTAAATGATTTTGAATCTTAAGTCTGAATTCGAGATTTTATAATGCGCTTATGGAACTGCGATTAGTTTATGGAAATATTAAAGCTATTGTTCGGCTTAGAAGATTAATTTATAACACGTTTATAAAAATTAGTTTAAAAAAAAGTCTAAAAAATAGAATCCCTGATAAGGCACCGAAGTGATTCAAAACTTTGGACGAAACAGATAGATAAATTCGGCCAATTTGATGATGGGAAAAATCGGATTATTCTTTGCTAACAGTGGCATATATTAATTTTTTTTTATTATTTTTTAGTTGTAGTTTTTATATTTCAAATTATATCGGGCTGGTTATAAGCAAAGACACTCTGATTGTCATTATATTTATATTATTTTACTATAAAATCAATGATTATATTATGGTTATTATAACTAATTATTATTATTACTTTATTATTTACTGTAAGACCGATAAAAATATTTATCAGTACACTTATAAAAAAAGGTTATCCAATTTTCGTATGTACGATACAAACATACAATGAACTCATACCGAATAATTTTAATGAATCTTGTTTTTTTTTTTTTATGATAATACGTCTGGTATAAAGTCAACAGTTTTTGTCAATTTTAAAAGGAACTTCAACTAGTGTATTATAGGGTTGGTATCAAGCCATCATTTGTGCGTTTTTAGTAAATTTCAATAATTTGACTATTTATTATCCTAAAATTGTTTTTTTTTTCTATAACGAAAAAAAGTTGATCAATTAATATTCATCAATAACATTTACGTTGAATTTGATAATTATCATATAAATACTCGAACAAAAGGAAAAATAGTAATAAAGGAAGAGTGTCGATCTCCGTTTTTATAACAAGCTTTCACATGGGTGAATTATCGAAAAATACTGGGAATATTTTTTTACATCAATAAAAAAACAAATGTATATAGAGATGAAAATAAATCTAAAAATTTTTCTTGAATATCTCGAAATATAAAAGCTGGGGAAAGGACTCCTAGATGTTTTTTTTCCAGATTTTCATTAATAAAAAGGCACGTGCCTAATGTATCTTCGAGATCCTATATACCCATGAGAAAAATTGTACGCAAATCAGCGATAGACAGCAACTATCCTTGCTTCCTGTATAAAATCCATTAAATTTTAAACTGTATACACATAATAAATTTAGAAAAAACTTTGAATTTAATTTTTATTACGTAAACAATAAAAAATTATCCGTCGTATTATTGTTTATTTATACGTCAAAATATAAGTTTAAACTCGAACAATTTTTTAAAGCGGATGATTAACTACTGATGCATGCCAGCTTAAAAAGAATCTAATTTAAAATACGTTTTCTTTTATAGGATCTATCAATATTTATCGGTGAAAGAATCAAGCCATTTGTTAAGCGCACAATAGACTCATTATTATGTTTAACAAGAACAAGAACAACAACAACAAAAACAACAACAACAAAAAACGAAAATCAGTTTATCATTGAATATTAAATAACTTTGTTTTGCACAACGCCATTCACAAATTATACAGTACGGTCTTTAAAAGAGAAGTATATGACATTCAACTTAAAGCACCGGCAAAGACAAACACCCCCCTCCACACACACACACACACATCATCATCATCATCATCAACGTGCATTAAACATTATAAATGCACGAACGTAAGGATTCAGCGCGCGTGCGAGTAATTTAAAGCTTGCGCAAGTTTAAACGATATATATATATATATATATATATATATATATATATATAGTATGTACTCCAATGCGCGGGCGAAGTTCAAGAGTATGTGATTGCGCGAACGCGACATTGACCACATCGATCGCCGCGATTTAATAATTCAACTATGCACGCGCTTACATATTAGTTGACGCTTGCAGACGCCCTCTGTCAGGTAATTGGGTTGGCCGTGAATTCGCGAATTGTCAACGATCGGAATAATTTCGGAGTTTAGAGCCCGCGCGAGCGCACAGGTCTACATCGTCGATGGGTCGCGAAAAGTTTACCAATGGTATATTTACAGTCACGGACCACGAGTGGTTTATAGTAAAACGAGATTCGGAGGAAGCAAAAAATTTCACTCGTCGTTTCGGAGAATTTTTTCAATCAGATAATTTTGACGGAAAGTCGAAAAATAGTACTTTTAGAATAAAATTTTACACGCGCACGCGTGTCTGCATAATTTCGTATTAATTTTAATTCATAAATTATATGTATTAAAATTAATGAAAATTACATTTGTTGATTATACTGTTATATTGTTACATTAACACTTGTGGAAAGTTGAAATTATTTAACCACACTTATACTTTTTAAACTTTTTAACTATTTCTATTGTTACTAGATAATCGCGTTAACATTGATAGGGTTGTATTTTTTTCTTGTATTTTAAAAAAAAGAAAAGTTCTGACTGTTTGCAAAGTTTCTTTAGTTTTATATCTATAAAAAAATAGTAATTTCGGAATAAAATTTTAATGAAAGCTATTATCTTGAAACCAAATAAAAAGCTTTACATTAAAAAATTAATTAGCCAAAAGTTACCAGAAGAAGACAAAAACTTTGTATTTTTTTCCCATAAATCATATAAATTATGATATTTATTTCCACTATTTTTTCTTTATTTTTAATTAATATATAACTTTATATTATATATTAATTTTATATTAACAAAAATATCAAGATACTCTTGATATATATAAATTTGTATTTTATATATATCACTGTATTTTAACGAATAGTGTATAAAATTTTCATACATTATAGCATAATAAAGAAAAAAACTTGTTAATTATTAGAATGATTCAACTGAATAAGTAAATAGTGTAAAGACAACCATCAAAATCCATGCAAAATTACAAAGAAATGCCAAAGAATTAATTATTATGTATGTGCAAGGCGCGTGTGTATTATATCGATTGTGAGAATTAGCAAGTATGTACAATAAGCATAAAGCACCGGTGAAGACGCAATGTTAATGTGTAAAGAAAGCGGAGCGCAATTTACATTAAATCAAGCTTTGACATGCGGTTGCGTAATAAACTCAATCGCACATTTCGTTCTGTAAAATAAAATCTTGCGGTATAAAATAAAGTTGCACGAGAGTAACATTTTTTTTTCGTTCTCTGTAAAGCATCAAAATGCATTGTTTAAACGAAAAAAAAAATAAGACATACGACGATTTTTCTGGTTAGTTTTAACATTTAATCTCTAGTAATTTTTTTATACAACGTAGTCTTAATCGAATTTTTGATTTATTTGGTTTCTTTTTTTTTTAATTTAAACAATGCTAGATGCTTTGACAATTGTGTTTTTTATTTTACACATAAAAATTCCCCGATGGACGTAGAAAAAATGACCTTAGCAGAGCATCATCGTTCATTTGAAAATTAATGAAATTTATCAGAAATAAAATTGGAAAAAGTGTTAAATACTTGATAATGTATTATTATTTATGCCGTATAGTAATAAAAAATATTTAACATCAGTTAGAAAGGCAACTGATACAGCGTATGCGTGCATTTAAAGAGTCTACGCGATAATTCAGGAATAAGAAATAAGTCATCAAGTTTCTGAATTCTTATGCGTGCAATAAAACACAAACACGGACAAACAAGTATATACTTGTATATACATATATAAGTATACGATATGTACACAAGAGGGTTCAAAAACTGAGCGTTTATTAGTTGTGTATATACTTCTTATATACCCGATGTCGATGCTTGATGCGTTTGAAAACTTGTGCATTATATAATCTTTTTATTCTCGGAGCGACAACCTTTTGTCTTTACAATACTTTTCAAACATGTCGCACTGAACACAATATATAAAAGTTTCTATTTCTTCTCGTTAAAAAGTAAACAATAGTATTGAAAGTTACCGCATTATCACTGCGTTTCGTCTGCATTGTTTTTTACTTCTACGTCCAAAAGGATTTTTAGAGATGATAGAGACAAGGAGAGAAAGAGAGTGAGAGGAAAGTATTTTATGAAGAGACTTACCGTCTCCAACCCTTGAGGGGGGCTCGTCGCAGATCTTCCTCGGACATTCCGTGGAGGCCGACGCAGGCCAGGAGCCATGCCATTATCACCAAAGCGGTGATCGCCATCAGCCTGATCGGAAGGAGGGCTATCGTCAGGAAGATTGCCTGAAACGAGAAAGATATAGCTCGTTATTATACTATCGTTGTAGAATACACGTTTATTACGGTCACGCCAAAGCTTTATATGTGTACGTATATATAATACCTATAGATGCTCGTTAAAAATTTATGTATTTTTTTTCACCACTCTAACCTCAAAATCACAACTTTAACGCGATTTTCCGTCTTTTCTGATGAAACATATATTCTAATACTAGTTGTGTAAGTTCATTTTACACAAATCAACATTAAGATGATGGAGCAAAAATCTGAAAAATAATATATTACAGAGAACAAAACTGTACACGTCTCTTATATGAACTTGTGCGAATGCTGGAATTCAGATTCATTGCAAAATTGCACTGTAACACATAAGAATATTTCTGCACTGTACAACAAAATTTCAAAATAAAATTGGTGATTATTATGAGTTATATATACGAGAAATTTCGGATCCGTGGACTTGTAGAGCTCGTGGTATTGGTAAGCTACGGGTTAGAATGCCTTGCGTTTGTGAATTTTGAGTTTGTATATCATAAGTTTAGAAGACTTGTAACACTATGAAAAATGTATATATATTATATATTATAAGAATGTATTAATAGTATATTTTTCACAAATTTGTGGATGTATGACGGACACCCTTTCACAGTATTTTTTTGCGAAAATTCAAAAGACAGCATAAAAAATAGAGGCACCGTTTTACATTCTTACTTTATTATATCTGACGATATATTGTAAATGAGTATCCCAATTTGTTGCGGAAATCAGGTGATCGATAAAATTGCTAAATATACAAGTGGTAGATCACTTTTAAATATATTGAATGTATAATATAGGCATAGTCAGTATAGTCACTATTCAGCAGTTGGCCGATATGCGAATTCTCACTTTGCTTCAAATTTTGAGTATAAATATTGATGCTTTTTACATCACGCTCGTATTCTCGTCTATATACGCAGCTATAAACTCAAGTAGCTTGAAAATTCGAATGCGAATTTTTATGGGTGAATTATTTGGCCTATAAATAATAAATACGAAATTTTTATGCAGAATTCTAGAATATAAGCAATGTACCTTTATTCATGAACTTCTTTTTGTTAGAATAAGTAAGAAGGTATGGGTCTGCGCCCATTTTTAGCCATTCAACATCCACAAAGTTAATAAAATTCTTGACTTACATCGATTGATGTAGAGTAAACAAATATTTTTATCGGTCTTATAGGCTTTTTTAGCAAACTAATATAGGATAATTTATAATGATAGTCAGACTATCCTTATGTATATTTACCCTCCATAGAATCTAAAATACAATTTCTAATACAGTGTTAGATTAAAATTTATTTTGTTAGTATAAAATGGATAAACTGCAGTCTTCGCAAAAAAAATTTTCTTCAGTTCCTGAACATTAGCCGAAGTGTCTCGAAATGTCGATGAACGGAGAAGTCATCGGATTGTCCTTCATTATTCAAATATTTACTATTCAACAACATTAATGTTAATTTTAATATTTTAGGTTTATACAAATAATTTTTTGTTTATCATCTCTACTTGACAATATTTTAACATTAAAGAAAATACAAGAAATTAAAGATACAATAAGCTTATTTAAAAAAGTATTTCTTTTTGCGTTTTTCTATATACGCGAACAATTATTTTCAAAATGAAATACATTTGTTATGTAATCTGGTATGAACTATTGAATACGTATTTTAGATGCGAAAATGACTTAAGTTTGTTTTAATTCTGTATTTACTTATTTTTTAATTTTAGTATCATTATACATGCGATATAATAATATAACCACTTATATTCTTTTAAAAATTTATTCAATATTAAAGTTTAACACGGCTAAGTGAGATAATTCGCTTAGTGATTGTCACACACACATACACACGCGCGCACGCACAAGCACATACACTGTCTCTTTATACAGTTCAGCAGGTATTAAATCAACAATAAAGAGCGAAAAAGGTAATAAAAGTATATATAGTGCATTTCTTTAAATGCATATAATTACTTGTGTGTTATTTAAATCTTAAGAATTATTAATTGCGATTACTAGTTTTTCAATCAACTACAGGATAAGTTCTAGCTTGAAAAAAACTTCATTAGCATTCGAATGAGTTTATATACATAGTACTTGAAGAATTACTCGGCCAAAGTTCTAAGAATTCCAGAATTGTGCGCCTGTATATATATACGTATATATATAATCAATGAACCAAAAAAGCGCATACTCGCTCCTTCGAGGCGGTCAATTCTGCACAACTATTATCCTTCGAAAGGCATTTGTAAAAAAAATAGTCGAGAGAGACAGAGAAAAAGAGAGGCGGGGAGGAGGGAGAGAGAAAAATCAATAATGACGCGGCAGCAGAAAGTGCTAGAGGCAATTGGAACCAGTTGCAATGTCTTTTTTTTTTTTTTTTTTTTGAAAAAAAAAACAAGTTCCATCGCTCTTTGGCTATTTAAGGAAATACAAGTACACAAAGGGATTTGCAAGAAAGAACAGAGAAAACATGCGAGAAATTATCTTTGATTCCGTGTATTTTAATGTGATTTAAAATAAGGATGAAGTATTTGTACGATTCGAAATGGATGTAAATGGGAAAAATGCTTTAAATAGTTCCTGAAATAAGAATTTTTTGCTGGCCAACGATTTAAGTCGTTCATTTTTAAAACATTTAAAGACGCCAGTTAAGTTAAACGATCTTTTTCGAATTAATTTCTGAATTTTTAGTGAATTTTTATTGCAACTTCTACATATGTAGCAATAAGTGGAATATTCATTTTAAATTAAAAATCGAAGGATTTTCAGTCAGAAAATCTACGCTCACATCCTTTTATATTTTTAGAAATAGTTAAATGGTGTAATCATTGTTTCAAAATCTTAATTTTACTTATATAACGAGTTAATTGTTATTTTTATTCAAAAGAAAATGTTATTATATAATAAGAACAAACGCAGCATTGTTCTCAAACTGTATATATAAGTAACACCTATATAAGTCTGATTGATCGACTTGAATGAAGCCCAGTATACATATTACACGTTAAAAAATAAGAATCGTATATTATACATACTTTTTACTTCAACTATTCCAAAAGTTTTCCGAAAATAAATTTTTTTCTATAATTAACATCTGAACGACTATATTCACTGCATTAAATGTTTTTATGTATATTATACATATTAATCGAGTCAAAAAATGTTGAAAATGCGCTCTGAGTCTGTTCGAATGATTGGAATGAGGGAAAGGGACACCACCTTCCATTAAATAAAGATTTTTTTTTCAAACATATTTTCAGGTAGTATTCAAAAATATAAATTGTACTTATGTCGTCTGTTGCAAACTATAAACTGACAAAGATTGCTACCGGTCTCAGTCTTAAAATTATAACTATAATGCTAGTCAGACTGCCCTCATCAATGACCACCTTCATAGAATCTGAAATATAAACTATAACTACTGAAAAATAATAAAAATACAAATAATAAAGATACTATAATTATAGTAAAGGATAGTTGGACAGTCCCCATCTCCAAATTTACTCGGTGAAATATTTCAGAATGCTTTGGCTCCTCATCAGCAACTTATTCTACGGGGTGAAAACAAGGACATACTGATGGTCGTTAAAATTATAATTATAATATTATTCGATAAGTACTCTGCGGCCGATAAAAATATTTCTCAGTTCAATAATTTTTCTTACACTTGGGACTCACTGTATCCTCGTTTCTAGAAAATATAGTAATTTTTGCTAAACTGTTTTCTTCATTCAGGACTGGATTAAATTATCGGATGTCACATAATAACAAGTATAATAATCCATATATTTGAGAAGTGTAATTCGTCAAATAGCGAAAAACATCTTTCAAAAGATTGCTCAAAGTTGCGTAAGGTGAGAAAATAATGTAGTAGAACAATTTTATTTCAAAATGAAGCGAAACTACAGAAGAGAATATCGTATATGATATTTAATACGAAATTAATAATCCACTGCAACCATTGATTAATTTGATGCGACAATATAGAAATAATGTATTAAATAATCCCTAATATCTATCAGGCAGCTAGATAAACAAAAAAAAAAGAAAATATTGATATCCAACTATCTTCTCAGTATAAAAATAGATTCTTCGTCCTGAAAGCTATAGAAAAATTAAAAAGTACGACCGAATCAACCAATCGAAGGACTTCCTGAATCGATTCGATCTCCCAACGCCGCTGACCTAATTTCGAACTGATTTTCCACATATATCCACTGTAGCTGTGGACTATACATAGTGTTCATCCAAATTCATATCTGGATTCTCAAAAACTCCGTGTATATAATCCTCGAATACCTTGTGTGTGTGTGTGTGTGTGTGTGTGTGTGTGTGTGTGTGTGTGTGTGTGTGTGTGTGTGTGTGTGTGTGTGTGTGTGTGTGTGTGTGTGTGTGTGTGTGTGTGTGTGTGTGTGTGTGTGTGTGTGTGTGTGTGTGTGTGTGATATTGATAATTTATAATATTATATTAGTACAGCAGGTATTTTCCGGCCAAGCTTGGAAACCCATTCGAATAATTTATAAAATGGATTTGGGATTAGGGTCACCAATCTCACAAACTATATATATCACGCGCTCCATAGTAATCGAGAGCATGCATTTTGTACAAAAAACTGATGCGTGCCTTATAAATTTTCACTGCCTCGGATTAAATTCGTTCACATGCAAGCCTAATATTTAGACATACATATATAAATTCCTCCTATAATTCTGGAACGGAGAACACTTTCCTTTCGTTTATCTATGCGTCGGTCAGCGAGTTTCAGTATCGTTAACGTATTTAATACGCAGACACTTTCATTTATGCTATATAGAATTAACTAAGCGTCACAGATCTCCCGCACGTACTTATCTTGGGAAGCCCGCATATTCTCTAATAAGAGGAAAAAAAACGAAATGTCCCGGATATAATAACTATAATAATCAACGAGTGTGCATGCGTATATCCGGTGTATACATATAACCAGAAGATACATCGAGCCAATGTCAAAAAAAGTATCAGCATCATAGCTGACGATCATACACCTTACACCTGCTTACACACACATACACACACGCGCGCGCGCGCGCCGGCGAACTTTCTCCCTGTGGTGCGGCAGATTTGAAGAATTCGGGCCGCGCGTCGCTGCGTCGACCGCGCGCGCGGATTGCGATGCAGCATCTCGATATAATACGAGGATCGATGTCAAGGCCAGTGGACCGGCCGACGCGGTAGCAGCGCGCACCTCCGGGCAGCACGTACCGTTCAGTCCGTTATATATATATATATATATATATATATATACACGGAAGGAGGGACATAGAGAGAAAGAGGTAGGTAGCTCGTTTGTAATTTCGGAACGAACGAGTATATATCGTTTGGTAGATATAGCTGTATATACATGATTCGGTTGCGTGTATATATATATATATATATATATATATATATATATATATATATATATATATATATACATACAGGGTGTCCCAAATACGATTGTTCACACTAGCGAATTGTTAATAAGCAGGGTGAAGTCTAATAGAAAGGTTGTGTACATATTGGAATGTTGCAAATATAGTTTTTGCGATAGGTGCCAATGTTCATCAGCCAATGAGCGAACGCTTAATAAAGCTCGTGATCGGGTTGAAAATCGAGATGGCGGGTTCGGATTTCAAGTGGAATTCGAAGAATAGTGGGAGGGATCAATGACCGAGGCAAAGATCAATGTAATTATGTAGAAATTATCTCTGATCAAAATTTCGAAAGCATAAAAAGCGTAAATATGTGGTTGTCTGCGTCTTCATCACGCATTTACGAGCGCACTCGTAAGGTTATCTTCAAATAAACAACTAAACATTTGCCTGCCTCGTTCGTTAGGCCTCTACCGGCTTTTCATAAGATAATGGACCAATTTGCAGCCTATTTTCAATTTCTAAGACCCACAATCGCGATTCAAATAAGCGTTCGCTCATTGGCTGATGCACAATGGCGCCTAGTGCAAAAACGATTTGCAACTTTTCAAAATCTATAAAACCTTTGTATTTGACATTATCCTGCTTATTACTGATCCGAACCGTATGAACAATCATATTTGGGTCACTCTGTATATAAGTATACCCCGTTGTTCTATAGCAAAATTACAAGGTATGTGCGACTGCAGTAAAATTTTTTTGGGAATTTTAAATAAATACAATTTTTTCAAATTGAAATCACTAAATATATATATAAATTAATTAATTAATTTATTGTCGAATCAACAATGGAGGCTGTAAACGACTACAATTGACTAAATATTTATTTAATATATACACAACGTTTATATGTTTTCGATTATAAAAAAATTGTACTGAAATGTATTAACTGATTTAGTTGAAAAGATATTTTTGAAAAAAAAATTATTAATTATCTAAACAGACTTTATTTAAATTGACTAAATCAGATAATAAAATTTAATAAATTAATTTTCTTAAAACCATTAATTGTAATTTAATAAGCATAGTATAAATTTTAATACCTCATTTGTTAAAAATAAAAACGTTGAAAAATTTCTTGCCAGGTGGACCATTTTGGGCTTTTCCACTCACATATGATGCGCGACTCTGTCGGTTACTAAGTAAATAAGAGGTCTTTACCATTTATATATAAAACTTGAACGGCAGAATACTGCCGTTTGAAATTGAGCTGCGTTGCGTTATAAACAATACAAATATAATATATAACATAAAAAATGTATATAATACAATAGATAAGAATTTCTCAAAACAAATATTTGTTTGTTTTTACATCAAAAAATTATTTCAGTCTTTTGAATATATAATTTACTTATTGTGAATCAATAGTTTAATAATGGTATATCGATGAACCATTTATTTAATTTTAAAAACATTTATATAAATCTACAACAATTTTTAGAACGAATTATGTATTTTGAGCGTGCACAGGATTGTATATAAAATTTCTTTTTGCAAATTGGAGCGCCTCTGTTACAGGACGTTATATTCTGATTTTATATATTGAAATCAAAATCCTAACCAACCACTTTCAGATTTTATAGATCAATTTATTTAACGCCAAAACCATCAAAAACTCATACGGTCATTCTCAAGATTAAGTATGTACCTAAGTCGATTTTTACCAGTCAAGCAAATGTACACCGATTTATGCAATATTATATAACATGTAAACGTTAAATTATTATACGAATCTTAGTAAATTATACTTATTTGAGTCTATTCTTCAGTGTTCCAAAGGTTTAAGCGAATATATATAAATATATATATATATATATATATATATATATATATATATATATACACTTATGATTTAAATTCGATAAGACCATAGAAGAAACAATTGTAAATTTTGTTTCGGTAAAATTAATTTGGTGGCATTTTTGAAAAAAATTCTGATATTTTGAACTTTTTTTACTACTCAATTTTTTATCTTCAACACATCATTAGAGATACGCTAGGAGTATGAATGTACTAAAATAGACGTACTTATATAGTTTATAAATTTAATCATTTACTTATTAAAGTTACTTGCGCAATATGTTTTACAAAAAATTTAAATCGACGATCCAAATATTTAGGTTTTTTGTTGTATTCATAAAAACTTTCTATATTAAATTTTGATGAAGAGTGAGTGAAAGAGAGAGAGAGAGAGAGAGAGAGAGAGAGAGAGAGAGAGAGAGAGAGAGAGAGAGAGAGAGAGAGAGAGAGAGAGAGAGAGAGAGAGATTATACATATTAATCTCTGTAACATTACAATATTAAATGTATTTTATTTTCTTAAATTATATATAGACTTATTAATGTTTTTATAAAAGTACAGGAAGCAATAAAACAGGAAGTTTGGCATGTAAATATAATCGACGCTTACACTTGGATGGTAGTTTTCAGTTCTATAATAGCGGGGAAGCGGTTTCTAGTCTTTTTACGCATTCGACTATTTTTGAATTTTGCATCTCTGTAATTTACAAATTGACTGCTAAGTAGTTGTTAGGCTTATAGTTGGATTTCTTGATGTAAACGCAGATGATTATAACATCGGACACCATCGATCCATAATACAGGATGGAAACAATTTCATGCAAAAAAACAATGGAATAAGTAACGCATCCGCCAAAGTTATAAGAAAAGTATGAAATCTTTGGGTAAGAGAAAAATAGCGAAATAAACTTCAAATAACTCTCTAGCCGGTGTTATTTTCTTTCTTCAAGCTGATATTCGGCACCGTAAAAACTAATGGAAAGGCTACTTTCACAAGGACCGGGGGAATTTTGAAAATTCATCGTTCCTAATACCATACGCACGATAATAAATATAAAATTATTTCACATAAAAGACAATTGCGGACATAAAAGTTCGGATAATTTTAAACACTAACAAAAATTTGCATCAGATATTATACAGATGAATGGTTTAAACGTTAAGCGAAAGTTAGAAAGATAATGATGGAAATAAAATAAATTTACAAAATGAATGTGTGTGTGTGTGTGTGTGTACGTGTTGGCGTGCGCGCGCGCGCGCGCGCGTGATCAGTGAATTTGAATCTCCATATTTTTAAACAAAATTTTCAGTTTCTTTTCACACGAGAGTTATAACTTTAAATATGATATTTAGGTTAACTTATACGCTGCGCCACGATCGAGGTTCGCATAAACGTCGTAAATGTATTCATGTCGATGATTAAGAGTTTTGAATAAATTTTCTTTTATTGGCTACACAAAAAAAAATTTCGATTCTACAATATAATTTCGATGTCGAATAGTGTTAAAGGTCTGAATGTTGTTAATCGTTCTTTGAAATTATGGATGTAATAAGAGATTTTATTGATTATTAGCAGAATGGCCAGTGGTCGCCGACAAGATTCATCTATTATTCGTTAGAAAAATCAATGATTCGTAAAATGAAATTGAAAAATAACTTTTTGAAATATAACGTTCCGATTCGAATGATACTATGCTCGGTTCAAGAATAGAGTAACAAGTAATCGAACCTTTATGTATACGATTTTTAATTCTGTAATATATTTCAGAAAACATAGTCAGTGATTTACGATGATCGAATTAACCTGTACATATATTTAAATATAGATATATAGGACATAACAGATGGTGTATAAACTTTCTTTTCAAAAAATTCAAGCAACACTTTTATAGGTATCCAGAATTATAATTAATGGTAAATATATTCTTGGCGTATAGAATTTACTGAAGACGTCTATTTTCATACTCGAAACCACCCTCGTTAAAAAATAGAAAGTCCATGCCCCGCAACGGCCTTTTAAACCGATTTTATGTAAAAAATGTCATAATAGCACACTGAATATGATTGACTTCATATATACGATCGAACAACAAAATATTCCATTTTTGCTCGAACCTGTACTACAATTTTTAAATCTCCCAATTACATTAATTATTTTTCAAATTTGCAATGACTTAATGCATTTCCGCGTCTTTCGCGAGGGGTTCTTCATATATAAATATTTCTGCAACCATTGCACGAGATAAAGATGGGAACGTTGCCGAGTGCCTTTTTCATCTTGCAGCTAACTTTGTTTACGATATATATATACGGGAACAAATAATTCTATATAATTGCGTCTAAAGCGTTTTATTGATTAATTGCAGAAGCCTTTTTTTAAGGCAATAAAATAAATTGTAAGGTACTCCGTCCTTTTCAAATGTTCGGGTAGGAGGAAATTCCGTATACAAGTTTCGTGCCAAAAGGTGCGAATCGATGAAGCCGTAAAAGAGGCTGCGAAATGTAAAGGACAAATATTTCATTTACGCGCTTTTGCAATCGTTAAATATGCAAAAATTAAAAGCATTCCTAAAAATTCCGTTACACAAATACTGCAGCGATTTTACAGCATACATGCTGATAAAAATATGGGAAACGAAATTTTACATCGAAGGTTCAAAAATCGATTCGAATTTAAAACTACAACAGCCTCTTAAGCTTCCCAACACGTTCGGTCAGTTCTAACCTCTGCAAACTATTAAAATAATTTAACCTTCTGAATGCCAGAATCTTATAAACATGGCAAATCGGTATAAATAAATTCTGCGATATCTACAAATGACCCATCTTTACATGGCCAATACTTTATCAAAAATATTTCCGTAAAAGTGTTCCACTTGCGGTTGTGCTCCATTCATTTTCACATGGCATTTATTTACGACGGTTTCGGAAATTTTGATTACACTAAAAATGTTTGAAATACATTTAACGATGTACTTCAAGTTCAAGATTAAAACGTTCGAACCCGAGATTTCAACAGATTTAATTTAGTTACGAATTTTTGTGAAAGATTAGTTACATTCAGGATTTCCAGCCCTATTTTA
Organism: Sycobia sp. Sy_11; assembly: GCA_018907035.1. Classification (NCBI taxonomy): domain Eukaryota; kingdom Metazoa; phylum Arthropoda; class Insecta; order Hymenoptera; family Epichrysomallidae; genus Sycobia; species Sycobia sp. Sy_11. Next base: position 7,265,263 of record JACCIC010000004.1, read on the forward strand.
TACTCGATATTAAAATGTGACGATTGCAAGATGGTGACCAACAATTTTAGCAATTTTATATGATGAGTTTGTAATACTTTGTATCTGTGATAATGGATCTAGCACATTCTAAGAAGAACTAGCCTTCTTCTAAGAAGCTATGCAAATAAAGGCTCTGAAAAATCTTTTAAATTAATCTATTTTGAAACTTTCTAGAAATATAATAGCGCTTCAGTATAGGACAAAGTACACGGCGAACTCGAAAACACTAAGCTAATTATAGTAGTCTTGGTTTTTCTACATGTCTTTTTGGTCTTTTTTGTTTTTTGTCTCTTTGCCAGTTGCTAATCACCTTCGAATTTCTTATACTTTTAGTCTCTTAAAAATTATAGTTATAGCTATATACATTTTGCATGATAGAGCATTTTGTACCCAAGATGATAATTATGGTCTTGTGTTATCTTATTCGAAGCATATTAGATGCTTTTATCTCCTCATTACGCAGCTTTATATAAAGTAGCGAATCTCTCGACAAAGAATAGAATACAGTTTAAAGACATATTGGAAACAATAATAATCTTATAGAATTTGATCTATTGTGTAGCAAGTGTCTAACATTTGATCCAACGATCATCAAATGTACAGTCTGCGATGCGGGAAAGAAATTTTTAATTTTTTAAATATTTAATTCATAAATTTTCATTTACTTATTTATTCATATAGCTATAGATCTTTAAAAAAAAAACAGATTTCTGATAAATTATGCATGAGTGTTTTGTATACAAGAAGTATTAGAAGATATCAAATAGAAAACAAAACTAAGAACTTAAAAATATAAGAGAGATTAAAAACAATAAAAGGAGCGAAAATAAGTCAAAAAGTATCAAGATTACATAAATAAAAGACAAGAGAAAAAGATGAATATAAAGACTATATACGCCATGCGTACAATACTTAAATGGATGCTACTATAGATTTCTATTTATCCTTACTTCTACAATATTCTCACAAATTCTACAATGTTTTCAAAAAATTGTAAAATTTGGGAGGTTTTTTGAGTAGACTTATTTGTTTGATAGTTTTCTTTATTTTATTATTATTTATTAACAGTGTCACAATTAATTTCATAAACATATATTTCAAATAGAAAATTGTTTGCTTCAGTATTTAAATCATATACAATAAGAAAATATGAATTTGTGTTAAATTATAATTTTGAAAACATTTGATAATTATGATATTTATGTATCATTTACAGAGCTATGTTATAAAGTAAGCAAACGTTTTAATCCTGAAAATCGTTCGATCGTAGAATTTCTTATGCTGTGCACGTTAATTTATCTATGATGAAAAATTGCGTGCAATCGTGATGTGAATTCGAGTAGAGAAATAGCACGTAACAGAATAGATCGGAGAGAGAAAGAGAGAGAGAGGCTCTTGCGTGCACTTTTTACAGCCGCTATATATGCGCTATACGAGCATTTGAACTGTCAAGATCGAGGTTACGATCATCTTTTCTCTTTCTCGGGGAAATGGTTTATAGTATATATTATAAGTTTTCTCTTTGGCCAGGCACGGAGGATCGAGAAAAGCGATACCTATATTGTTGTTATATTCTGTATATCAAAATCATTGGTAATTTATGCGATTTTTACGGCCTGTTTAATTTTTAAATATTTTTTTATTTTAATTTTAATCAAATTTGCGTTCTAGATTCATACTTATAATCGACAGTTTTTATACTATCATAAGTATTGCTATCTATGCACATTCCGAAAGCATTCCTAGTTTTTATATCCTGTTTCCGCTGCAAAATTAAGAAACTTGTTTTAAACAGTCAACTAGTTTTCGAAGAGACCTTGAAGATTAATAAATACTTGGCAATGTAAACGATAAAAAATATGACATTGTTTCGCGGACAATTACTTTTACTAGACGTTAGGCGTCAATTAAGAAAATAATGATTGCGTAAACTACATAATTATATGAGTATAATAACTAAACTGATCGTAGTGATAAAATAATAATAAATATTTAGTGTGAATTTATTTATACACAAAAAAAGTTTTCGTTTTTGATCATCGTTAATCTTCAAAAATAAATTTCTCGTCTTTCTTCTTTTCTTATAAACGAATGATTATATATATATATATATATATATATATATATATATATATATATATACACTCACACGCGTTAAATTTACTACATATGCATGTATATTTGGAGGAAAAAACATTCGTGTCACCGGGAATTAACGAATATTTGAGCAGATTCGCAACTGAATTTTAAATTTGTTCGAATTTTAGATTCAATTAAAAGTTTGAAACTTGTAAGTTTTCCAGCGCATTAGAACGATAAAGGTTAAATGCTTAAAGAATTGAATTTCTACGTGCATCCATATATAAAAGGTTTTTATTTTCGTTTCGTAATTATATGCAACCAGTTTATATGTTTAAGGTAAGTGTGATTGAATCGTACAATGACAATAAATGACTGGACTTTAGGCGCGGTGATTTGTGACCATTTACGCTTTCCGTAGAAACAGGGGTCTTTCTACTGCAGTACCACTGCACCTGCTTCAAATACATATAAAAATCGCCCGCAAATATAATTGGTTAGATTATATATAGTTATAAATACTATAAATAACAATATGGATTCGATTCGTCCATATGCGGTTAGAACGTTCGAGGATGCAATTTCTTGAACTATATTCCAATCTCGAGATTGGAATAGATATCGACCTCGAAGGTTCTTACGGAAGATTCTATTTGATATTCTTATTATTTTTACGTTACACAATATATATACATATATATATATATATATATATATATATATATATATATATATATAAATCGTTAAAATTACAATGGATACTAACTTCGAGAAATATTCGACTTCGAAATTTCAATAATAATACGAGCCGCGTCCGCCACACGCGCAACCTCCTATCGGCATTCGACTAATAACAACATACTCGCGTATTCCCGGGGGCTGCGATGAAATAATGAAATTTGTCACGTCGACGACGCGACGTGAATAATTCGCCAAAGCCCCGATGCTGATGCGCGGTGTCGTAAATTCGACTTACATTAACATTACATGCGGTGATGCACAATATATATATATATATATATATATATATATATATATATATATATATATATATACACCAGAGATTTAATTGAATGGTTTTACCGAGGTTTTACGGAGTGCATCGATGGTTTCGCGAGCTAAACTGCGTCAGCGTCCATACAAAGTTCTCGACCCATCTCATGTACTGGGCGATATATAATTATATATACACAAGACAATTTCAGCAGGACGCGTGCGAATTTTGGTAATGATACAATGAAAAAATTACATTCAAAATTTTTTCTCCAATAATTATTATTCAATATATATATATATATATATATATATATATATATATATATATATATATATATATATATCTCGGTGAGAAAAAGTAACGGCGTTGCACGTATAACCTCATTCCATAGCTTTGCCGATATTATAATACGCGGGCGCGCAAAAGCTGCGTGTTTTTTACGCGCGAGAACGATAATAAAAAAAGAAGAAGTTCGGAAATATAACGGATAAATCGTTATACAGCGTTTTAGTCGTTAGAGAGAGAGAGAGAGAGAGAGAGAGAGAGAGAGAGAGAGAGAGAGAGAGAGAGATGAGAGATGAGAGATGAGAGAGGTAGAGGGAGAGAGACCGAAACCGAATATAAGATTGTGGAACGGAATATTTTTTTTTTTAAGGAAAAAAACAGAACGGAACACTTTCTAAGTCCGGAGAGTAATAGAGTGTATTTGGTGTGTTCCATAATGAAATAATCTGCTTCATTTATATTAAATTTTTTCGCGAATTCTAGCTGATGTGTCCTGCATACGAAATCGTGTCAACAGAATCATCAATAACAACAAATCCCATTTTTTAAGTATAATATGAGTAAATATACATTAAATATACATTCAAGAAAGGTATATTATGTGTATATAATCAGTGTAAACTGCATATTTTTTGAACTTGCGATACAGCCAGTACCTTACATGTAGTAGGATTATATTATTTTAGACATTGTTACACGATGATTCCTATATATATATATATATATATATATATATATATATATATATATATATATATATATATATAGGATATTTGATAAGTTCGTAGATGATTGAAACAATTCTTCAACATTTAGCTATAGATGTTTTAAAAATCGAAAAAAAGGCAAAATAATTGAGTGAGACACAATCGATAATCAATCAACAATTTTTCAGTTTAATGTGTATAAAAAGTTTTTTATATAACGTCCCTCTATTTATGCTTCAAAATACTGGTGCTAATCAGCTACAGAGTTCTTCGATCGGTTTGTAAACAAATTATTAGAGCGGTGCTTATATCAATTGACAGAGACCGAGATATAAAAATGATATTTTATATTTATTTCTTTTTTTTTAAATATTAGAGCCGTTCTTATTGGCTTAACCGCAGTACAGACATCAGTTTGCACTCATATTTATTTACATAAATGTCAAGATTTATTTTTCAAGCAGTGTGCGTTGCTCGATGCGGACACGAGTTCAATTTCCCGTTATTTCTCGAATTATACGACAGAATAATTTTGCAAAAGATATTTTCAGGACTTTTCGAGATGTCAGATAACGAACTCCTCTATAGTATATATATACGCACTTAATACTTTTTGTACATTTTGGTTGCACTGCGTAAAATCGCTAATTCTATATGTGGTACGGTATAAAAAATTATATATACGAATGGCATTCTTATTTAGGCCTATACATACTTTACGCAGGCATATACTGAAAAATATTTAAGTACACATGCGTGAATATGATCAACATTGGATTCGATCTTTATTATTGCATTATCACTTTTTGATAACTATAGAGTTCAACTACTAATAGAGTTTTAAAAAGATGATAATTATTGCAAATATGTTATTATCCAGTCCATATAAATATAGACTATTTCTGAACGTAGAACTTTACATTCGAACAAAACGACCAGAATATAATATTTGAGTCTTAGTTCTTGCACTAACTACATGAGTTATAATACATATAGCATGTTTCTATAAAAATTCAACTCCAGTCAATAATGACAATCATATATAAAATTGTAAAGTATCAGTTTAACACGACACGAGCTCGCTCTTCGATAATTAGATAATTAAGAGATTCTACAATGGTGTGCGTACGCCACATATATGCATCTTAATATGGCATTGAAAAAAAATTTATGAATGCATTAAAGAGAACCGGCCGCGCCAATTGTGACCTACTACTGATATATATATATATATATATATATATATATATATATATATATATATATATTTACCGTTGATGCATGTTACACACGCACACTTGATATGGTCCAACTCGCAAAAGCTCATTTACATTATCACTGAAATGTTTAACAATTATTTGCAATGTTTAATTATTGTATTACGCAGTGTTAATTATTGCACTTATTGTACATATGAATGTATGTACAATTGAAAAAAATATTGTCTATTATCAAATAAATATTTTCTTGCTGTGTAGCAAGTAAACCATTTCATTAAATATAGAAAATATTGTCTCAATGTAAGAATATTTTAATTAAATCGAATGATTCTCTTAAATTTAATAAATATTTCCTTAATTTATAAGAAAACGATTTACTTGCTACAAAACAAAAAATATTTACTTGATAATAGAAACTATTTTTTTGTAAATATATACATTAATATAACAATAGACAAATATATATATATATATATATATAATAAATTCTATATCAATTGATCTATTTCTTGGTGAGAAATATTAACGTTAGAGTGCTTTAATTGCAAAAATTTTCGAAAATTTTCATATATATATAAGACCATTGTATAAGACAGTATCGAGCTGACAAAAACAACACATTATCATTCATTACTGTACATTGAAATCGAAATATATTCACATCAATGTAAAGTTAAAGGCGCAGTATACGCGACACTGACTTAAAAATTCTCTGAATTTCGTTCTACTGTCTCTCAAAGACACAGATTTCAATACGATAGCCAATCTTGTCGCAATGTAAAAACTTAAAATTCATCGGTGAGCGTGAAAGAGAGAGAGAGAGAGAGAGAGAGAGAGAGAGAGAGAGAGAGAGAAGCGTCGTTGCGGCTATTTAAAATGCACGGCTGAAACACACCAAGAGTTGGTAATGAACCACTTTTTCGCAGACCTCCCTCCGTCGCCCATTTAGCAGGTTCTTACTTACAATGTATTACTTACGGAATTCTCAATTCTATATATTCGAAATTTCTTTGAAAAAAAGAATCTTAAAAATGAGTAACTGAATAATCTTATAATCTCGTGTTTAATTTTAGAATTACAGTTATAAACAAAGTTTATAAATTTAATATTATTTATTTTATTATATAAACAAATATAAGTGAAAAAATCAAAGAAAATTCTCAGCGAGATGTAATTTATAACGAGAAAATGTTGAAATTAAAATTAAAATTAAAAATTGTACTTATGCCGACTGTTCTGAATTAAATTAATAAATATTTTTATCGATCTTACAGTCTTTATAATATAATCTATTAACTAAAATACTGATAGTCAGACTGTCCTTGTTTATATTCACACCCGATAAATCTGAAATAAAACTTAATACTACAATAAATTATGTTAAAAATTAAAAATTAAAAATAAAAATAAAATAATAAATAAAATAAAAATATTAAAAACAATATTCTATTTTAGTAATGGACGACTTGACTGCTCCCACCACTTTAAATTTGAATTCAGCTTTGATGTTAGACGTTTCAAACTGCTACAATTCATCCTCAAGAACAAAGCTCAGAGAATATTGAAGTTAAAATTAACGAATGAAATAATCCTAGGCTGTTTTCGTTATATAATTAATTTGAAATATATACATATATATATCGCTTATCTAAGTTTTTATAAAATAGTATTTAAGTTATACAACGTTGTGTGAGCAATGTGAAATAAAATTATTATACTTGCTGCAACGTTTCGGTGGTGGAATTCGACTTTTTTCAAGCAGTAAATAAATGATTTATTTTGTTTATAATATTATGGCATATATAATATTTTTTTTTAAACTTTCATATATAGAGAAGTATTGCTAATAATCCTTTTGTCAGTTAAAATTTTTATTTAAATAGTTTAAATTTACTTATTGCTTGAAAAGGGTCGGATTGCACCACCGAAACGTTGCAACAAGTATCATAATATTATTTCACATTACTTACACGATGTGGAATATAACTTAATAATATAATAATAATTATTTATCTATAATCACTTGTCATTCTAGAATTATTTAAAAGAACACATTACTTGTATTAATAAAATTTTTTCATAAAATTTACTCATTTATAGTTTCTTTAATATCCTTCTGTTGTTCCTTAATTAATAGATTATGTTACATGAAAAACACTAGCATTAAGATATATATATACGCTTCTAAAGATTTAGCGAATGAATCATTGCAATAAACTATACCAGTGTGATATGAATCAGGAGATTTTTAATTGCTAGCGACATTCTTCGAACGTTTGTATTAAAATAATAACTGAATTAATTTAATATTAAATCGACAAAATTACAATACAATGGGATCCTTCAGAGTTTATGTTATTCTAATTAAATTTACAGGCTATATTCGTATATACGTGATTTTACCTCCATTATTGTAGTGTGTTATAAAGCCTGAATAAAATTTCAATCAGCTTCGCATAGAAGTAGCCAAATGAACTTGCGCATGATTTTATAAAATGCAATGTGTGTATGAATTTTATTTGAAAATATGTGAAGTTTTACGTCAAAATATATAATTTTTATCATCGTCCAATACTTCTGTGAAACGTTGTAATATTCAATGTATCGTTTATGAAAAGCAAAAGAAAGAAAAATTAGATACCTCTAAGAGGATTATCTTTCAATATTAATACTGACTGAAAATGATATATGAACCTGTTCTAAAAAAAGGATATAATATATGAAGTCTCATTTTAGATGGCTGATGAGAATATTTATAAAACTATGGAAAATTTATTTAAAAAAAAAATTTAATTGGGAAAGTTGTAGAGTTCACAGTCTGATTTTCGAATAAAACATTCAGATCAATTCAAGGTCAATGCTATTATCCGAAATAGAATAAAATTTCAAGTAAAACCGGTGAAATTTAAAAAGTTTTTAAATCGTGGTCTATCGAATTCTGGTAGATGTACATGCATGGTAGCGTAGGGGCAATCGTCGTAAGTGGCATATAATTCAAGCACTACTATGCATTATTGGGCATAGATTAATTAGACCTATTTTTTAACATGTTATTCTTTCCCCCCAAATCCTTGGCAAAAAATATGAATTTTTCCGTAAAAAGACGAACCAAGTGGATTTTCAAATGACCTTGATGCTAGCCTTGGTGCTCGAACTGAAATCCAAGGTCACCGATATGTACCTCTCTCTGAAGCGTAAAAATTTTATAATTGAAACTTATTTTCGATCTCCCATAGTCGTGAAATATATCTTTTTTTTTTTAATAGGGTAATTCTGTATATATTCGTCGAGATGTCTCCATAATGTTTCTAATACTGTGTCGAGTACGTAAAGTATACTTTATAGACAACCGACTATGTATGAAAAAAATAATGTTCGTGTGCTAAATGTACAACTTTTATACGTGTGAAGAGTACTATGTAAGAATTTGGTCTTTATCTATAGGTATGAAACGTGAAAGGGCCCTGAAAACATCGACAAACTGATAAACCATTTTTACTGGCCCGCCCTTCTTTTGCAACGAGATAAAGCATTGCATATAGCTTTAGGGCATGTACGTGATACGTAAACATGAAAATTGCAAAAATTGCCCGTCAGTATATTGACATGTATGGCCACAGGGAGGGGATAGGAGAAACGATCGAAGTGCCCGTGGTGCTCAAAATATTATCAACTGTTGGATTATTTATGTACGTTATCTTTGTAAATTATTAAAATGAATAAATCGTTTTACTTTCTACGGTCTCAGTTACAAACGAAGTGGGAAATAAATTAGCCACTGTGGATCTTATACCTCTCCTAGAGCCAAGCCTAGACTACATCAAAGAATAAAATTGATCATAGCTCTACGCATATTAAAGTACTTACCGCACCCTTCCTTTTTCTTAATACGTATGGTCTAATATAGCTCTGCTAGATACAGTGTTATGACTTTAACTTTTTTACATATATTTTCATTATTGCAGAAAAAAATTAGAATACACAAAATAAAATCCAAAGTTAAGTTGACAATTTTGTCATTAAACGGTATTTAACGAATATCCGATAGTATTTTAAAAATAATTCCTATGTATCTAGCATCGATGCAATTCTCTTATTTTTATTATTTTAGAGGTGTATTTGTAAATTGTTGCTTGAAATCTTGCATGATTTTTGTCCGAGAGCTCGATCCATTGTTAAACGCCCAGAGAGGGCCACTGTGTATTATTGCGTCTCAAGGTCAACGAGATGCACACACCGCGGAGCATTGCGGCAATTCGCTCGCGCGTGCGCGCGCAGAGAAGCGAGTGCGAATAGACATAGTGGGCGTGCACGCGAGTATTTTTTTTTCTTGTAATTCCTCGCATCGACGCGTGAATTCAATGCCGCGCGCCGCACCGTCAACGCTCGCGCCGAATGCGCAATCGCGCGACTGACACCGATTTATTATGTCTTTTTTTTCCTTCTCTTTCTCGTTTCTGTAAGTATATACCTATTGTCTTGTATTGGCAATTTCAATATCACGCACGCGCTGCCATATTGCGGGCGAGCAGAGCTTAATAAATATATAGCCAACGCGAATTTACGACAAAAGTTGCAGCGAGAAGGCAGAGAGTATTGTTAATGTTATAACGAGATGTTTAAGTTTTTTCGCGTTTTATTGGATATCGAAATAAAATGAAAAATTTATACAGAATACATTAGAATGAAAACACAATGAGTGTTAATGTAAGATCTGTAAACGGTATTATGTATCTGTATTAGAGGCTGAGGTTGGGAAACTTTTCTCGAATCGTCGAAACAATGATGAATTATGATAAAATGTTCTATTTTTTGGATTAAAATAAAAAAATTTCGAAGAACATTATTTCATTTCAGCTTCTGTATGATTTGCTAATTCGCGTTTACCTATGTTTCGTTTTTTTTCTTCAGTTGCTTCCTCTTACACGCCGTGGATCTATAGTTTCCTAATAGGTTATTGCACAAGATAAAAGAATTACACAGCTCTAAAAAATTTCACAAAAGTCCAGAATTAGGAAACTATAAAAGTAACTGAAAAATTTTGATGAATTGATTGGAAATCCGTATTCAGAATTACCGCATGACGCTTATAAGTTTTCAATAATATTCTATTCAAAGCGTGGATGCAGATTGTTTTGGCTTTTATTAAATGATTTTTATCTAATATTATTGATTTATATTTATAGCGTATTCGTGGATTGGAATTTATTGCGTGTATTAAAAAATTTACGATATATCTGTACTATAAAGAATATTTAAAAACTTTCAAGTGTATTATTATATTGTATATTTTATATTTCAATTATTGTGCTTTTCTAAAGTGCTATCAAAGTAATAAATTGAAGTATTCTAGAGTAACGGTAAAAATCAATTGAGCTGAAACGACAATGTAATACTTTTTTCGTTTATTACATTTTAGCATATCTTACTAAAGTAAAAATGATCGAATTTGTATACAGTGCATAACATTTTCAAGCTTACGTGCAATTAGATTTAACGTTTTACTTTACAAAAAACTGAAACAATCTACTTCTGGAGTATTGATCTACATGATAGTCCTCAATTATAAAAATTCGTCAATTTTCTCGTTCTTCCTCCGTTTTTTAGGCCGTGAAAAACCCCCGAGGAGGCGTCGGGAGCACGAAAACGACAGAAACCCTACAAAATTAAATTCATACTTTTTTGTATTTAATAAAGTACGAATATACGAGTAGAAATAGAATTGTTGACTGAAAAAACGTCAATTCAATTTTTTTCGGTTTTCTTAAACATGTAAATTCAAGTTGATTACTTATGAAAAATAGTTACCAAATCAAAAAATGCATTTCGTCTAAATATTTCTTAAGCTTGCAAATGCCTAGTCTTAGATTGTAATTTCAAATAATGTGACATAAAATTCTTCTTTAAAAATCGATCACTACGAACTATCGTTTTGTTTATATTTTAATTTTCATTTATTTCTGTTGATGTTTTGCCTTTTTAAGATGTATTATTGACACGAACAGCGAATAGTGACTCCACTAACGAACAAGTCGTAAATTATAAACGATAAACAATAAAATTATGCCAACATTAATATAAATATATTTATTTGACTATTAAGTAAAGGTCGTGAGTTGTGTAAGTTAATAAGCCACAGACTGGCGTATAGGCAAAGACTGAAAATAGCGAAGAAAGCGAAAAGCAATTCTGATTGGGAAGAAAAGTATTACGCTTGTATAAACTAATTGTAGTTAAAAGAAAGAAGAGCTGCCAGACATTCGCATACAAGGAATTTCGAAGTATACATATACATACACAGTTTTAAGGTACATTTTTTGGCACGAAGCTCCGATGCGTTCCGCACATCGTTTGCAAAGATCGACGACACGCTGAACTTGCAATAATAAACTGAACGACACATCAGCGAAACGTTGTTTCTCGAGCGCTTCATCGTTAATTTAAAAAAAATTTACGCGTTAATTAAAAAAAAAATTTTGGATTTCGCGAATTTAATTAATCATAATTAAAATTAATATATACTGATACTTGTCATATATGTATAAGCGCAGCTTATGAAAATACATCTTTTTGGATATATAATTATTGCCTTCTTATTTTTCTTTGTTAGTGTTCTTTAATGTCTCCAGGTTAACAAATTTCTTTGTTCGGGCAGGGCTCGCCGCCAGAAAATTTAGACAGCTGGATTGCTTCTATATATAAGTAGTTTCTTTCTTTCATACAGATGGCTGATGCTGTTGGCAGATGCGGGGAGTGAACAAGAAACAACGGTCAAACTCATACAGGACTCATACATACAGTTTTTCATAATGTTATAATATATAGTATGTGGTAGCACGTAAAGGAATGAAAAACACGTATTTTTTATGGAACCATATTCTCTTTTGAAAAGGAAACATGATCACTAAAGGCATTTCCTAAAAAGTGATTTTCGTGTTCTACTCTTTATGTTTTTTTATGAGAAATAATTTTATTTTCTGTATCTCCTCTTTTTTGCATTTACAAAAATTTACCTTGAATCTTTATTCAACGTTATATTGTTAAATGTATGAAAAAAACTTAATTTCTTGTTTATTTAATTTTACTGACACATGTGGTACATAGATTATAAATAAGGGCTCGACTTCATTTCACTTAAGATGCAAGAATTTATAAATGTATATAGATTTATATTTAAGATTTATCTTATATCTATTATTATCTTTGCCAGTACGGAGGCAAAAAATAGACTCACAACGAACATAACTTTCACGTTTTACTGCTCTCGAAATCTAGAAGTAATTTTTTACCTTTGTATAATTACACTCAGCGTTCCAGACAACAGTTTTAATAATTATGGAATAGAGAAAAAGAGTACAAGGGGAAATAAATCAGCATTTCGCTCAGTAACCATAACTCATTTTTAAATATTCGTATAAGATAACGATAGATTAAATCAAACATTCGTTTATAAAATAAAAAGGAAAGATAGATCTTGTACAAATAGTAGTAATGAAGGAAATTCTCAAATGAATTAACAGATGTTTAATTGAAGAGGAAATATATCTATCATTTATGGTTGAGTAAAAAGTGACATCTGATATTCTAGTGACTTTTCACAAGTACTTTTTAAATCATATCTTTATATTTTTCCAAAAGCATACAAAAAATCATATTTTCCATTGGTGAATGTGTTTTTAACCCATATCATCGTATCTAAAATTACGATTCCGTCCATCCCTTATTCCCCAGTAGGAAAATTTTTAAGCATGGTAAATACAATTATTTAGAGAATTATTTCTGACGTAATTTATTTTTTATACGATGAAAACCCCTCTAAATATGCCTTATCTAAAATTAAATCAATAATTAAATCAATCACATTTTCATTATGATGATTTCAACAGTGAAACAATTATTTTTCACTGACGACCATCAGAAAACCTGTTGGAAAAATGTTTCATCCGGTTCAATCGGTAAACATAGTACAAATTTGATTGTTCAATTTTTTGATAAATAAATTGATGTTGGTTACCTTATAACAAAAATTTATACGCGTAGTTTACAAAGTGCTTTATCTATAATCTCTATATGTATAAAATATCATTTATAAAGTGTGAAAAATTAAAAATATACAAAAATGTTGTATGATTAGAAATGGAGAATTATAAATTACTGATTCAATATTGGAAAACATACGATGAAATATTAAATTCGTTGGGGGAAAGAACCGCACTGAAAAACAGCTGATTTAATGTGTGATCTCTAACTATTAAAATCAGCGAATTGCCAAAGCAACTATACTTCCAATTGGTAATTATATATATTTATTGATTCTCAGTAGTTGACTATACTTCAACTGACATTCTAGTATATACTGGCCACTGTACTACATAGATTCATTGATTTATTTGCAGGTGAGTATATAAACGCTTCATAAACTCATTCTGGGTTAATCTTTGACGCAGGACATTAATAAGGAGGTACGGGTTAAGTCAACACGCAATTCCTAATGCCGTCTATTGGTATTTGATAGTGTCTCGCAGTCTTTGATACAACGTTGCCAAACGTTGTTTAGTAAAACGTTCTTAAGAACTCGTATTTTTTATTACTCATTCATATTTTTCATATGTATATACGCGACGAAAAATACTATATACATTTACATTAAAGGAATAATTCTGTAAAGAAACCTATAAATAACTTTTGAAATGTTGTCTTATTAATAAAAAATTTCCGTTAAGTGTCTATAGCCAATTACTTTATGACATTTAAATAATGTTAGGGAAAACTGTTATTCTCCATAAGACTCCGTGTTCATAGTGTGATTTTAAAACAAACGATATATCTATTTAAATAATTTAATGAACTATCTTAGAAATTTAAACAAATGCTTTTTATACATATATTAAAGAATGTACCGCGAGTTCCATAAATTTTCGATCCACCTTATGGAATTTTACCGCATTTACATAGATTAATGACACCTGCTTCTAAAACTAATTCATACCTACTGTCGATTCTCTTATGCATCAACGGTAGAATAAAGAAGCCAAAAGTCATAATTACACGCGCGCGCGCACACACACACACACACACACACACACGCGCGCGCGCGCATATAAATGATTTCCGGAACAGTAAAATCTGGGAAAAAACCTATACCTCTCCTGTACACATCCAGCGTGTACGTGCGGGATATAACGTAACCACGGTGAGAGAAGGAGAGAGAGAAAGGGAGAGAGAGATAGAGTGAGAGATATAGAGGGGGAAGAAGAGAAAAAACGCTTTGGCTCTCGGTCACGGGACGCATTCTCATTCTCTCTCTCTCTCTCTCTCTCTCTCTCTCTCTACTTCCTCCTTTCCTCCTCCTCCTCCTCCTCCTCCTCCTCATCCTCCATCTCTCCACCGATATTCGTTTCTTGAAATCGCAAAGGTAAGCGCGTCGGCTGCGAGAGCTCGTTGACCGGTAAACTCGCGCGGCTGACCCACATTTCTCCTCTCTCATGCCTCCGTGGCGCGCATCGCGCTATACGCGCGCGGCGTTCGACGGGCGTACGCTGCGCGTCGCACTACATATATACAGTCCTGTGTCAGCCTGTGTACGTATCGTGTACCTAATCATGGGGCAACTAAGCAGATGTGCTGTGATGCTCTGTGAATCATCTTTATATAATTGTAATGACAGTTTTTGCTTTTGTTTTTCTCTTACATTCTGTTAAATTATCGAGATTAATTGTGGCTAAGACAATTTCTTCGTTATGTGCTCTATGTCGGATAGGCTTTTGAATGCTTTCATTATATAAGTACTAAGCTTTCAAATCGCGCGCGATTATTATTATTATTGTTGTTGTTGTTGTTGTTGTTGTTGTTGTTGTTGTTATTGTTATTGTTATTATTATTAAGACACTTCGATTCAGCTGTTTTTTCCAATATATAAATAGAAACAAATAATATAAATTATTTAAATATAAAATTTCCAATATATAAATAGAAACAAATTAACAAGTGTAATTTTTTTAAAGAATATCAAAATGGCAAGTGGCCAGTCTTGGTTAAAAATAATTTTGATGCTCTACGACTGCAGAGTCATCAATTATTCACTGATTAAATCAGTGAATACGAGATTACTGATTGATTAGTTGAATATTGAGATTGCGAATTACTTTATTCAGAATCTTAGTTATAATATTATTAACTAATTCATACATTTCTTATAAAGTTCCATTTAATTAATATACTTTATTAATGAATTAGATTCAATACATATTCAAATTACTTTCAATTTATTGTAGCCTGAAGCGTAAATTAACGACGGACAGTGAAAATAATTTCCTTTAAAAAAAAAAAAAATTCAGCAGAAATTGTACAATTTGCATTGTATTATGCCTTGATTTAAATCACGATATACTTTCTAAATCTGAATCAGTGAAAACTACTTGAATTACGTGTAAGTTCACTCACTGATGAAATCGACACCTGAGCCTAACACTATATATTCCATTCAAATCCCGAAGTAGTACAATCTCAATATCAATTTTGAAGCAAAAAGAATTCTGCTCGGATTTTGATGCTTTAGATATAAATAGCTGATAATTACTTGCAGGTGTCGGTTGAATCGTCTACTGATTTTACACTGAATCCAAGTAGTTTTCACTGATTCGTTTTTAGAAAGTATATCGCTGTTTAAATCAATGCATAATGCGCTTCAAATCGAACGTTTTCCGATGAATTCTTTTTAGAAAGTAGATTAAGTTTAGTGCGCCTCATTAATTTTCTCCCATAACTATAATAAATCGAAAGTAATTTTAATATCTATCAAATTTAATTTAGTATTCGAAGTATATTAATTAAAAGAACCTTTATACGTGAAATAAATCTGTAAAATTCTAAGTTTCTGAACCAGGCAAAAAATTAAACACAAAAATGGTCACTTGTTTGACAAAATAAACTTTGTAGAGTCAGAACATTACTTCGATATTTATCAATATAACGCAAGGGGTAGTTTACTGCTGAAGAATACATTTTTTTTTATTATGGTAAATTCTATTCTCTTTTACAAAAAGGAAGCATAATTATTTGAATGTATTTTTTTCAACAATAGGTAGTTAAATTATAGCAAACGATCGTTACAGCACACGGCGTGTAGATTCAATTGACGCTTTTTTCAGACTATTTTGCTCTTTTCGCGATAAAGCGATGATGTGGATAAAAATGGAATTAACTGTTTGCATACGCATTAGAGGTTTCTTCCTGTCAGATAAGGAGTCGATAGTTTTATAGAGAATGACGTAAAAAACGCAAGATTGGACTTACATTTCGAGTTGATCTTATAAAGAAGCCGCATAAATGTATGACCTCTGCTACTAACCTGTAACAATATATAAGATACAAATTATTCTCAAACTCTTTTCATTTTGATCGCACTGTTTAAAGCTATTATTAAACTATTTTTCGCTTCCTTTTCAATTGTTAAGTAATCAAATAATTGAGAATTTAAGTAAACACTGTTTCAACTTATGGAATAAATATCTAAATAATAATAAGTCAAATCGATTTCCCTCTTCTTTATATATCGCTAAAATGTGCACAATAATATATATATATAATCTGCTTATGTATTGCTGGGATAAAGAGCAAACGTCAAAAATTTTTGCTCGAACGAGTTTTACATATTTTGCCACTCTGCAGCTCTTTGGCTGTAAGCCAAAAAAATTGCATTTTTAGACATATCTGTAGACATCACGCTACATTTATAAGAAGCCTTTAATTTCTTTACTCTTCCTGCGTTTATTTTGCTTCCGTTCGCTTCTGTAGAAGGAAAACACCCCGAAATCGCGTGCGCACGCACATGCGTTCGTGCGTGCACGTCTGCATACAATCTCCGACGTTTCCTATAAATATACTCGTCTTTCATCTTTCCAGTGCATCTGTGATTCTAGAATTTCTGCAGCTTATGTGAATTTTTCTTTCATTACTTAAGCAAAGGGATTTACGCACTTTGAAAAATAATAAGTTTGAATTTGCTTACGTTCTCGTAAAAATGAAAAAATTTTTACTCAAAAAAAGAAGATTCCAATTATTGCCATAAGTAATATTTTTTTTCTTCATTGTTCAGAGATCCAATATTATTATTTTTTATTAGATATTTTTGCATCAGAAAAAGATGAAATCCGTTCATACAATCGTAATTCCTACACGTATACTGCGAAAGAACCCTTCATTTTCTTTTTGTAATAAAGAATAACATTGTAACATTTCTGCAATTTTCATCGTTAGAATTTGGGGAAATATTTCAAATTCGCAAATCATCGATATATTGAAGACAAATAGAGGAGTTTCTGTCAAATTATTTCTATCGACACAGCGCCAAAACATCTCCGACTATTTTTTGCAATTTTTCTTGAAATTCGAGGTACGCGACGCCCGCCCTGCATCGGTGACTTTTCTAGATAAAGAAGTCTATTTTTATACACTTCGTCGGGCACGGATCACTGACAGTGGCGCGGCTTGCGCTACTTTCAAGCTTCGAAGTTAAGCTGTATTGTATCCAATATATATATGCCAAAGCCAGGGTCGAACCATGGGTTCAGATATATAATAGCATTTGTCGGATAAAAAGCTTTTATAAACCGATGTCAAAGGACGAAAAAGAGAGAACGATAAAGTATGAATATATAATTTACATAGATCTTCAGGGAGAGCACGTTTGCTTTTATTATAAATCGTTTCTTTATTGTTACAGAAACTTTTTTTTTACCGTCGATCGTCAAAATTGAAGTACAAAATAAAAATTGCATATCTTATCAAACATCAAAAATAATAAATATGCAGTTTAAACCTGTTGTCCTATAGCGCCGGTCTTCGAAGTTAATATTTAAATGTCTCATGTTAATTAAATTGACTGTATTAGTGCTTTATCCACAAGGACGTTAAAAGTTAATATAGTTATACATTCTAAATACTGCAGTGCAATTATACAATATTCATTGTGTATGTGTATATATATATATATATATATATATATATATATATGTCTGTATATTTTGTTGTTTGTTTGTTCAGTGAAAAAGGTAATGTCGATACATGCCTAATTTATGAACATTATTCCGGATGCTTTATCAAGAACTAGTTTAAACGGTTTTGAGCTTGAACCGCTCGATACACGTTTTACGAACGCAAAGATAATATATGTATATAATATAACAATCATTCGTTACCTTCAAATCTATCACTTTCCAGAGTAAGGGTAAGTGCATATAATATCATCGTTTGCCGATATCGTCTTTCGCTCCTCACTGTTCAATACATTTCAAATTAAGGATACACCATTTTGGCACACACGGCCGCATATGTACATGCTCAATTTTCTCCAACGATTAAACTTACAGTTATAAGTAGCGCGCGTGAGGTTGCACAGAATATTTGTATATATATATATATATATATATATATATATATATATATAGAAAATTTTTTACACATAACGTGCGATTATTACGTTTTCCTTCTCTCATTTTCATTCTCTCTCGAATTCGCTGCACGAGCCGAGCAATTACTCCGCCCCGCCGCATGAATCAAAGAATTCAACGATACTGTACACATATAACTTTCTTCATTGCTGCTGGTATCTATACGCGATTATTCTAAAGCCGCACTTCATTTGTCAACTCAGCGTGAGCTAAATTATATTTTTTTCTGTTTTTTTTTTTTACTTTTTCAACTTTACAATCATTTTCCTTAATCTAATGTCTGGATAAATTTCTGACAAAATGTGTATACATAGTTTTAAAAAAATTATTCTACCGCTCGTTGTTTAGATTTTAACGGCTGTTTTGGAAATAATTGTTACACAGCTGGCAGTACGAAATGCGAATAGAAGGCATTGAAAAGTAAAAATATTAAATTATTTGAAATCGACTCCAGCAATTAATATCGACATATATTCGGTATTGTTTAATTCAACAGAGTCATCAAATGGGCGTTCTATATGATAAATTATTTTTGTAGACATTCGATTGAAATTGCAGACTTGCTTTTCTATAAATATACAGAAAACTTTATCGTATCTTAATTTGCTCATTTATATCACGAGTTTGCAGTTTGATAAATGTATCGAGAAATTTTTTATCTATAGGTCCTTCTGATATGTTAAATCAGAGAAAATCATGGTCTTCTTTGTTTACCGAATCATTTTATGTCGATTAGAGATTGTTGCATTTCCATTTTTTTATTTATTAGTTTGCTCTTTCATACCGGCCTCCCATTAAAAGTTTCTATTATTTAACTGAGTGTGCTTTTTATCGTAATATTCCAATTAAGATAACTGTAAACAAATATAGAAATTTCTGTTATACTTCTTTACAAACTTCTCTTGTCATCGTCGGAATGGATTTCGTAAAAAGGAAGCTGAATGAGGAACAATCAATATAAGACACGGCTAATGATAATGTTTAATATTCTTCATTATATTTCCAAAGAAAAATTTATTAATTTACATCGATTGCTATTATATTTATATTTTGAGCCTTAAGGCCAGCCGAGTGTTATGTTTAGTGTCATCTGATGTTTCCAATCGAAAACCTTGTTAATTGTGATCTCATTTCGAACGTTTCGTCTTTTGAACACGATTTGCTCCGATGACCAGTAACTTAACCATTTTGGTCTCGTCGACAAAATGAAATTTAAAGATATCAGGAGAGTATCGATCAACTAGCTTATTATACTTTTGGGGATAAGCCCCGCGATCGCATTTGTCACCGCAGAAAAGCTTTGTTATCGGTCGTTGTGCCGGAAAACATCTACGATGTTGTGCAGCGCGAACTGATATATTACACAAGATCTCACGATAGACTTTTTTTGGCGCATTGAAACGACGAGGATCAATATGAGATAAGCTGAAAAGAGTACTATTGAATTCATTGATGTATTCAAAAACTGTATATATATATATATATATATATATATATATATATATTGGAGGTACTTAGATCTGATACAGAAAATCCTTCGAAAAAAAAATAATGTCCTATTTTCGATAGTGCATTACTATATCTTTTCATTATTTGTAAGCTCAAAATGTAAATAGCAATCCTCCTTTATGTTCTCCATTCGACAACCAAATCCTCTGATTTGCGTATATTTCCATATTTGATTCCCTTTTGTACGGACAATGCGCGATCATTTATTACAGTAAACAGCGAGAATACCAAAATGTTGAGAAAAAAAATTATGAACGCAGGGAATGCGAATAGAATATATTAATATAGGTTTGCTATATGTATATCAAGATTGGAATTGGGATTACAGACTTTTATCGCCAGCCGCGTTATATATAGTTCGCTGTATACATATATATATATATACACACACATATATACACTAAGCGTAATATACACGCGGTCTTCCTAAGACTCGGCACTAGCGTTGTAGTGCATGTCTCAGCTTTTACGAGCGAATTTCTTTGCGACTTATTTGCGGGCTCGACGTAAAAGTGCACATCAGTATACGGATCTCCGTGCTCCACTTCTCTTATATATATATATATATATATATATATATATATATATATATATATATATATATATATACATACATATACACACATTAACTTGGTAAAGTCTCGGGCCAGTCTGGGGGATAAGCCGAATGAACTTTTATTTTATGTATACGTATAAAACGTGTGGTTTAACAAATATTAAAATATGGTCCGTATAGAAATGAAGAGACAGACTCGACAGATGTGTGAGAAAATTATTAAAAATTTGTCACTTTTTCTGATAAATCTAATAAAAACTTATGAGAACTAAATTAGACTATATTTGTAAATTATATGATTTAATACAGTAATGTTTCTTACACTTCAGCATTCTATTTTTACTAATCCGTTTTCTCACTTCTATAATATTTATGATAGAAATTGCAACTTTGTTTTCTAAGTTTTTACAGTGGCAACATTTTTTCGCGATCAGCTTGCTGAATAAATATGAATATATAATACCTGAATAAGCATACAAATGTTTCTTTTTTTTCTTTACGTATACTTTTATTTATAAAATATTGATAAAAACTTGTGTGTGTGCGCGTGCGCACACATAAAATATAGAAATAGAAAAAAGAGACATTTAAAAAAAACAACAAAAAACGAAAAAAAAAAAAACAAAAAAGTTTCGTAAGCTTATCTATACTTATCCGGAAATAGTCGCGTCGCTTTCATTTTCATATGCTATTTCAAGCTTCCATGCGCCTACTATTATACAGCTTGTCAAGTAAGAGCGTGGTCGTGTTAATTTATAAAAAAATTTATTTGATGAAACTTTCATATTTATATATTCATTGTACATATTACAAACGATGATGTAATTCGGTTAATATTATGTTCAGTCACGATAATTGCCTGGCATCTTCGAGGCATGCTTTCTACTAATTTGACGGCGTATTCCAGTGGCAACAATCTCCAGATCCGACGAATTTGGTAAGACTACTGTTTCAAAGTGTGTGTGAGTCTTCCTCGAAACTTCTGTTTTATATACAGAATTAATACACCCACATATTTTCAATAAGGTTTGCATCGGGTGACTGCGACGGCTAATCCAATGCACCAATGCCAGATTGAGTCTTCCACTCAGTACGGAGATTGCTGCGGTGTTTAGGATCTTTGTCCTCCTGCAGAATCCAATCTTCGTTTTTTCTGATGAACCATTGTGTGGCAGATGACAGTAAAGCTTTTTGATAGATTTTTATCATTTTCTCGGCATTTAGCTGGTCAATAAAGAGGTGCAAAGTGCCAAATCCCTCCATTGAGAAGTAGCTCCAAAGATGCACCTTTATTCTGTGTTTTACGGTCCGCTGAATAAGTCTATTGGTAGAAGTTGACCAGGCTCGCGTGAGGACGCAACGTGCCCATATAGAACATTCATCAGTAAAAATGATATTTTGAAAACCTTTATCAATATTCTCATGCGCGCAAGCGAGTCGTTTTGTCACAAGTTTTTCAGTCAACACAGGCTTCTTCATTGTGTTGTGCCATTTCAGGCCATGAGTACGAAGATGGGTTCGAATAGTTTTGTAGGATATATCTAAACCTTTTCCCATTAATTTTACTTGCCCTTGCCGCAGTGTTAAAACAGAGTAACTATTCTTTCTTGATCTTTTTTGTCCACTTTTCCTATCGAGCCACGTTCTGGTAAATCATCGACATTTTTAGCCACTTTATATCGCGGTACCCATTTCTGTACAAATGCCTTCAACTTTCTCATATATTTTGCAGCCGCTGATTGCGACATTTTGGGACTTTTCGGGTGTATGCAAAGGAACACAGCCTCGTAGCGCGATGCATACTCAGCATTTATGGCATTTAACATGATTCTCTTTTCAAAGATCAACAATAACTGAAACTTTATTGACAATGCATCAAGGACAAAGCTTTCCTCTACCGGCTCGCGAATTAGAGCGAAATCTTTTTTTCATTACCTGTCAGTAAAGTCGACCACGCTCTTATTTGACTGACTGTAATACATGTACGGTATATATCGTACGTGCATGTACGTATTTTTCCGCGTACGATACAAATACAGCTGAAATGTAGTAGTAGAATTTTTAAAGTTACAATTGCATCGCATCGATGTAGGAAGTTACGAGTTTATTTTATACACACACACCCACACACACACACACACACACACACACAACTCGACTCTCTTTTCGAAGTTTGAAACTTTCGACCGGTTAATATCGAAAGTTGCTTTACACGTGATGAGAGTCGAGTGTCTTTTATAATTCACTCATGCGCAAATCTTTATCTACTTTTATCTGAGGTAATATTTTCTACTTCATTTATCATATTTTAGTTATTGCTAATTTTATTGTTATACTATATGGGACAGCCTAAATGTGATTGTTTTCGCTGGCGAATCGGTAATAAGCAGGAAAATTAGTGTATAAAGGTTGTTTGTATTTTGAAAATTTGCAGCTCGTACAAACAACCAGAATTTACGATTTTTATGGACATACCACAATAAGTTGAGCAATATTTGCTCAAGACATTAACTCAAGCGTATTATCAACAACAATAAACTAGTTTCAACTCTAAGTTTCAGCCATTTACCTGATGCATTAAGTGCACATATGCATATAATTCTGAGTGACACTTAACAATACAATAAGAAAATAAAGATCATTAACAGTTTGAAAAATGTTTAGGAAGGTCACGATAATTTTTTTTTGTCTATGTAGAATAAGAAACATGTTTATACATATAATAAAATGAAGTAGTATTGTTTTGCCGAAATTCTACAAATATGTTATAAGTTCTTTTAAAAAGAAAATGCAAAATATCACGTATTCCCTCTTGTTTTACTTTATATTACATACTGAAAAGGTAGTGAGAGAACTTTACTTGCAATAATTGTTTTGAAAAAAATTGTGCGACTTATCAACTACTGCGGATACGTATTTTCCTTTTTAAGGAAAACGAAATCGCGTTATCTAATCTTTGTTTACGATATTTGCAATTTCTTGTATTGCATCGGTGTTACATTATTTTCCTAGATCATTTCGATTTTTTTCGAAGAATATTTACATAATTTTAAATAATTAAAACCATTTAAATAATAATCACGGTTTCATTTTCTTTTTACGAGATAGTTTATTGTAGTTTAAATGTCATCAACACACATAGACACTCTCTCTCTCTCTCTCTCTCTCTCTCTCTCCATTATTCTTCTTCTATTTCTTCTTCATCGCATGTAATACTTTTTGTTGTACATATATTGATTAAAAAAATTTCATTTTCATTTTCGTCGTCTTCATCCTACACTTATACCTCCTCATGTCACTTAATTCTATATGACAAATGTAACTAATGTATATTATATTATATGATACTATGAATTTATAAATTGTAGATTCTGTTTTTTGTTATTCCATCCATTTAAATGTTGTATATAAGACGATAAATATTTCTAGATTACATTTTCTCGTCGCATTGGTGGATTCGGGTATGTTGAAAACCTTTTTCGCGCACAGTATAGAGCGTGGGTGGCTATGCCTAATCAATATCAGACAAGGTCAAATAAACCGGTGCTAATTATCACGTAATGCTTCGGTTACGTACGGAGCTCCTAATGCGCTACAAATACATCTACACACGCGCGAAGACACAAATTACTCTAAAAAATTCGAATTGTAAATCTAGACTATTACTAAGTATTAGTATGAGTATAACTTATCTAAACTAAGAAAGAGTTAAACAAATTTTTAACTTCCGCATGAAAAATAAGTAATATATATACTTTTGAATGATCTTTCAATGTCTAAATCAGAGGTTTTAGCGAAGGTTTGAGACCTAATTATTTATTGTATAACAATTACAGTAGTTAATGCAAATGATGCAATAAGTGAATTTTTTCTTTAATTTTCCTCTTATTGTTAATTATTACGTATTTCAATACTTATCGTAAGTTTATTTCTAAAATTATCTCTTATAGAATGCATACAATGACTTCCGAAGTTTTATAAACGAGCTAGAAGAAAGTTAAAGTAAAGGTGTTATGAAGGAAGAATAAATTATAAAAGAAAAAAACATATTTTAATTTTACAGTCATAAGGAAATTCCGGACAAAATTTACATGGACGCATACTTATTTCCGATTGCTTTCCTTTTGCAAGTATGTTTGTAACCTTGAATGTTGAAAGAAACGAAGAAAAAATGCGGATCAGCTAACTGATACTACAAATCAATTACTGCTAAAACCTACGTCTTTTGTGTAACTTGGGCGATCTGTCTCCATCTAAATCTCTCATTTCCTCATTACCCGACAATATATCAACCCTATAATACGTTACTTTTCTATACGATCGACCTATCCTTGCTTTGGATTCTCGCAATGATTCGTGCTGTCTGCTCATATATCTTGCCTCAATTACAATAGTCGACGGGTCGACCTTCGCGTCGCTAGTTCCTCGCGAAAAGCTTTTGTATACAGGGAAGAAGAGGGGGCATGATTTCGTAGGACTTCGTAATCGCCTCCTGACCTTTCGGTCAACTAGTCAAAGTGCGTCAATTAACAGTTCTTTTTCTACTTCTTCTAGATTTACCTTCCAAGGTTTTTTGAAGGGACATGTCGTTTATGTAGATTAGGTTGGATTTTATACGGTTTTTTTACATAACGATATAGAATAACAAATAAGTGACAATTCAACTTTAAAGAATTGGAATTTCTCATAGCAATTCCATTAAAAAAATTTATCTTGCGTAGAGAACTATCTATAGATAAACGCGCTGAAAAAAAGTGCCAATGTATTGGTGTTCTGACAGAAAACGATAATACAGTAATTATATAGCAAATTAGAAAACTAATTCAATTTACTTACAATGCCATTCTAGAATAAGGTTAAACTTTTTGTATAGAGGTTATGTAAGTCCCGATCAATTAGGTTTCATTTGAAAAGTAGAATCAAAAATTTTTTATACAAGTTTTAATATTTGAATTAGGTAATGATAATAACTTTTTGGTCAAATCAGTGGTGGCATGATTGTCCAGATCTGAAGCGCCATATAAAAGTTTTAAGATGTTTCCTAAATCAATATAGACTTTCTAGTGAACATCCAAAGTATAATTTTCATCAAAAAATTGAACGTTGAGATCTGAAATTGATCGATGATTTTGGAATCAGATTGGCGTTAATATGAATCCATACTTATTAGTTTAATATCGTTCAAATCTCACTTTAATGTTGATAATATTATTATTGTGTATGCATTTATTATTGAATTACGAAACCAAAACTAACGCCATATATAGTTACGAATGTATTTTCATTCGTAATTTTAAGTGAAATACATGCATCTAACTATTTTAACAAAAGACTATGCGCATTCTAATAATTATTTATGAGATTAATTGGAATGAAAGTTCCAGTCCAATAAAGTTTCATGCGAAAGAAACATTTTAATGAGATTGAAGATGTCTCGAATATTTATGAGTTTTACGCACCTAAAACCGGACGCATTATAGCTATTCCAAATGCAACGTCGTGAAAGCTTTTTATGTCGATCCTAGATACATAGTGTTAGTTTATACATAAATATTTCAATGCGTCAAAAATTAACCGTATTTCCAATTTATTCGAACTATGTGTAAATAAAATATCTAATTCTGTATTATATTCTGAATGTATGATTTATAGTTAACTTGAGGTATACACTTGGATTTACCGCGATGCGGATCATAAATTTCACTAGATTAATATATTTTAGTATATAAGCATGAACCAATCGAAAGAATTTCATAGCTTCATTGTCTATATAAGGGAAAAAAATACTTCAACGTTTCTACTTTCCAAGACAGACTTTCAATACGGTTTTGGATTTCCCTCTATCTACTATTTCGTACAATATGCTGGCATATTATAAAAGTAAGCGGAAGCAAACTGGAATCTATACCGTGCGCAGGTGTATTTACAAACAAAATAGATTTTGCTAAAATTATTGCCTATAGCTTTTGGATTTTATTGCCCACTCAAAACCGAGAGATTCACTGTTGCAAAGGTACTAAAATTTACCGTTGGACTTTTTAAAATTCGCGCTTTTCAAAATCGAACGCTACTACGATATTACTATACAGAACCTTTGCAAAGAGAACAGTATTAAAAAAATGTCGACGTTCCGATGAAAAAAAAATCCAGGATACTGTATTATATACTTTCGTTTCGTCTATACAAAAATTTAGTGCCTGTATGCGGAACAAGGGCGATTTCCACGATATACGTGTATATATAGAGTATTTTTTCCCTCTCTATATCGCTCTCTTCACGAGGAGAGAAAGTTTAAGAGCTTTATGTTAAAAAATCTAACATTGGGTCAAAAAAACAAAGAGAGAGGGAGAGAGATCTTCGGACTTGGATAATGTATTTGCAACGAGTGCGTAATTATAGTTTACATTCATACTGGTCTGTTTATAAGTATATGAAATACAGAATAGTACACGCGACGAAAACGGTATTAGCGAAGCAGAAAAAGCGCTATATTGGATACGATGAAGATTTAGATGCACCAATCGAAATCCTTGTTTAATTATTATGCGGATTTGTTTTATCAAAAATTTGAAGATTCTGAGATCCAAAGCTTCTTAACTCTTAATCGATTTAAACTAACATTCGACAGGTTTAGGTAAGCTTTTATTCGTGCAATTTTTTGCAGAATTTTGAAGAAATGCTATTTTATACTTCTTTAAATAGCTAACAAAGAAGTTGGTCAAACATTTGCAAGAATTCTTTAACTTTTTCGTAATCTGAAAACAATACATGGTTTTCTTTTTTGTTTTTTTAAGGACCTCAAAATGCAGACTTTATGGCAAGTTAAACATTTTATTATAAAAATTCTTTAACTTTCTAAATCTTAGACGATCTGCAATAATAATTCCTTAATCATTCGTCAGAGAACTGAGTCGTTACTTTATGCGGATGAGAAAAGTTTCGACTTTAAAATTTAATTGTTGGCATAAAACTTTGGTTCTAGGATAAGCGAGTAAAATTTTCTAAAGTAACCTTACTAATCGACTATTATGTGAGTATAAAAAATGAAGAACTTTTTTCTCATACTCTATAATCCACAAATATTTTAATAATTTTAACCTCTTAACAGAGAAAACTGGCAATCATCATAATTGTACTCAATCTGAAAATGATATTTATTAATATATTTTAATCGAAAACAATTAAATATATTTCTCGTCTTCGTTACTAAACTTAAAACATGAAAAATGTATAAAATTTAGTTTACATGAATTTAATTTACGTATAAATTTAATTTACATTTACTACTCAATGAAATTAGTGATTTTTGAATCGATAAAGAAATAAGGCGCATACAGAGTGCTATATGCATTCCCAGAAAATCCACTTTACTCATATGTGATCGCACTACTACACAACCAGTGTATTAAATCATAAAATAGCATGCAATTTTACAATAATCACAACTCATTTTAACGAAGCAGTTCATCAAAGTCACGCATATGGATAATTGCTACTGCTGCAACGTTCAGAGCAACGAATTTAACGTATTTCTTCGTGTCCATAAACTTGTTCTTAGAAGAAAAAAAAACCAAAGCATACATCATATACAAATATACGAAAATCCAAAAAGGACCAACTCGAAAAATGAGAGAGGCTGCTGTCCTAAACTTTTTCTTAACGAGACTCTGCCAGCCCGCTCATGTATATGCTTATTAGCATCTTCCATCAGTGCCTCCATATAGGAAATTTGTTCTCGGGTTAACGGTGCGCAGCACACAGCACGCGCAAGAGAAAGAGAGAGAGAGAGAGAGAGAGAGAGAGAGAGAGATTGAATAACGATGTCGGAGCTATATGGAGTCTGAGTGTGCTACATTCTCGCGAGCCGCTGGCCCACATTACAAGCCTCGTCTCTCTCTCCCTCTCTCTCTCTCTCTCTCTCCCTTCCTCGGCACGCCTACTCGCGTAAAAGAGAAAAAGCTATAAGAACTGATGAGGTGGAACTTCCTAAACGCTGCTGCCTGTCATTCGTGAATATTATCGAAGAATTTTGGGATATACACAAATTTATTTCTCGGAAGAGAGTGAAGTAGAATTCTCTCTTTTGTAGGTTACTCGAAAGGTATTTTGAGCTATATAGTCGAGTTAGACGTTTGATAGACGAATTAGTGGGTCGTTAAGTTAAGCAGGTCCGATTGCCTCTAACTACACGATTCGGAAGAAATTCTCTTGGTAGGTATATAAAAAGCAGTATAAAAGTAACAAAGGCCATATAGCGATAGGATATACTTTTTATATACATAGCTCAAGTATGACAATTATAATACGAGATATTATATAATTACAGCTGTAACTAGGTTGTTGAAGAAATATGCCTTGCTTTAGTTAAAAGAATAATAACTATAGAAAATACAAGACATACTAAGTATGTAAAAGAAAACAGGTAGCTTTCTGGTCTTTAACGCATTATTTATTAACTTTAACCAATCTTAATTAGAACGTTCAAGAATTCAAATTTAAAACTCTTTATTTTGAATAAAAAATTTCACACAATTCTTGCAACAATATAAACAAGAGACACGAGCATCCTGATTCTGCATAAGTGACATAAATGCTCAATTTTTAATATAAATAGTAATTAAAATGGTAATGAAATGCCGGTGAATCGAAAATGTATAGATGCCTACTATCTAAAAAAAGAATTGTCGACTAGACATTTTGTCAGTAATTGGTACATTAATTGCTAATCTTCTCTGCCGAAGGACAATAATCGATACGGCTCGGTTGGCTCGCCGGGCTTTTTCACTTGCTGCAATCGCTCTCGCGTACAGGAGAGATAATCCACCGACGTACATTCGTGAAATTGTATAGTTGCATATATAGTACAGTTATATATATATATATATATATATATATATATATATATATATATATATATATACGCCAACGATAGACGTCGGAAATTGACATGCTCCAAAGATGAGGAGAAAGTAACGTTGTAAACGATGGGACGCTGGTTTCCCGATTTTGATTTTGAATAATATGCGATCGATTCTGATTTATGAAACTGGATAGATAATCTGAAGTGTTATTGGGCAAAATTTTTATGTGTGCAGTTTCAGATACGCTTATTAAAAATCTTTTCTTCTATTTACTGATATAAGGTCCCTGATATTTAAATACCGATAACTCTGACTAAATGTTCAATATTTTGTGTACCATTCATAAAATTTCTTAAACAACAGTAGAACCAAAAATTGAATAGAAACATTATACCTATTTGATTTTATGTTAAAATAATTCTCTAAAGTTTAATGTACATATATTATATATATATAATCTATATTATAAATAGTTGTATATATATATATATATATATATATATATATATATATATATAAAATCCATATATATCTATAATTATATATAATCTATAAATATTATTAATAAAAATAAAGAGTACCTTTTACACATTTACAAAGATTAAAATAAGAATAAAAAAATAGTTTTTTAAAAATTTACAGATAATAAAAATAATTAGTTCTTTTTATTTTCGAACTGTGTTGATTTGCGAGTTTTTTCATTATCTTAGTAATTTTAATTAAACTAAAATGTGGGGAACTAATGAAATTCACGTGATTGTCGCAATTAAAATAGTTCAAAGTAAAAGCTTTAAATATTTTAATAAAATAGCTTGTCTTTAAATCAAGCTTTAAATAAATAAATAGAATATGCCGTTTAAGCGTGCATCGTTCACTAATTCGAAGTAATTTTGAGTTTTCATTTTAAATATTACTTACACTTTTCTCTACGATTCATAGAATATAAGCTTAGAATCAGTTTATCATATAATTCTTATTAAAATTATGAGTTAATTAAAAAAATATAGCAATAATATAGAATAAATAACACTTTAAGGTAAATTTCACTATAGTTAATATTCTTTTCGTCATATAGTTTTTGAAAAAATAATTTAACTATTAACTTCTAAATAGCTAACTTTCTTTTTTATCGTGACTGTTCTGTAAGAAATCTATATAAAATACAGTGTTTTCTTACAAGAAAATGTCATTTGAAGAACAGTGTTTTATTTTTCATTTGCATTCCAATTTTTTTTCTCAATTAGTTTTTACACCCTATTGTACGATTTTAAAAGTATATTTAACAAAATACAGTAGTCGATATAGTTTTTAATTAAAAAACAAAACAAGTTTCTTTAAAGATTAGGTTGTTAATTGGATTGATAATGAAAATTGTGATTCTTTGGATGCGATTAAGGGAATTCAAATGGAAATCTCCAAGACGTCATAGAGATCTCTCAATACTTGCTGTAATTTTTTGCAGCCTTGTGTTGGAAAAGATATCAGACACATATACGGCACTTTCAGTATCTCTGTATTCACTCTTTCATTAGTAACTTGAACGTATCTATTTATTTTACGACAAGTGTCCAATTTACAGATTATTTTTAGTTTTCAATCGTTAAAAAGTTTCAGATTTCACATATTTCTATTTATAGGAATTGATTCATGAAAATTTCTACATCCCTTAAAGATTAGTTTCTAAATCTTTTAGAAATTTCAAGCTCGTTGCGAAGTTTTTTATCCAAATTGGTATTGGACACTGTTTTATTTATAAATATGAAATCAATTAACCATTGGTTGTTTATTTTACAAATAATATAGTATTTTTGAAAAGGCAAAGAGTTAGGTATCTGAGATTATGCACTGAAAAAGCCAGTCTCATCGCTTAGAGAAATATACACCTATTTGAAGGAAACTGATTTTATTCCACTGGCCATGGGAGAAAGTTTATAAAAGAGCAGCCAGTGTTCACAAAATAAGACGAGAAAGTTTCGCATCGTTAATTTTCTTACTTATTGAAGCAAATAGATCAGTAATTGCATTGGGGCGACAGTAGTAAATAAATTGCATGAATACATTGCATCCGATATGTTTTACCAAATCATTTATCTCGAATTTCAAAAGTAGCACAATCTCGCATAATAATGCAAAACCTTTTGAATCAATGATCAGCTACATACAAGTATGTATAGGGAACCAAAATCAAAACATTCTTTAATTGGAGAACATTGCATACAGATTGTCTAAAAACGTTACAAGACAAAATATACAAATAAAGATTTTTGTCAAAGATTACAGAAAATCAAATCTGCTTTGCTTATTCTATAGACACAATATTATTATAAATCAATGAATCGTATTGAGGAAATTTTTTCTTAAGTATTGAAATTACTTGAAAATAAATTTATATTGAAAGGTTATCATAATATTAAACATAATTACCATTATTGTTATTATAATATATTCATTTTTAGGTTAATATTCTTATTAACCTGAACATGAAACGTTAACCATTAGCTAATATTAATATTATTAACCATTTTTTGGTTTGCTTAAGCTAATGAGCAGTATCACGTTGAACTGAAAAATAAGCAATAATCAAAGAATAGATACGTCCAAAGAATAAATAACTAGATTATGATAAGCATCGACATCTTCATTAATATTTTTTAATACAGTTAAAATATATTCTGACATAGCTGCTCCACCTAGCTATATATGAAGGTTTATCAAATTTGCTTTCACTTGAGAAAGCTGGAATACCTTGACGTACGTCCGATATATTATAAGTGTGTTGCGTTTATAAATGCGTCTAATTAATAATATTTTTGCTACTCGTCTTCGTTGCAATTAATTTTAATTCATTTGCCAAAGTTTCAAAAAAATCACGAATGAATAAAAAGCCTGTATCGTACATCGTTCTTTTTTATGTAGCTGAATTATTTCATAAAATGTCACCGCGTGGATTGAAATTCCTACGATCAACGTCTCCTGACGTACGTTGAATGAAATTTTTTTTCTCGGGATCGGAATTATGCCTGAGATACAATGCACGTTGAAGAGAATGGACCAGAGACACTATACGTGTATAACTGTACTCATATAGATTGACTTTCTTACTACATTCCAATCTCGAAACATTTAACGTGATTTTTCGTCTCTTGGTATAAAATACGACCCAGTAATGATGTATAAATTGACTTTAAACCTTACCCAAGGTAACTAATCAATTTCCTCATCCATATTGAAATTGATTATTACTATACATTACCGAATTAACAGATTATTCTTTATAATGATAATACGACTAATAAATATTCAATTTATTCTCCAGTGAAAAAAGAAACGAATTTACGAAAAACGATGACTGTGTTTCAGGTTTGTAATTCTATTCCTATTCTATTACAATGTTCAGGCAACTGTTAATTTTTCGGCAGGTTATAAGAAATAATTCAAGATTAGAGAAAAATTATCCGTTGGGAGATTTCAAATTGACCTATATTAACACTTTTCTCAAGTACGTATCGAAACCAATTGTTACATGTTACATTTGTAAGAAGAGTAACGTACAGGCCTTCCTATACAAAGTTATATCAGAAAAAAGATACATTATAATCATGCAATTCATTATTCATTATCGTGCAAAAAATAAATCCGTTCGATAACGCGCTTCTTGACAACTGAGATTTACACAGTCATTTGCATCGATAACATTTCTATTCATGCGCGAGCCGCTTATCATTTTCTTACGATGTATGACAAAAACAAAACTAGCAAAAAGTAAAGTATATCAGATTAAAATAATTATCGAATTAAATTTAGCTGGCATCAATTTTGTTTAATATCATAGGTTAAGACACACATACGCACACACAAGCACGCACGCACGCACGCACACGAGTTAGTATTTAAAGTTTATGGATCATTTAAAAATATACATTTCGTTCTGTATTTTTAAAATAAACCAGTGCAGTACTCCAATATCGAAGAGATTAGGAAAAAAAAAGAAGATAGAGGATTCATTTTTGAATGTATATAAAAAACAAAGACTTGAATATATATTTGTTTCACATAATACTCATTAAAAGTTTCAATCGATCTAATTAGACAAAGCAGCCAGGCGAACAACACCTTTTCAAAATTCACCCCTCGAACTACCTTGTCAAAGTTTTCGCACGCGCGTTACCAGCTGGCTCTCTATATTATATACAGTAAATTCTCCGTCACGTATACGCGGCCTCTCGCGCCACGGCGCGGCGCAGCAATTATACACACACACACACACACACACGCACACACACGCACTCTCTCTCTCTCTCTCTCTCTCTCTCTCTCTCTCTCTGCGTGTATGTGTGTGCGCGCGCGCGTATGTGCACCGTGCGAGAAACCAAGCTTTCTGTGCACACTGTATACTATGCAGTGCAGCGCGTGCGCCGCGCGCGCGATTCCGCGGGAGGGTGGGGGGGGGGAGGCAGAAGAAAAGCCGCGCCGCTACAGCGCTGTAATGACGGCTTCCGCGTCGATATAGAAAGTATAAACGCATGTGCATGTGTATGTGCGTTTACGCGGGCACGCTTGCGGAGATCACGTTAAAGGAGCCGACCTTTCCCGCGCGATGTGTAGTATGGGGTAAGGGGCAGGGGAAGACGGGGAGATCGAATGTTCTCCCGGTTGACGCTTGGCGCTTTTCCGATAAATTGCCCGCTGCGGTACAGCGTACCTGTGTACATCGGGGCAAGCGCTCTCTCTCTCTCTCTCTCCCTCCCTCGCTCTCCCCACGATGATGATATTTCTATCTGTATATACAATGCGGGGGGCGTCGAGAGGAGCTGATTGCCCTTGAAACGGGAAAGAGGTCATGGATATATTCCCTCTTTTTTCTCTCCTGGGTTAATTTCTTATATCGAGGAACAGAGCAATGAATGATTCGAACAGTACAAGGAAAAGATGAGAAAAAAAAAACGAATTTTTATGGATGACGTAGTGAAATACGTTATAATTGTTATATATTCCTGTTAAAAAGATTCTGATCATGAGCATTAAACTGCATTGTACATCATTAAGCATATACTGTGTATCTTTAAAATCAATGATTTAGAACCTGCAATAAATTGTAGATCAACCCGAAGTCGCGTAATAGCCTGAAATATATATATATATCTTAAAATACGATACGGCCGGTAAAGCGACAATATAGGTACGGTCAAGTATTCCGTATAATTTCAAAGATACTGAGTGATTTTTTTCTTTTTTTATATGTATATTGAGCTCTTCATCCGTAAATATGATAAAAAGGTAACAATAATGTAAACATTTTTTGCGACTATAAACAATAACAGATAATTGATGTTTTTATGTGCCAATTTTTAGGCGATGAAAATCATCCAAAATATTTCTTCCGCGTGCAACGATCGCATTCAATCTTAATCTATTCAATGGGCGCGAATAAATTATTCTGTTCACTAACAAAAGCTTTTAATCAGTCTCATTAAAAAAAAACATTAATTTAGGGAAAAATCAATGGGTGTCCCCCCTAAATACATCAATTCGCCGACAAAAAAGTGCATATCAAACACTGGAAGAAACTTATATTCTTTATCGGATAAATATTATATTCAAACGAAATAATACAGATACGTAATATAAGTTTTGGCAATATGCCTATATTTTATTTACATACAAAACAGCAAATAAACTGTATGCGTTAAAAATCACTAATTATTATTATCATATTGAATTTTCAGATTGCATTATAATTATTTTAAATGTATATTTATCTGCGTTTAGATATTTAGAAATAGTCGAAGAGCATTCGAGCTTCTGAAGATCTGCCTTCGTGCAGTACAGTAATTGACTGATGACACGAAGATTATTTTGGTATATCTAAAATTATCTTTTATTGTATTATCTAACGCATATTTTAAATCAATTGCTATTCTTCAATCTTATTACAGTATAAATTTACAGACTATTTTTTATCAAATTATTTTAACCTGTAGATTATCCCATTTTTAAATATTTTAGACTGCTAATTTCTTAATGAATATAAGTGTCTTATTGTGGAGAAGAGCTGATGAAAACGATGAATCACAAATTCTATTCAGAATTATATCCCAAAAATAAGAGTTTTTTTTTTAAGTTTGAACGCCTAGCGCTCTTCGATTCTCAATATATAATACTTTCAAACTCACAATATAATAATCTCTACTCTAATTAAATTATATATACTTCTTGATATAACGAAAACCCAATGGAATTTTGTAATAAAAATCTTAAAACTCTAACGCCGGATTTGAAGAAAAAATAACATTCCAAGCAAAAAAGCTACAATGAATTTATTATATCCATATAGAGTCATGAAGCTTTTTACAGATATTGTTAATTAACACGAGGCCGAAATGAGAAACGTTAACGAGTGATCTTAATCAATTAAAACAATATACTTAATCAACATGTTTACAAATTATCGAACATTTATTATTGACAATAATTCAAAACGATACATTTACGGGATTCGTTGCTCATTAAAACTTTTTTACTTGAAAGTTTATTCTTTTTTCTGGTATTACTGCCTAAACTAGAAATGTTCATTACTTAAAAATTCTTCTATTGAGATAATGCCATCCGTAGAAAATAAGACAGCATTTGATCTTAAAACTTGCTGCTGTCTTTATAAATAATGACCTCTTCTTGTAAGATGGTGTTGTCTGACATAGGAAGCATTTTTTTAACAAGTCAAACTACACAAGTCATTCAGAACTGTAGGAACATTTCAACAAATATTAATTCTATAAATTGCTATATCTTTTTACTGATGTGAGTTCAACTGCCATATTGTAGATAATGATTTCATGTTTACTTGGCACATAAGAAATCACGTTTGTTTAGTATAACAATTCAAGTTAAACTGTCGGCATTAATAATTCCAACTTTATTTAAGAGAAATTTATACAATGAATTTACAGAAATGGTGTGTTGAAGATTTGATTTTTATGTTAATTAGAAAGGCTGTTTTTCTCTATACGTGTTTAACGATGATACGTAAATACTATATGTATTCTATCAAACCAATAACAGAGCAAAAACTTTTTTTGCCTTTTCTTTCCCCGCTGCACGTTTTTCGCGCGATGTTCGATTCAATTGGTTTCGTTTCGTTTACGCTTCTCGTAAGAAATATAAGCATGAACGAATAGTCCCGACAGATTTTCTTTTCCCTATAAGTCATTGTAATTTTTTTCGTCAACAGCTGCACGGCGCGTTGCAGCAAACCCTTCTTCCTTTATCTGCCGCTGGAGCAGCAGCTTACGAGTGACAAAGCGATAAGTGTCCAATACGTCACTTGGCTTCAAATCGTATGTAAGGAAAGGAACCCGACTATTTGAATCACGTCCAACATATGCAATAGCTTGAAAATGCTCTGGCAGGATGCCTCTTAACGTTGTCGCATCCTCATCGTACAATGACTCCAATTCAACGTTTTCGAAAGTATGAGACCTTCCTAAATCCGAACGGTTTGCAGCGTCTGAATTATCGTCTATGAAGTGACGGAATTATAAGTTTTTCGTTAGTATCTATGTGCTTTAATCGTCGCTTTCTTCGAATGTACAAACAGAATCAAAACTTGCCTCAAATCAGGATTATTTGCCACACAATAATACATTTTTATACACAACCATAAGTGTAAATACGACGTAGAAACAAAATCACGAAAATGTTAAAACTATTGACCTGACATTATGTGTTTAAGCTTGATTTATGACATTTTGGATCTGACAATAAGATACAGGTCTTACTACTGGAAATAAATCATAAAGCACATGGAAAAGCTCCGGAATTAGGAGAAAAAAGTGGGTGGTTCAAACAACCAGTAACAAATAAAAATTTTACAAAAACAACTGTAAATGATATTTTCAAAATCAACAGTAAAATAAGTATTTCTCTTAACTCACTGGAAATCTCTTCAAGCTGATGGGAAAGTAATGGTTTAAACTAAGATATGCTTTACTTTGGTTGGTCTGATTCATCACATAAAAAAAATATTAATTTTTGCAAAAATTAATTTATATTTGGATTCACTGAATTCCTATTCCACGGCCAATCTTGATCCCGTAAACCGTATTATTTTTTCAATCTTTTTTAAGTATAAGATTTAGTTGTGGGCCAATTTAGCGAATTTTCAGAAGAGTGAAAAAAATCTTATGTATATTTCATTGGTAAACTAGATGCAAAGAATTATGGCCTATATCTTTATGGCGTTATCAGTATATGGAAATTATTAAAAACCATGATCATGAACAGGAATAGATAATGGATGGATATAGGAGGACAGAGGAGATAATGTATTTAACGTAAATGTATAGGTTCAAGAGGAATTTAAGCGAAGGCATAACCGTTGTATATATACATCATAAGTCTACGGGAGTTTTTGATGATCGATATACAGATTAGATTTGTCAATTAATCAGGCTTATTTATTTTACGAGTTTTTGAACTTATAGGAAGCCGGATTTTACTCTTCCCTCAGCTGAGAACTATACGAGTACATCATATCGACTGACCTACTACCACCGAATAGACAATGAATTCAATGCAATAAAAATTATCGTATGCGACACAGTAGAGTTCATCGATTGCCCATGAAATTGACACTCCTTCGCCTCTGATTCAGAAATATAGAATATCAGAATGCGACATCTAACAGTTAAATTCTACCCAAATAAAATTTTGAATCTTGACGATCCGAGAGACGATCTCAAATGGAATGATTAACGAGAAAGAAAAACAATTCAAAAGTCGATTTTAAAGCAAAATAGTAACTGGAATCGTCTCTTTTAAAAAATCCGAGTAGTAATAATTTTTCGTCAAAAATTGGATTTGGGATCGTAGTATAAGTAAATATATGCACTATGATTGGGTATATAACGCTCGTTATCCGCATCCTAAATCTGACGAAAAACTAATGTAAGCTTATCTAGCGCAATATGTATAATAATTAGCGTCAGCGAGATTGAATGTCATCCACGCGCATTTGTATACGCAAAAGCATAAAGCAGCGACCTTGTATACGAAAATTCGCAAAAATGCCCCGCCCGCGGGTCGTTTCCTGAAATTTTCGCCGTTCCTTTCCTATACGTATATCTCACACCACCCCCCTCCCGCCGTCCACGGCGGCTGACACATACTCTGCGATCGATCCCTCCCTCTCCTCCCTATCTCCGCCTCTCCTCCTGCCCGCCGCCAGTGGTATAGCGGTGCGGCGCATGCCGTGTGCCGCATCGAGCGGATTCACGTGCAACGGGATCGGCCGTTGCTATACTTTACTTTCCTTCCTCTTTGAAGGGAGAGAGAGAGAGAGAGAGAGAGAGAGAGGTGTAGAGGAGAGAGGCCTCTTCCCTCTCTCTTGTACACTTTCTTGCGGAGCACATTCGGATTGCTTTTATACGGGAGGTATATAGCGAGAAAATTTGTTCTTTAAGGGGGGGTTTTTCAAGATTTCAAAAGTATTCTTTCGTTATGAAATTTTAAGCAATATTTTCTTTTCAACAATTCCCTGTGTGATTGATTGATCGCTTCGATAATGAGTCCGAGAGAATGCGAAATAACGGTAGGGACGTTAAAAACGGCTAAAAATCACTTGCAAATTGCAATCTTCGTGCACGGATGATGGCAGCGAAAGAGCATTAAAAAAATGAATTAAACATTTGTATGCGCGGCAAAATCAAATGCAAAATAACATGCAACTCCAATTAGTTTAATGGCCGCAGTAAAAAAACGGCGTATAAAACTTTCTTTTCAATTCCATACGTGGAATGATTCAAAATCGTTTGTGTGCATTATATAAATGTTGCAATATTCTAACGGACTTGGGAGCTTTTTTTGAAAGAAATAACTGAACTGTCCAGCGAGAGAATGGAACGAAATATTCGTTTTTCAAAATTTAAACAATTTCCCGATTTTATTTATTTTTTTTTTTCTGTAAAATGATTGAAACGCACGTACCAATTCTGATTTTAAAATAATGGTGTATATACCCAACCGAATATTAAATTTGAATATCGTCTAAAGCCAACGCATTAAAATCAAGTCTATATTACACCAGATTAATTTCACTTTCTCCCATATGTAATAGTTCGTCGCTGTACAGGACACACATTCAAGCTCTCTCTCTCTCTCTCTCTCTCTCTTCTCTCTCTCTCTCTCTCACTCACTCTATATGTGTATAAAATATGTACACATCACCGCGATCAAGTGCACCCAGCGTCAGTTTTTAACTTTTCCCACGCGCGCGCGCCATCGACGATTTAACGAGCGTTTTGCAGCGTGTTCCGTTTCAATTCAAGTGCACTCCGCTCGCGCGCTCACGCACACTTGGAATATTATAGTATATATATATATATATATATATATATATATATATATATATATATATACATCGACCAAATGCCAGACAAAGATAGAGACAGCGAAAATGACTTACAACCGCGATTTTGAAGCGAAAGGAGTGCAGAATAGGGTCGATTTTGATGATATTGAAATTTTTTGTTGGACCGTACGCTCCCAGGGCTGATCGTTATAGTACTATATGAACGCGGTTTAAAATATAAATACGCGTGACACGGTGCAAAAGTCGAACGATCAAGCGAGTCGAGTGCTCGTGGTATATTAGAGCGCGATTAAATGTTAATTAAAACGATCTTGGAATTATGAAGTGTTGAGGATAAATGTGTCAAATTCTGTGCCGTATATAGTTTTTTGTTTCTTTCTATTTGTTTGTACAAGTTCAAATCGTACTACATATACATGTATAAGCTTTACTGAACAAATTTGAAAAATTCTGAAATGTTTTGAAATATTTAAAGTAATGCTTCGTCGCGTAGAACTGCGATGTCGATATGTCAATACCGCTCGTCAGATCCGCGGCGCGCGGAACCCGTCTTTCCCTCTCATGTAGAAAGTTACATGATATTTTTGCTTTTTTTTTTATTCTTTTTTAATCGGCATATTAAATTGAAAAAGTCTCGCAGTTCTTGCTAAAACTTTCTATCGCGATGGAGTTCGCGCCGCGGGAGATAAAAATAAGAGCCAACTGTATATATATGTAATATATATATATATACACTCGTATATAACGTTCTATAACTGAACCGAACCGCCTCTATATACTGTAACGGCAGTTCGCAGAGCTGAGATTTCGAATTCTCCCGCTGTATTAACGGATTTTGCGATTCCCCGCCTTGTTTTATATTTATTTATTTTCTTCGGATCGCCGATTTCGTTCCCGATTACCAATCGACATTGCACGTTCGAAAATTCCGATGAAAATACCTGCACTATTGAGCATTTAAGCCTTTACGTAAAGCTCGCGCGGCGCAGAGCTAAGGGACTCACCCCTACATTATATATATGTATTGCATACAGAGGACAGTCGAAGTAGCCGTGAAAGCTCCGCCGTCGGAACGCAACCCTATTTGATATACACGTACTTTATGTGTACAATCGCCTATAGAATGTAGAAAATATTCCGTCCACGCTCGATATACGCGATATTATATACACAACTCTAACCTTGAACTTGTCGTAGGTCGTGTCTAGCTCGAGCCGATGCACGAACGGATTGAGTATGTCGGCGCTGACCGGCTGCTCGCCGCCGTTCATTATCTCGTCCCCGTTCTGATGATGACGATGATTATTATGATGATTATTGTGGGCCAGACCGCCGTTACCGTTGCCGTTGCGCAGCTTCCCGTTCTCCTCCATTATCTCGTTGGCCACCACCTCCGTGGCGTCCTGCTGATGCTGCTGCAGCTCCTTGCTCCTGTAGCGCATCCTGGACGAGGACGGATGATGTTTATGCGTTATACGGGAGCGGAGCTTGAGGCGCGCGCGCGCGCGCTGTTATATTATACGTCCAGAGAAACAGAACTTTCGCACTGGTGTAATACTGTAAATTTTTACATATATATGTATAGAACGGGGGGAGGAAGGCCGACTCTCACGCACGCGACACGGGGGTTGACTGACTGACTGACAGATTGGCGACGACGCGACGGGGAGGATGGAGGCGGGGAGGGGGGACGTAAAACGGTGCGCACTGCGGAGGGGGAGGAAGGAAGGAAGGGGGTAGGGGCGCGGAGGGCGGAGATTCGGATCGATTTTTCAGTAGCGCCGTTATATATATATGTCCTAGGTGTATTGTATATCTATGTTTACACGAATATTCGATATAACAATAAGTCACACTGTCACGGGGTCGGGCGCTCGATCGAGCTCGCGGATTCCGCGCGCGCTCTCCGGCCTCCGACGAGGAATTGAGACGGAAACACAGATAGTGAGAGAGAGAGAGAGAGAGAGAGGCAGCAGACGACACGTCAATGTTCCTGTTGCTGCAGCTGAACGACCCGTATATTCCTCGATGCACTCGAGCGTTTTCTTTAAGTATTACTCTGCAGTAGGCCGATGATGCACCGCGAGATGCACTGACCGCGCGCGAGTGAGTGAGCCGCGCACTTCCTCAGTATGCATATATATATATATATATCTATATAAATATATACGTCCGTGCAGCGCGCAGGCGCATCGGGCGCGCGCATACGCGCGCGGGGGGGAGTATTTTAATATATTTAGGAAGAAGTCGTCTGCTGCAGTGGACTCGTGTTTTGTATACACAGTATATATATATATATATATATATATATATATATATATATATATATATATATATATATGACAGTACGCACTGGGCGATGCTTTCTCTTGGTGTGCGCGCGAGCGCGTGGACGCCTTTCTATCCCTCTGATGGGCGCTATCAATTCACACTGTATTTAATATTGCAGCCGATGCTGGCCGCAATCGGACGCCCGACAGATTATATACGGAGCGAAGCAGGTGACACACGCGCGCACTATATTGACACGCGTAAATGTCAATTTTATTCGGAATTATCGCGCCGTCGGTGCGTTGAGTGTGTGCATATATACATATATATACATATATATGTCGCGCCGCGTTGGCGTTGAATCGGTGAATGCGCGCGGATGTTGATGCGCGCGGCCGACGAGCCCCCGCGCAGAGTATAATAATCGCGCGCGTGTACAGCAGTACCAAGATGGTGGGGGGAATATATATATAGGTATAGCGACGTATATATGTAATATAGGTGAGATCGCGGCGGGAGGGGAGAAGTGCCTCTGGGATGCCGCTCACAGGTGGGCGAGCGCGAGCGCGTGTGTATACGTATGTCCTATTATATATATGTATATTTTCACACGAGCGTCGCGCTACGATCTGATACGACTATGCACGAAGAAATGGGGTGGAGGAGGATCCAAATGTATATAAATATAAAGATATATGGGGAATTATTAATATACGTTTTGGATTATGTTTTTCTTCTTCGCTTTCGTTTCGTGTACTTTTATGTTATAAAGCTTCGAAAAGTTTGTTTTAGACGTTGTTTTGGGTAGACGGACAAACTTTTCTTTTGTTAATGTTTTAATTTTTTTCTAAAAAGTTTAATGCACATATTATAATTGCATTTGCAACTTTCTGCATTAGACTTTTTTCTTTTATCTTTAAAGCCGTTTTTTAAAACGCATATATGCAATAAAATCTATAGGTAGATTAAATTATGTTAGGAATACGCATGCGCAACATTTTTACACATTTTTTTAATATACGTATATAAAAAAAATAGAAAGATAAAAAGGTAAAAATATAATTATTTATAGAATGAAAAATGTCATATAGCATTTTCTATCATAAGTATAGCAGACGAATATAAACGCGGGCGTATGTATAAATTATTGTCTCTTTTTTGTACACAAAATGTCTGGCTTTTTAAAAATACATATAAATATATTAGATAGATATAAACAAAAAAAAACTATTTAATTCACTACATGATAGAAGTTACAGTAAGTATGTTAAAAATTTACAGCTAAGAATACATTAATTAAAAGAAAAGTACACAAACTATTAACTAGACTAAAAAAAATATTTACAGCGTCATAAATGCGGCATGCACATACAGCTTTGCGCATAAACACACTGGTTGCATAGGTATTTATTTACCTCGAATTTCGCGTATATATAATTTATAATATCGAATAAAGTTTTTTTTTTATTGCATAGAAAAGTACGCATAAAGCGCATATACATATATCATAAATACGTCCAATTTTCATGATATATACACTAAAAGAAATTGATATTAATATTTTATACTATTTTTTATTGAAGTTTTAGAAAAAGGGAATATTAAATAATTTAATTACAATATACAATAAAAATTATAAATATTCACATTTACTTTTGTATGACTTGGTATTTTAACAGAATGAATTCATATATATATATATATATATATATATATATATATATAATAAAATATAACAGTTTAGAAACTGAAAAAAACGTTTGTAAAAAATTATTTTTCAATTATATATTATATGTTTAATTCTATTTTCTCGTATTTCATAATATTGTATACAATTATAAAAATAAATAAACTAAAATTTAGTTTTTATTTGCCAGAAAAAGATCTACATAAGTGGCATCTTACCCCCGCGCGCGCGTGTGTGTGTATGTGTAAGCTTCCTGTATCGAATAAAGGGCCGGGCCGGAGACCCGAGGACAAAGGATATGAAAGGACTTCGTGCGAGCGCTTAAAAACCGACTTCACTTCCTCCCCTTATATATATGTCGTATCGTGCGCATGCATCCGTACAAAGGATTCACGATTCTTTTACTGTGCATACCCACTGCGCAATACTTTATGATAGTGTACGTACTGCCCATTGACCCGCGGTGGTTCGCCCCTCTGGCTTTACATATAGCAAGCGCACTTATTCGCCGAGAAAGAAGCACACTACAAAAAGGTATTTTCTGTTTTTTTTTTTTTTTTTTTTTTTTATATATCAATGTGTACACTGTATAAAATATTCTCTTGTGCGCAAAATT
Source organism: Sycobia sp. Sy_11 (assembly GCA_018907035.1). Taxonomy (NCBI): domain Eukaryota; kingdom Metazoa; phylum Arthropoda; class Insecta; order Hymenoptera; family Epichrysomallidae; genus Sycobia; species Sycobia sp. Sy_11. The sequence goes on from JACCIC010000004.1 coordinate 7,309,889, forward strand.
GTTCAAATTTGTATCTTTAAACGTAGGTAGTAGTGTACTGTGTCCTGCGTTTAATCCATATATAATACTCCATTTCTAATAATTGCGTATTATAAAAAAAAAACTTGAGCACGTAGGTCCAAATATAATTAAGTAATATGTTTTCATTTTGTATTTTCCATTCAGAATTTGAAGTCAAAGAATATAATTCTCATTCTACATATGAAAAAAAATGTTATAATGTACTAAAGGATATGATCAATCATTATACGTTATTTAAGTCGCACTATATCATCACATTTTTTCTATAAACAGTAAAAAATGGTTTTGAATATTTATGAAAAGAATTATTAATATTAATGGAATTTTATCATATCAGTAGTCCATTGAGATAATTAATGTTAACTGAAATAATGCTTTTATTTTCAAATATTTATTAGAAGTAATACTAAACTATTTATTTTTTATTTATAATTATAGATTTTATTTTTGTTATTATCGATATTTCTTCGTTGGCGCGGGTACTCGAATATGTGTTAGAGATATAATATACAAGAGAAATAATGCATAAAGGCTAAATAATGTCAAATTAGATTTTAAGAAATAAAAAACTCAAGAGTTACTAATTGAAAATATTTATTATTTCCATAAAACATATGAAACCATTTTATATTCTTTACTAAGATGAAAAACTTCTGTAAGTATTTGTTTAACATTGTACTCGTAAAACACTATTTGAAAGTTTTTTATATTATTTGCTGGAGGTGCAGGTTGTTGGATTTTATCGAAATAGTTTAATATAAATTACTAGTTTTACCATAAGATCAGACTAAAATTTTCTAATCGTATAAAGATTTATCAGTCGTACTTATCTACTAGTTTGTTACTAAAATCAAAATTCATAATCCGCGGGTGACCTGCATTAATTATATACGCATGCGTAAATTTTCTTAACCTATAAAATCATTAAAGTGGGAATGGAGAAGGAATTATTAAAGTGCCTTGTAGATTTTTATTCCAAGCTTGAAAAACTCGATTTAAAATGGAAAGAATTATCAAAACTTCTAGAAAGAAATATAGAGGCTCTTAACAATCAAGCAGAGCAATTACGCCATGTGACGAGGTAAAAAATTTTAATAACATTCGAAAATCAAGCCGCAAGTTATACTGAAGTTGTGCAGCGTGCTTTACTTTAGTTGCTTAAACGCCACTAAAATATAGTAATATTAAAGTATACATTTGTTGAAAAATGATTACGTCTTTAAAAATAATAAACTAATATGAAAGAAAATATATTGTTGAAAAATTAAATACAATGCAACTAAACTCAAATGTAAAATATTGCATTCGATTTTGAATCATCTTGTTATAGACTCCAAAATATCGCTCTCCCTCTCTCTCTCTCTCTTTCTTATTTTTATGATCAGATGTCACCACTTGCTTGCAGTTCCGATGTCGATAATGCAGAACTTTGCCGCATTGAAGGATTACGAGAACGACTGATTTTTAAAATACACGCGGGAATCGAGAACGAGGTTACATCCATTTACGATAGCCTTATACACTTAAACAATAATAGTCAGGTAATAAAAAACTTAAATGTCTCATTAAAGTAATAACCTAATGAAATAACTTAATAAATATTTTTATCGTTCTTACAGTCTTTATAATATAATTAGTCTTTATAATATAAGATTAATTATAAATACGTTAACTAAAATAATGACAGTCAGACTGTCCTTATTTATCATCACCCTCGAAGAATCTGAAATAAAATTTATTACTAAAAATAAATTGGATTAAAAATTGAAAATAATAAAATAAAATAAAATGGAAACAATAAAAATAATAAACTATCATCCATGTTATTGAAGGTACAATTTGACAGCCCACACCAGCTTATTTTCTCCTTTGGTGTTCAACGTTTCGAACCGCTACGGCTAACCCACAGGAAAAAAAACTGTAGCCGTTCGAAACGTCGAACACCAAAGAAGAAAATCATTTAATTTAAAACAGTTGACATAAGTACAATTTTTAATATTAATGAAATAACTATGTTTCGGAATTCATTAATTTCTTGAATCGGAAGAAAATATTACAAAATGAGTAATAAATTTTGATTCAAATATTAGTAATAGTTGAATATGATTTAAGCTATTATATTTTTAAATTTTTAATGTCTTTTTAATTCACTTATTACATAATCTTTATTTTTGATAGATACTTGTCTAATTAGGATTACGATTAAAGTATGGTTGGTGGATTGAGAAAGTCTGTTGATAAAGCATTAGTTAATTAATGTATATAATTTTTTGAATTTACGAAAATAAATAAATTTACATTATGAGTAAACATTTTATTAAAAGTTATAGCTCTTTCTATTTTAAAATTAAATGATAATTATTCAATATTAATTATTTACACTGATACGAATAGTAATTCTTTACAGCAATTACTTACCAACAATTGATCACATAAATTAATGTATCAATATATATGCATCGTTAAAAGTTTTTTCAGTGAATTTAAGATACTTTTGATTGAAACACTTAAATACCATATCAAAAATTATTTTGAAAAAATTTTAAAAATTCTTTATTAATATACTTTATGTTTATATTAATGGATTAATATATTTTATTAATATTATATTAATATATTTTAAATAAAATTTAAATAACGTTTAATACAATCTTTGGCTCATTTTATAAATTTAATAAGATGTAATCAAAATAATATCAGCCGAACTCACATAATGTATTGTATAATATCTGGTTGTGAAATTGTTGAGAAATAATTTGCGTTTATTGCACTCTTATTCTCTTTACCTAATTATACTAAGCCATTAGCTAGATGCAATACGGACGTATGGAATCTATAATAGCATTAGCATCAACATTTGTTATATATTGACCGAAAGATGTATTATTTTGTCAAATGCAAAAGAATCGGGTAGCGGAGATACCGCTTTTTTGGACCAATAAAAATTAATTCATTTTTTTTAATGTATTGATATTTTCTTTCTTCATATATTTTTATGCTTGCTTGAAAATTTATTTCTTACTTTTAAAATTCTATTAATTAGACGCATACAACAATGCGTTTCTGTAAATCTCAGTTATATATATAAAACCGATTATATTTATACTGAAAATATAGTATCACATATCTATTCCAGGACCTAAGGAATAGACTGACGAAAGTTGAAGTAACTCGAAGCAAGTTATCATTATCGGATGAGAATATGAAAGAACTGGTCAATGGAACGTCATACAGGCCAAGGCTAAATTTACTCCTGGAGTGGTCCATCGACGCTTGCGATTACTATCACAATTTGTATCCTTTCTTTCAGATTAGGGTCGATTTAATCCTTACTTCGTTCGAAAATAGATGAGCCAGCATATCGAACTCGAATATCGAACATATTGGGTAATGTTAAACGGTTCGAATTTTATAATTAAACGACTTTTAATATATTTATATTTATTTAGACAATAATTTTTTAAATACAGCCTTAAGCTTCTCTGATACCAATTAATACGTCGTGAGCTTTGTTATTTTTCAATTTAATATACCCAAATGCACCTTTTTGCCGTTTTAGGTAATTAAATTCCGTTCTATTGAATTCCAAATGTTTGTAATAATTCACTTTTTATAGCGGTTGCACATAAAAGTCAAAAAGGTTTGATCTTTATTTTTATTAGCCGATCCAATGCAGTCCAATCTGAATAGTCGTAAATAATTTTGCTTATACACTTGAATATTTATTGATAATTCCTGACAAGTACGCCTTAAACATATTTACCTACCTCATATACTTTACAATTGTCTATCTAACAAAAGCCATAAACCATGATCCTTTGCACAAATAGATAGCAAGATTAATCCATCGCACCACAAGCAGCAATCTGCGCACCCGCTTTGTATCCTTCGTGTCTAGTTACGCACCCCCCATTCCTCCTCCCCCAAGGATCCCTATAATCTACAATGGGTCTTCATCAGGTATGAAGCCAACGTGCACCTGTCGTAATGTATCTATATATAATAAATCCTTAACAATGAATATGCCCTTTGTCAGATACCTCCGAATAAACGTTGCTCTAAGCAATTTGGATTATAAGGACGGGAGCAGTATTCAGAGACTGACCTCGTCTTTGCACGAGGATGAATTGGAGCGAATGAAGATCGATCGTAAGTAAAATACCTTCTTTCTTTTTGCCTCCAATACATAATATATAGTCGGACGTGTATTGTTATTTTGGATTACCAAGATTTTCGTAATGTTTTCAGGTATACTGGCATATACACAGTTTCTCGCCAAGGAGATCTGCAAATAAATAAATGTTATGAAGAGAGTGTAGATGACTTTTCACTTATTATTATTCGACTAACCGATTTTTGTATTAAAGTTGCGATGATGAGCAATAAAATTCTATTTTTTATATTAATAATTACAGTGTTTTTCATTTCTAGGAACCATGATTAAATTGTTCTATTTGTTGAATTATAATTACAATAAAAATATATTCTCTTTGTCAACTAAATCTTTGATTGAAAGAAATAATTTTGAAGAGAAATAAATCCTGAATTCCAATAAATATTGAATTATAGCAAAAAGGTAAAACTGAAACATGTATTTGAATTAATTATTTTTTCTCAGTAAAGGTATTACGATACATGTTTTTATTTATTTCAATATTATGAACTGTTGAAAAGAGAAAGCTTCAATTTATAGGATATTTTATTTTTTGACGTCTATGGCTTCAGAAAACAAGATTTGTCAATCATATTTGATGCTGTGTTATGATGCTGTATATGGTATTGTGTTATTAAAATAATATATTGGTTTTATGTTGTAGTTACTAATTATTAAATGTTAAGAAAATTGATTCAGATAATAAATCGAAATGCAGAGAATTTAAAAAAAAAATTTATATTCTAGAATTAATAATTAATAAACTTTGCTTCTTCTGCATTTCTGTATTCGTGGAAGTTTTCATTCCGAAAAAATTCATCATTGCAGTAACGCTGTTGCTCAAAATTGAAAGTATTAAATATCGATTTATAGATTTTATTATATTCTATTATTGATTTTTTTAAAACAACGTTACATTAAGAAATACATAAATAACGAACATTAATAAAGTATAGAGATGCATTATGAAGATTAAAAAATATTTTTTCAATAGGATACATTTAATTAAAATGAATAAAAAGTACTTTTTATAGGGGTAATTAGTAGAAATATTAATCATTTGAAATTACGTTCTGAATAATAATAATGATTGGTATTCGATATTCCTTCGATATTTAAAATTATAATTCTATTGAATAGAGAGCAATTATATGATATATCAATTATTTCGTGCATATTTTAGTCCTACGTCATGAAATATGCGGTGGTATTATACAAAATTGAGTATCATAGATGTATATGTATGTGAGAATTTACAATTGAATATTTCTTTTAAATATATTCAGATTTAAGCTTCTGCAAGAGACGATTTGAAAATATAAATACATTGCTCTAAATACATATAAATTTGGCTTATCTTTCGTATTACTAAATTTAATACGAATATATTATAAGTTAAATCCAAATAAAATGATTATTTAACACTACGGTAAGAAAATGGTATTCCATTTCGGTAAATATTTTTATACAGATTCAAATAATGGAAAATTCTTGTTTCTTTCAATGGTGCAGTTAACGGTCCCTTCATCAATATTAATTTCTTTGGGTTACATTAAAGGCGTAAGAAGAAGTATAAAAAAGTCAAATCAAAGTTTTTGTTATAGTTAAGAAATAAAATTTACAACTAATATATAATAAAAATTATGTACGTTTAGGCCTTCCTGTTTGGGCTTATCGGTAGGACGACAAGTGACCCATTCGTAGGCGTACGAAGATAGAAATAAAATTGAACTATACGTTTAAATTGGTAAGATCTAATAATTACTTGTGTGTATTTAATGCTTAAATTTTAGTTCGCAATTATAACCAAAACTTTGTTTTGAATTTTTTTTAAACTTTTTATTATTACTCTAATTTCGTCCAAAGAAACTTATACCGATGGAGTGATCATTGAATGAAATAAATATTTTTATCGCTCTTATAATCTCTGCCATAAAATAATATAATTATAATGTCAATCAGACTGCCCTTATTTGTATATAATCCGAAATATTAAAATCCAAATTAATCCTGTTAGTAAAGGACAATATAATTACCACCTTCGACAAAATTTTCAGTATTTATAAATTTTGACGCTTCGAGGGTTGCTCTTTCGGGACTGCCGTTATTTAAGATGCCCTCGACGAGGAGAAAGAAGCCAGGGCGTGTCGAAACGTCGAAATTTACAGGTGCCGAAAAAATTATTGTACTTCGCAAACAAAATTAATTTTGATTTTTATAATTCAGTTTTTACTGCGCCAATCTTGGTCTGACTACCATTGTAATGAAATAAGTTTATAAAAAAAAGTGTCAGGTTGATAAAGTTGTGTATTAATTCCCTTAGAGTATATTAAATATACGTATATTTAGCAGATATATTTTGCACAAAATATTTACATTATTCAAAGTGCTATTATAATTAATAACAATTATTTTTTAATCAATTTTTCCAGGACAAATTCAAATTATTGCTTAAGGTTTATATGTCTTACAACGGGCATCTTGAAGTTATAGTAAAGGAAGTCTGGCCGAGAAAAGTATCTCTATATCCTTAATTCTATATAGAGAAACCCGGTTAAACTTATACTGCTGGTGCACCCTATATATACTCGGAATTCTCTAGCTATAACTGAATCCTTTTATTATGGACGAATCCTACTTTCCAACAGGTATAAAGATGAGAACTTATATATCTAAAGCGGGTACAGACAGGATTTGTTCAGTATTGGAGTAGTGACCAGTAAGGGTAGTTGTAGTCAGTGCAATAAGTCAGTCGTTTTAATACGAAACAGTATTTTAATTTTTAAAAAGAAATGTGTGATTCGAAAATTCGCTCGCAAATTGCGTCGAATAATACATTAGTTATGCGAGAGGAGCAAAGCAGCTTTTCCCTGTCCGGAGATTTATCCAGATTTGTAGATCTTCGTAAAATTGGCGAGGGGAGCTATAGGTAATGAAATTCTTTTGAAATATATCTACATGTATTTACAATTTCTAGATCGATCGTTAATTTTCATTAATATTTCGATTAAAAAATAATTTATATACGGATGAAAATTAAAATTCTTAATTAAACCCCTTAGGAATAAAAATTGTTTTTTTTCTCTCTTTTGGTTTTAGACATCATGCTCTGAGAAATATGTGTAACATATCAATTTTTTATTAAGTGAAATATTTTTGTTTTTAGTGGAGTTTAATTTAATTGGAACTGTTGATATTTTCTTTTTTTATTACAAATTATGTTATTGGATATCTTTCGATGCTTTAATGTCTGCTTCAAAATGTCCATTCAACGTCGGAGTACATTTTACTATATAATATTTCATTTCAATTATTTATTAATAATTATCGAATTTATACTATTTAATAAATAAACATACATAAGTAAAATATACAATATGTTTAGTATTGACTAAAAAATGCGTGAAAAGTTTGATAATATTTTGAAACTTAAATTTTAGATTTGGACTCATAGAAAATCCTATAAAACGTTTGAAAGTAAAAATGAGCATGCGCCAGTACGATTAATGAAAGGTTTCATAAGAGAAATGGCAAATTTTTTTTGTCGAAATTTTGTTTTTGGGGACGAAAAAGTGTCAATATCAATTTAAAAACACAAAAATCACAATAAGCTCAAAATAATTGTGCGATTTTTTTATTTAAAAACATTCGAATAATATCGATAATTATTTTTATATTCAAAATTATTTCAAAACTGTTAAGGAGTTTGCAAGATGAAAAAAAATAGTTGCAAATGACTTTTTTTTTTAAACCGACAAAATGCATAAATTTAAATATGTCCGAAAGTTTTTCAAAATATATAATATTTTTTCATGCTTATTGTTATGTACCAGAAAAATAAAGCTCAAATTATATTCAACATTTGTAAATGGCGATTACAAAATACTTTTCGAAAAATTTTATTTTGAAAGACAAGCATAAAAGAATCCCTTTTTAGAGAATTTTTTATCTACAGTCGCTGAACATCATAGATAGTATGTGCTTTGTTTACAAACACATTGTAGACCTCCGCCGATGATTAGCACCGATATTTGGAAGCATAAATAGAGCAACCTTAAATAACATAAGAAAAAGTATGAATTTTCATTAAAAGTAAAGATTGAAAATTGTCACTTTCTGTTTGAAATAGAAAATTTTTTTTATGTATAAGAGCACTTAGATTTTGGAGATCATATTCTATAACAGCATGTTGAAAGTGGTGTGAAATATCTGTTAGCTGATTAACGTTCATGAGAGCGTTGTTTTAACAATTTTTTTCTTTCTTTTTTTTCCTCTTTCTGTCATGAAATTCACTATGTTACAGTTTTCGAAAAATTGTAAAATGACGTCTCATATGTGAATACGAGTATTTACATGAAATGAATATTTATAGCATTTTTATATCGAAACAACAATAACACAGAAATCTAAACGATACATTGTATGTCAATTCGCCTTGATATTTAAAATGGTATAAGTTCGAAATCGAATATTAATATATTACGGCCAGAAATATGATGTATTAAACCCAGAAAACTAATTGAAAAACATAATTTATATATTATTTAAAATTAATTGAGTAAAAAATGGTCAAAATTGGTCAAAGAGTTCATTTTTTGGATTTGTTTATATTTTAAAAAATTCGGAAATCGTCAAAAATCTACTCAAACAATCCGTTTTTCTGGACTAAAGTTATCCACAGTCAATTTATTTAACTTTACGCTTGGCAAAAATACTACAATTTTAAAAATACTTCATTAAAATACTTTTTAGAATATTTTTTTATAAATTTAGGTCAAATATTAATCATTTTTTTCATATACACGTAACTTTATCGGCCTTGATTTGTATTTGAACACTTTCTTAATTACTGTAAGTAAATGGATTTGACGCTGTGACAAATGGATTATTTTTAAACATTGATATATTTTTATGTGAAATAATATTTTAATTTATGTAATTACTAATATTATAACAGAAGTATTTATTTTAAGGAATTTTTAAGGTTGGTCGTAGAGCAATACTAAGTAATTCATCTTACAGTGGTAAAATATTTTTGAATGATTGATAAAATTAATTATAATCATAATTAAAAAACAAAAAAAATTATTAACATATGTTTTTTTACAGTCAAGTATTTCAGGCGAGGGATGAAAATAGCGATTTAAAAGTTGCTGTTAAGAAAATATTTACTCAAAGACTTTTTGAACAGGTAATGTTGATATACATAATTTACTCGTGCACTGGTAAGATCATGTGAAAGAACCGATGATACAATTTTGACAATTGTCTTTCAGTTGGCAATGAGAGAGATCGGAATTCTTCAGAGCCTAAAACATGAAAATGTTATCCAATTAATCGAGTCATGCCGAACTTCACGTAAATATTTAAAATAATATAAAAAATTTACATGTCCTTTATTAATTTTCTTCTATAAATATAGTAACAATATTTTCCTAACAATCTTTTCGATAGCAACCTTTGACAACAATTTCGACTCGTCCCTGTATCTTATTATGGAATTCGTCGACCACGATCTTGCCGGTATCCTAGCGAATAGAAACGTGCAATTTACACTGTCCCAAAAGAAAATGATTCTCAAGCAATTTTTCTGCGGCTTGTCTTACGTGCACGGTCAAAAGGTTGGTTCGTAATATCAAAAGTTGGAAATTTTATTCAATTTCAATCGCTCTTCGCAGGTACTTCATCGAGACCTGAAGCCTGAAAATATTTTAATCAATAAGAAAGGAATACTGAAGATCGGCGATTTTGGCATTGCTCGCTCGATCGATTACAGGAAAAAGGCGAAAAGTCCGTTGACCAACAATGTCGTGACACTTTGGTACAGGGGGCCAGAACTCCTCCTCGGCTCGACCGATTACGGGCCTACGGTCGACATGTGGTCTGCGGGCTGTGTAATGGCGGAATTATGGACGAGGTACGTTTCAATAAATCTGTGGATTACATAGAGTCGATTTGGTACGTGCAGACATGCCAGAGAAACATCATTTAGAAAATCAAATAATTAAATAAACTAGTGGTTTGTTTGTTTGTTTTGTTTTTTTTTTGTTTTGTTTTTTTTTTTTAATATTAGATTACCAATACTGATGGGCTCCTGCGAACGAAGCCAGCTATATTTGATAATGAAGTTATGCGGCTCCATTTCTAAGGAGCAAATTTTAGAAATCAATAATTCTAAGGCACACGGAACTATAAAATTAGCGCACAACTTCAAGAGAAGGGTAAGTTAATATAATTGCGAAACAATGTTTTTATGCAAGGCTCAAGCATAAATACTTAAAAATCATTTATTTAAATATTATTTCAATTTATATACTAAAAAATCATCGGCCGATGATTTGATAAATTTAAGTACATAAATATTGAGGATGTCATGTCAACATTCAGATTTATGATTTACCTTATGTTAAACTAATAAAATAAGGATTAGTTAGTTTAATAATCATAGTGAAGTGTTTGAATTAATTCCGATACCTATACATAATACGTGAGTTGTCGACAGTTATTTATATATATATATATATATATATATATATATATATATATATATATATACACACATACATATATATTTCAAAGAATAATTTAAAATCAAAAACTATACTATTTTTCATTTTTCGTTAATGGACTGACAACTGCTATTTGCTAATAGAGTAGAAGAGTTGATTGAGTAGAAAGTGTCGTGTTTTGAACAATCTTATATGTGGATGATAAATCATTACGAATTTTAGCGATAATTTCTTCCATTTTAAATTGTCATTAAAGTTTCGAGCAAATTTATCGAACGGTACTGGAAAACAGACTTTGTTAAAAATTTTACAATCGTTTTCATGCCATTTATTGAATTTGATTGAACTTCGAAAAAGCGTATAATATAGTATAAGTTTTTAAACATAAATTGTTTAAAAATTGCATAATATGAATGTCTAATTATATTATTTAAAACAGAATATTTTTTACTCGAAGGGTAAAAATTCATTTCAACAGCCCACTGTGTTGAAGGTTTCATGATTCTCACATCGACCTTTTACTACTTTTTAGATATAATATTTAAACTATAAAAATGACTATTAGTAATTCGCCTGAATAAACATAAAAAAAAAATTAAACCAATAACTTGTAAATAATAATTATTATATATATTATCATTGTTTCATTCGATGAAATTCAGCCTGCGCGAGTAAATTCCTTTAAAATCCTCCTATTTTTGCCAAATATAAACATGACGAGAAATAGTTTTCATCCTCGTTGAAAATAACAAGAGAACTTTCGCGAAGAGCTTCGAGTGCAATTGCTATAATCTTATATATATATAACTCTCCGTTCTGTTTAATTCTGTTGGATTAGGTAATCGACAATTTCATGCCCGTAATGAACGACGCGAACTGTTGCGACCTGCTCGACCGATTGCTCAGTATGGAGCCGGAGGAACGACTGACCTCTGCGGAAGCACTGAATCACAGGCTTTTCTCGGTCGATCCGTTACCCAGCAGCCTCGAGCCCGCTCTGTCCGTCTGCCATCAGAGCATGTTCCAGTACTTCACCAAGCTGCGAATGCGCCAGATAAGAGCGAGACTGTCGTTGAAGCGCCTCACTCTCTTGCCCAACGAAGAATTACTGCGAACGTAACTTTCTTTGGGAGTCTTTATTATAATTAGATATTAACGATTTTCACAATGTAGGATGTAGAATCAGCATTCGAGAAAGCCTACTTGTAACATAGATTAGAATTTATCAACATTTATATATAGTTTTTATTTTTTTTATACGCCTAAGTCTATATATTTTCAACTCTATTTCGCTCTCTACATTACTTTTATCTATCTTATTTTTATATGGTCGTTGATAGATTCATACTATTCAGCTTCCTGTCCCATTTTCAATAGCATGAATTTTTGAAAGACCATGGGAGACTGAAGAAGGACTATTTAAGAAACCTAAAATTTGTAAAACATCACGGAGAACAAGCTGCCGAGTCCATACACACTATACCATATCTAATTTCATTCAACAATAACTAAAGAACTACATGTTTTCGGACATAAGTGTGTTTGGTCTATTGCTTTTACGTAATACCTTTTCTTTTCTAAATTGAAGGTTAAAACATGGAAGTTCCGATTTGCAAAAATGAAACGCAATTGATGTTCAAATGACCTTCATTCTTGATGTCAAGATTTATAAATCTTTTTTTTTTATAAACATTAATACTATTAGTATATGAAAATATTATGTCGATATCAATTATTCCCACAATTTGTAAATAGAAAACTAATTATTTTAACTAACAGCGTAATTTATTCATAAATTAATATTATGAATAAATTATTTATAGTAGATACATAATAACATAGTTTATATTAACAAATAATTGATTTTATTTAAAAGTTTTAGAATCTAGTTTAAAATTGCTATTTAAATTCCTTATTCTGTAAATTATCCACCGATTATCCATCGTTCACAATATTTGAAGTCATCCTATGAAACAATGAATTATTTATGTGTTGTATTTTATCAAAAAGGTGTTTAAATAGTTAAATATAAATAAATAAATAAATGTTATAACGAAGACATAATAATAACATATATAAATTTGTAAATAATTAAATATGTAAATATATATATATATATATATATATATATATATACATAATTAAATTTAATAAATAATTATTAGAGTGTAATATTCTAATGTTTGTAATTATTATAAAATAGTGGTTTATTGTGCATTTTATTAATTTATTTTTAATTATGAATTATTCTGCGGACTAGATATTTCTTTTACTGAAACATTCATATATTATGAGGTTACATTGGTCCACTGAAATATCTGAGGGACGCTGTTTGTAAAGTACCTCTGAAAAAACGGTACTGATGGGAATCGAACTCGAGTGATCGAGCATTCGTACAATTTTTTTTAATCTGATAAATAAACTTTTTCTTTATTAGCTCAATACAGGTGTCTTGTCATAGCTACTCTCTTGCAGTGAAACGAAACAGCGTGTGGTCAGGCACATCCGTCGTCGTCCTGCTTTTTCTCGTGCATAAATGCTCGATTTCTGCGCTCGTTCATAAGTAATAATGGAATGAAAGGTATATGAATTTTGGAGTTTAATGAAATAGCAACTAGTTTAGGCTTTATATTATTTTTAATAATTTCATATACTGTTTATGTTATAAAATATGTTGCAAATAAAGACTTTGATGGATGAAGTTCATAGTGTTTCAAATCTTGTCAATGAAATAAGAATAACAGATGGGAATAATTTTAACAATTTGATATGAATATTGTATCACGTATAAAAATGCGTATGTAATTATTTTTTTATATAAGTAATGACCTAAAATCGAGAATTCTAGTTGAGTATTATTATATTTTTTTAATGAGCTAAGTAGTTACCAATACACATATACCAAACTCAATTTTTACCGTCGAAAAATCCGGTAGAGTTTACTGTTTTGTAAAGGGCCTGCGAAAAATTTGATTAGCGACAATTGAACTCGGAACTGAACCAACGAGTACTCAAGTTTTTAAAATTATTATTTTATTTTTTATCTGTAAAACTTTTATATTGAGATAAATAAAAGCAATAGTTTTTTTAATTAACTAATTTTTTATTTTTTCAGTATATAATAAGTTTAAAAAAATGTATTATTTAGAAATTGTACATGATTTATGAAATTGATTGGTGTTGTTATATGCTGAACGCAGCTCGAGTAAACTGTCAGTAAATTAGAAAACCTTTCGAGACCATTTCCTTCAAATGAATACAATCACTAAATAGACGTACTGGCAACTTACTGTATCACTTTCGGAACAACCCGTATACTTTTCGAGAAAATTTGAATCTTCTTCTGCAGAGAAAGTCTGAATCAAATTTTTAATTGATTAAAATAATTTGAAGTTTTTCGTATATAATAGTTGGACGACTGAGTGATAAAACCTTAGAGGATAAGTTAAAATGGTAATAGTTAAATTCAATATTAATCTCAATCAAACTAAAAGTTAAATTCAAAGTATAAATAATCATATTATTTTAAATTTTAACATGTAGTTCTGCAAATTACGCATCTTTAGTTGGTGTCTTGACCGCTAGCGAAATTGGGTTAATAATTTTTTTACAGCTAAAAATGTAATTTGTCCACTAGGAATGGAAAGTTAAGTATATAAGGCGTGTCAATTCCATACATAACCAATCTTTGGTTGTGGTATTCTATAGGAAGAAGTTACAAAAATTCTTTAACCAAACAAAAGTATCATATGTTATATCTAGTTAACTTTTAATCTCCTAAACCAACGTACTCTACTGAAATATTGAGATTTAAATGTTTATTCACTATAGATAAATACGACAGATCCAAAGTTCTTTAAATGACTTATCCCACCATCAATCAGATTTACCAAATTAATTGTTATTATTATTTAAAGTTTTAGGATTTTTTTGTAGGGACGTATGCTTATTTTTCAACGATATTAGCTATTTTATAATTTTATATACAAAAGTAAATTAAAGCCGATAACTTTTGCAATATTTAACTTAAAAAAGCGAGGGAATGTAAATGCGATTTTCTTATTTATTTTTTTATTATGAATTACAATAAATTTGTTATAAATTTATTGTATAATTAATTAATTATTATAATTGCATTATTTAAAATATAATAAATTGACATGTAAATACCGAGAACAATTCAATACCCCAAAAGACGTTGAGTTGTCGCACTTGATGTCCACTAGCTCCTCACCAAGCAGTACTCATTGGTACTCTTAGATAATATAAAAATTCATATAAAGGAGACTCTGTGTATGCCACCAAGCATAGTTTCAATGTAAAGTAATAGTTCTATATTATCAAGAAATATTTTTATTGACACTTATTAGTCAAATGAAAACTCATAAAATTTCATAAACCTTTTTGAACATTCGTTTTCTACAATAATGAAATTTCAACAATTAATAAATTTTCTTTTTACGTATCATAACTGTAAAAAATATCATTTCAGACGGTCTGCCGGTCGTAAAATTGAATTTTAAGGATACGTTAAAATGAAAAATTGTACTTATCGTCACTTCCGTATAAAAAGGTGCTATCTCAGCGCCCGCTTCAGAAAAGTGCTATCTCACAAACCATTTTTTTTATTCAATTTCAGTTGACATCAATACCTACATATTCGCAGTATTTAATATAAAATACGAAAAATATTTAAAATATTTAAAATATGAACATAAATTATATATATATATATATATATATATATATATATATGTGTGTGTGCAGCATACGTTTGTATATATATATATATATATATATATATATATATATATATATATATGTATGTATATACATATGTATATACATAATTTATATTCGTATTTTAAATTAAATACTGCGATTATGTAGGTATTGGTGCCAACTAAAATTGAAACAAAAAAAAAATGTTCTGCGAGATAGCACCTTCTTGAACTGGACGCTGAGATGGCACCTTTTTATACGAAAGCGACGTTATATCGACTGTTTTTAATTAAATTAATAAATATTTTTATCGATCTTACAGTCTTTATAATATAATCTTGTGTTTTGTTTACAAACACATCGCAGACCTCCGTCGCTAATTATCACCGATATATGGAAGCATAAATACAGCGACGTGAAATAACATAAAAAAAAGTAATATAATCTATTAACTAAAATAATGACCGTCAGACTGTCCTTGTTTATATTCACCCCCAAACAATCTGAAATAAAACTTATTACTAAAATAATTATATTAAAAATTTAAAAAAATTAAAATAACATTAATAATAAAATAAAAATAAAATAATAAATAAAAGAAAATAATAAATAAAATAAAATAAAAATAATAAAAGCAATATTCTATGTTAGTAAAGTACAACCCGACTGCCCCCACTACTTTAAATTTAAATTCACCTTTGTCGTCCAACGGTTGGAACCGCTACGGTTCATCCTCAGGAACTAAACGCTTAAACGAGTAAAGTAATATAACAATACTAGGGTAGTTACATGGATTCACGTACACTTGCATTCATATACGATCCGCGAAATTCAGGTTTATGCCTTTGTGATGAAAATACCTATAAACTTAATCACAAAAATATCCTATCAACAATATGTTAGCTTTTAATATAAATAGAAAAATTCATAGGCATTTTATTACATTAATCCCATAAATTTAACACGATTATTTGACTTTTGCTTGCGTATTAAAAAATACAGCTTATGATAAGAATGTGTAACTTTTACCTAATAAAATTTGCCTACCTTGTTTCGGGAGGAGGGTTTATCTCACTACTCGCGGGGTAAATCATTACCTTCTACATCGGCACTGAAATGTATATTATTTACTTAGATAATTATTAATATCAATTACTATAAGTTTGATTACTTCAACAGAAATTGATCAATCATCTAGAAATTGATATATGATGTTATATAAAATAATCTAAAATGAAAAATTGTACTTATGATGACTGTTTTGAATTACATTAATAAATATTTTTATCGATCTTACAGTCTTTATCTGGTTTAGTTCAGTTCAGTTCCTGAGGATGAACCGTAGCGGTTCGAAACGTCGGACACCAAAGGTGAATTTAAATTTATTTTTATTTTATTTTATTATTAATTTTATTTTTATTTTTAATTTTTAATCTAATTTATTGTAGTAATACGTTTTAATTAAAAAAGTTTCGATTTGAATAGAATATGTTCACAAATTCGTATGAAGCCAGAAAACACTCAAGAAACTGTAATTTTTGGTGTTATCCGGTATCTTTACATGATTTGTCATTTTCTTCATCATTTACAAATAACAGGCAATTTGTAACAGATTCTATTTAACTATATGAGCTTATTTCTATTAAATTTTGTTCTCGATTACATTAATAAGAAAAATTGCAAACACTTGTATTTTGAAAAACTATTTTTGGATTAATTTGTAATTTAACATAGATTTTGTATAATATGCAAATAGTTCTTTTATTGAGTTTTCCAACAATATTGAATATTTTTCAGTTTGGCGTGCAACTATTTTAAGCATGCAATTAGTAAAGGAAATATATGATGTATGAAAAATATGTTATATATGAATACGTGCAGACTTTGGCGATAAAAATTCTCTGGATTTAATCTTTTAGAGTAGACTGTTACAAACTTAGAAAAATGTAAAAAGGAGAAGTTAAAAGACGAAATATACATTTTAATTATAATAATTTTATTTCCCTTTTACTTAATTTTTATTTATCTTTGCTCTGCTCATAAAAGGGCAATAAATTATTTGAATTTTGTCTCTTTTTGGATAATGAGTGCTTCTTTCACTAATTATATTTTAGAAATTTCGACATCCCTGCAAATTTTGTATGTGATAACCACATAAACAATCACACTCATTGAATGTATAAGGAATTGCAGATCCTATGGTAGATAAATTTTCTACAGTAGCTAAGTGAACCGAAATAATTCTTTTCAAGACTTTTTCCTTTACTTGTTTTTATTTATTTTTATTAAAAAAAGTTTTATGATCATGTAATAAGGATTGGTACTGTGCACACAGTTTGGGAAATAAGGGAACTGTGCACACAGTTTCCGATGCACAAAGTCCCAATGCTCGAGACGCGCGACCTCGCTCTTGAAGTACACGTTGACGTATCCTACACAGAGCACTGGAGTTTGATTATAAAACTGTCCCATAAATTATAATTCAACGAACACATAGCGCCTTGAAATGTCGATTTTGACTCTCATTGTACGAACGTAAGAATTAAAACTAACGGACGAATAATATTGCGTAATATTAAATTAATAATAATATTATATTTAAGACCTCCAGTATTTAACTAACTATACAAAAAATTTGGAAAATCTTTATTACCTCATATAATAATTAGATATGACGATATTTACAGCTTTTTTTTCTAAATTAGTCTTAATAAAATTTGATAATATTCTTGGTATTATTAATACTTTATTTCGATACCTCTAATCTTCTTGCTAGTATTATTATTATTTAACACTATTATTTTTATTAAAATTATTATTACTATTAATGCAAACATTACATAAAAAACTTTGACGCATTATTATGATTTGATTTAGGAAAATATTTCAATAATTAATTATGTTAATAAATAAATATTTATGTAAGTATTTATTAATTTGTTTATTTATTAATTGATGAACAACAATAATATATATTTATCAATTAATACATATCCGTTCTAAATATTGTTTTATTTAAATGTATAATTATTATTATAAATTTCATTCATATTGCTTGCTAAATAATTAATTATATAAATGTAATTTAATAAACAAAATGCATTTATATGTTATGTATAACATCGACGTTAAATTTAGAACGAGTTTTGAAAATATTTTCAAACCTCATTCTAAACGATAGCTTTACTAAGGGCATCAATTCAATCAATCAAGCTTCTCCGCGCTGAGAATTCCTTTGCATTAGAATAACGAAGATCAAGAAAGTGGCAGAGATGCTAAACTTTATGACTTTTTAAAGAAAGGTCGTAAAATTTTTGAGCTTTCTCTCTACAGATGACAGAAATCAGACCCTTAAAGTTTTACCATTAGAAAATTTTTGAATATAGAAAATATACCAAATTATAGAGAATTGATATTATGAAAATTAATAAATAATTGTAAATAATTATGAAAATTAATAATAATAAACGAGCCCTGCTGTTTACTCTGTAAATGTGAAGGAAAAAAGGAGATTAACCATCCAGCATACAGCTATAAGTGCCCGATCACTGTGGAGTTTTTAAACAGACATAAAACATGAGAATACTCCAACTGAATACTAACCATTGCGTAGCGGCCCATGACCTGATAAAACAGCCAATAATGGAGCTAAGAATAGACATTGCTGTAATCTCCGAACCATATTGTGACAGGGACAGACCACAGTGCTGGATAAGTGACACAAGCAATAAGGCTGCCCTCTGGATTGGTCAAAATAGGCAGGTACTAAAGCAGTCGAGTCATCGGAGCGAATTGATATCCTGGGCTAAAATACAAGAAATATACGTCTTTAGTGTATAGGCTCCTCCAAGCTTGATGGATAAGCAGTTGGAAATCCTTGTAGCTAAATTAGTTGATGAGGCCATGGACAAGAAACCATTATTAATCGCTGGCGATTTTAACGCGTGGTCCACAGCCTGGGGAAGCGCTTCAACAAATAACAGAGGTAGTATGCTGCTTGATGGCCTTAATTCTCTTCAACTCCAAGTGGTTAATAAGGGATTTGAATCCACTTTCATTAGGGGAGATAAACAATCAGTCATTGATGTAACATTCGCTAGTGATGACTTGATTCAGCGGATCCTTAATTGGAGAGTAAGCGACCTTTACACCCACAGTGATCACAGGGCGATCTTGTACGAGATTGCAGAGAAGAAAGTGAAGAACAAATGCAATGAGTGGATGCCCACACGGAAATGGAACATCAGATCGCTAGACTGTGAAGTGTTCGCCACTATAATATCAGAAGAGCGTTTAGAATATGGTGCACCAGGCCATCTGGCAAATGCACTCATGAAGCATATCTCTGAAGCATGTGATGCATTGATGACTAGGACTAAGAGCGGATTTAAACATCGTCAATCTGTCTACTGGTGGACAAATGAAATTGCAGAATTGCACAAGCAATGTCATTGCGCACGTAGACTTGCCCAAAGAGCTCGCACCCATCGTGATACATTTAATAGTTTATTTAAAGAAGCACAAAGAGCGCTTGTCAAGGCCATTAAGGCAAGCAAGCGTCGATGCTGGCTTGAACTGCGTACAGAGGCCAACAATGACTTATGGGGACGACCATACAAAACAGTCATGGCACGATTGAGTAGGGCACCAATGCAATCCACTAGCACGGTATTGATTGACAAGATTGTTTTCGCTCTCTTTCCCATTGACACCCAAGGAGCTGTACAGCGCACGCAACACTCGGACGATATACCTTCTATAACAGAAATGGAGCTACATAATGCTTACGTTAAGATTAGAGATAATGTTGCCCCTGGCCCTGATGGTATCCCTAATGCTGTAGTTAAGTTGGCAATACAGAAGAACCCATCTATATTTCTAAAAGTATATAATGCTTGTCTTCTTGAGGGTATTTTTCTTGATTGCTGGAAAACTCAAAGGTTAGTCCTGTTACTTAAGGGCAACAAGCCACTTGATGATCCGTCATCATACAGGCTATTGTGTATGCTCGAATCGGTAGGTAAAATATTTGAAAAAATAATATGTAATATGGAAGCATTCACTGAAGGATACTTGGGTGTACAACTTGATGCCAGGGTAAACTTCAAAGAGCATCTAAAGATATCTGGCAAAAAAGCACAACGAGTTTCAGCTGCCTTGTGTCGGCTCATGCATGTGGAATTAAATCGTATTGTGAGCTAGCTATTGCAACCCGTCGCCGCTCTTAAATACGTATTATTAGTGGTTACAGAACAGTATCCACCGATGCTGCTGAGGTACTTGCCGGAATTCTTCCTTTCGATTTAGCTGCAGATGAACTGGCTAGGTTGCACAACATATGTAAGGCCGCAGTGGATTCTCTACAAGGTGCTAAAAACGTGGAACGTCATCGTTCTATAGAAATATGGCAAAAACGATGGAACGATTCTAACAAAGGCCGATGGACTTGTCGTATCCTTCCAGACATACAAAGATGGATCAACAGGAAACACGGGGAACTAGATTTCCACCTAACCCAGTTGCTGACTGGACATGGTTGTTTTAGGTTTTATTTCCACCGTTTTCACCTGGATAATAATGATTTCTGCCCCATTTGTCCGACATTGGTTGAGGATGCCGAGCACATATTAGTGAGCTGCCCTCGTTTTAGAACACAACGTGAGCACTTGATGAATACAATCAATAAGCCAATAAGATCAGAGAGCATCCTATCAGTAATGCTGGAATCTTCTGAAAACTGGAAGGCAGTAGCCAGTTTCGCAAAAGAGGTGATAACCAAACTTAGATATGCCGATAGAATTAGGCGAATGGCCCAGGATGAATTAGGCTAGCTGATTCTATTTTAAGTTGCAGAGCACGAACACCGAACCGCTGATCATTTGTGCGGATGGAGGACGTAGGATACTGTCATAAGAAGAGGTGCCGTATAGGCTAACTAACAGCCCCGCCGAAGTAATATTCCTGGATAGTTCTGGCGGGATGCTGGTTTTGAGAGTCCACTAGTACAGAGCTTGCTTTGCCTACGCCTAATAAAAAAAAAAATACATACACACATATATATATTGTAACAGTAATTCCGGATCCAGCCTGGGCAACGTCAGACAGGAAATTCGATACCTTACGTACCCTTGGCGCCAGACGCTTGCGTGTCGGGTTCTAACTCCATTCCCTTGTGAGTTTCGTTTGGGACTCGCTCGAATGGCCTCGGCTAGCTATGAAGGTATGAGGACAGTTCGAGGGTGTGTAAATAAAGAATATCGTTCTCCTCAAGTTGACAAAGTTTAATGATGTAACACTTCGGTAGCCTATACAAACGGTAGCTAAGACTTCGAGAGCCTATACAAACGGTAGCCGATATTTTCAAAACGCGTTACATACGGTAGCCTATGTATCCGGTAGTCTTTTTATAATGCCTACTACATGCCTCGTCGTCGGCATCGAGTCACGTTTATTGTTCGCACCCACCCTTCTGGAAACGCGCCCGCATCCTGCGCCACGCTACTTACTTTCTATTTAATGCTAATAAAAATAGAGGTAGAGATGGAAACCTTCACGGATGGTGTCCGCGACATTCCTTCAGGAGAATGGGGCGAGAGCCAAGATATCGCGACCGCAGCGGCGCCGCATCGGCGGTGCCCGGCGTACGTGATCGCCGTGTCGCCGTGTGATCTCTTCATCTTCTTCTCCCTGCTTTGCTCTCGTCCTTCGTAAGTCGAGTTCCCGATGTCTTGTTTATAATTTGTTTACATTCGGCGCGTCAAGCCGAAGAAATTCCTAGGAATTTTTAACCTTTGTTTCTCGGCTTCACGATTCTTCTGCAATAATTTTGAACATTATATTATATTCTATTATAAGTTTTATTGCAGTGGTCGAGACACTAAACCTTGACGCATCGGAGGCATATTTCGCGTTACATTTTGAACGTGTAAATTTTACCACGTTACAATATATACGTGTTCATATATATGTATTTATTTTGTATAATATTATATTTAAGCAAAACGATTCAAACGAAAAATTATCGATTACTTGTATCTTAATTTTTCCATATACAATTTTACAAAATATATAATGAAAAATACTTATATTTATAATAATATAATACAATGCATTTCATAGCATATTAAATATTAATATTATATAATTAAAGTTAATCTAAGTTAACATAAAAAACTTTTATAAAAGAACTAAAGCTTATGTAAAAATACAAATCTTTTACTCGAATAACTAAAATAGTTAATAATAGGTATAAAGTAAAATAAAATATAATAAATCCAGTAGGTTTTTATATAACAACTTTTTGCTATGTATTTACTATTACCATATATTTAAAATGAAATATTTCTAAACATTTGCTATAATCATAAACGGAGTTTTGTATTAAAAACTGCTTTTAGTTAAAAATTCCGGTGGGAAACGATTCTTTACGTCATAAATTATATATATGCTTTGGAAAATTATCGATAAAAAAGTGATAAATAATTTTAAAGATCATTCATGGAAAATTTAAAATTGCAATATAGAACTAATAGTGTAGCGGCCGCGCCATGCTACGCAGTTCTCAAACTCACCTTCGTAGCGCTGACGCGTCACTTGATATATGTTTATAATTTGGGCAAACATATATTAATACTCTGATAATAAAACGTAAATATATACTTTCTTATTAGATTCTTATATACCTTAATTTCATCTAAAACATAATCTATAAAATGTACATATTATATTTTCAATATATTAATTGTTTTAGCAGTGTCATTTTTACAACATATTGCAACATTGTATGGCTAGTCTTGTATAGATATAATACTTCTTATAACTTTGAATTTTTTAAATTTAATCCTTTCATTAATTTCATAATACTTTTACTTTCATATTAAAAATATTATAGCATATATCATGATATTTGCTTTGTGTGCCTGTAATAACTAGTCGTATTGTCAGCATTTCAGTAAATGCCCCAATGATTATTTTTTTATGAAAAATCTACATTGTAAGACCTAAATGATCAATATTAAAACCAACCTCCATTATTTCCATTATACGTCTGCTAAATGAAACAATGTTACCCATTACAATGTTTGTATGATTCCATATTTCTTCTGCATATTTATATAATTTATATATATATATATATATATATATATATATATATATATATATTATTTCTTTGACTCTAATATGGATTCAAATGCATTTATTTCTTATGATCTCGAATTTACTACGTGTATTCTTCTAAACTTCATTTCTTTTATATTTATATACTGTGCATCTGTTAAAAATCCATGTATATATATATATATATATATATATATATATATATATATATATAAAGATAAATTCCTGCCTTGATATTAATCATTATTTTATTCTTCATTTTATCAATTTTTGCTTTTGTTTTGCAGCTGATATGATATTACATTTTACTTTTTGTAAGAACTTTAGAATTCTATTGATACATTTATAACAATCTCTTCTAACAAAAATGACCAAATTAGTAATACAATCACCTCTTTTAAAGAACATATTTCTTCTTTTTATTCTCTTAGATTAGCATTTTATTTTGTTTTGTATACAATCTTTGTTGATAATAATATTATTTGGTTTTTATATGAATATAATTTAAAATAAATGGATAATGAAGTACATTCTTTTACTGTTCCAGAAAGTAGGAACTCAGTATCAAAGTGATTATTTTACTTGAATTTCAAGAATACACAATGATGGTGATGACTGATGAGTAAATAACAACTGACTGCAGTCTACGATACTATAAAACCACAACTACTTTTTCTTCTTAACTTGACACTGCCTTATATAATGGCAACATGGGCATGGCCTAGTATATATACTTAGTTATTTACAATGTAATGCTTCGTGCCTGAACCCTGATACAAAGCAGTAGAGCTTCGTTTACGTTGATAGGATAAACTTACAACAATCAGGCCATGGAGTGCACTGCAACCGACTGCACGTCCCTATTTAGAGTGGCCACTTTTCCAGACCGATTCAATTTCAAATCGTAGTATAGATAAACAAATAATCCATTAAAATCCAGGATTTCCAGCTATAATTTGTGAATTTGAAACTCACGTTGGAAGGTGAAATTGAAAGTATGCTTTGCAACCGGAATTTTGGCGATTTTAGGTTACACCAGTTTTACGTGGTAACCGGCATTCAGAAGCCGAGGGATCGAGCATGCACGCACACACCACTAAATACTTATACCATTTGATACCACACATTAACATGAAATAAACACGCCAATTTCGCGCTTCCGAGTGAAGAGATGGTGAAGAGTGCTTATTATATATAATATATAATGAGTATATAATATAATATAATATATAATAATTATATTATTATATATTATATATTATATATATTATATATTATATATTATTTACTTATATATATATATATATATATATATATATATACGATGTGTGTTGAACACGTAAAGAGAATTTTTAAATTTCGCATGTTTGGAGAGATCGCCTGTATAAAAAATTTTTTAATATGTTGGTACGCATACCCCTGAGATATGATAAAATTTTCATCAATATTCATTGCTTATTTTTTCAATGACAGCCGCTAACGTTAGACGTGTTTTTTTGAGCCCGGTGATTTTCGTTTTTCGGTCTTGGCGATCCAGAATGCCTCACTGAATTGATTGAGCCTTAGTTTCGAAATCATATCCGTAGACCCATGTTTCGTTACCTGTTATAACACGTTTTAGTAGTTCTGCATCGTTATTAACTTGATTTAATGACTGCTGAGCAACTTCTATTCGCCGCTGTTTTTGTTCGAAATTCGACATTTTTGCCACACGTTCCATATCCCAAACATCTGAAAAAATTCCATGGCATGAGCCAACTGATATGCGAACATCATCAGCGACTTCTTTGATTGTGATTCGGTGATCGTTCATAACCATTTCTTTCACTTTTTTGACGTTTTCATTGGCTGTGGATGTGCTTGGGCGTCCATGTCGATCGTCATTTTCAACGTTTTCGCGGTCATCTTGGAAATTCTTATACCACTCGTAAATCCTTGCTTTACTCATAGCAGACTCACCATATGCCTTTGTTAACATTTTACAAACTTTACTACACTTTATTTCATTATTTACGCAAAATTGAATACAAATTCTTTGCTCCCTTTTTTCACAAACGAAAATCACCGAACTCAAAAAACACGTTTAATGTTAGTGGCTACCACTTAAAAAGTAAGCAATGAATATTGCTGACAATTTGATCATACTTCAGGGGTATACGTAGCAACATAATTAAAAAAATTTTTATATAGGCACCTGCTGTAATATTACACTATATTCTCAAGGAATTTACCTTTAAAATGGTCACGGGTAAATTGGAATTGTGTTCAAGAACACTTGCTGGCAAAATCAACTGTTGAAAGCCCAAGTGTTTACTAAGTGAATCTTTTGGTTCAAAGTTGAGTTGATGACTACACTCCATAACACTACGAAGGGTGTTATTAGTAGGCTTAAGACTTAATATTATACCTTTAGAAGTTAATCTCTCCTGCAGATAATTTTCAATATGTTTAATTTCATAACTGCCAGTCGGTAGGCTAATTACTTCTTTATCGACATAAAATTTATTGTTATTTTCATCAATATTGAGAATGGAGTTAAATGTTAAAAGCTCAACTAAACCTAGAACATAATTTTTATTAGATGAAAGTTTAATAGGAGGAAAATATTGAGCATCAAGAATAGATGATGTACCGGAAAGCGTCAAAGTAAATCATTCATTCATCATGGTTAAATTAAGAATGAGATGTATTATAAAATGTTGGAGATTATATAGAAATACTTGTAAGATTGTTGCATAAAAATTGCAGGCATAAATGACCACAAATATATGTCTTAAAATCCTGATATCTTTCATAATTATACATAATTTCAGCATTGCCAAAGTATAATATAACGTCTAAGAGTGGCTTTAAATCACCACAACTATCGAAATATAGTACTCTGTTGCCTCGTTCACGATATTCGACCCAATGAGCTCCAGGACCGCTAACATCACCAAGATTTACAATACCTGATTCATTATAATGCGGACCATTAGTTGGCAGCGCATTACGCATAAATACACCTCGAAAAGCTGACATTTTTAAAATACGAGCGTATTTTATTAAATCAATGTCAAATAATGGTCAATCTGGCAATTCTGCAGAGAAATTTTTTTTTAATCCTTTGCTTGTATATGGATTTAAGTAGATACATCTCTCATTACTTTTATACGGTTCTAAGTAAAGATCTTAACCTTTCTTGTAAGGCTTTAAATAAAGAGCTTTTCCAAAAGCAATTGCTTTCATTGCTTTGTTATGCCTTCGATTTTCTTCCAATCCTTGTTTTGCTATTTTGGCATCATTAAAAGCTTTAACTATTCCAGCACCTCTTGTCAATGCTCCTGTTGCAATCCAACCGGCAAATAAAGGTACAAGAAATGGTACAACACCGCCAAGTTTTTGAGGAACCGGTAATATCCTTGGAATTGTCACATTGCCTTTACCACCTGCCTTTTTAACAGCCTCACGAGATCCCTTTGATGCAGAACGAACGAATTTTTGAGAACTCGAATTTGAAATCATAGAATATGCAGCAGAATTAATAATTTTTTTTCAATGTTGATTTATTGTTTTTACCATGTAATTTTTGTTTCTTAATTGTGTTTTTTTTCAATCCCAATCCGAACTTTGCTTTAAGTTTCATTGCATTATAGACTGGTAGTGCAGCAGCCTTTTCAGCTATACTTGCATTCTTTGATTTAAGATGCAAGCGACCTTTGTCTGCGAGGATTTGATCCGCTGCATGCGTAGTTTGCATATTGTTAACAATATTGGAATATGCTATGTTGTGATCTTTGCTCTGGTTGTCAAATATCTCCCTTCCGCCTTTTTGTCTTATGAATTTCGTGGGTATGTACTAAGCGCTACAGTGCTCGTATCTGGCAATACTATACATCATTTGAAAGTTCTTCACATAACGTACAAAACGACGCTATGCATGATTAGTTTGGATATTGCGTTCGAAAGTTATAGACGTGTAAACATTGTGCTGTTCTAAAGTTTTCCTTCGTCAAAGGAAAATCCGCTAGAGAATCGTTCCGTGAGAGTAATGGGGTTTTGGGGGAAGGCACGCTATCACTTCGAACCGCAGACGAATCATTTCGACGATTCAGAGCCGGTGAAAACGATACCATGGATAAGCCAGCCGGCGGAAGACCTGTGACGACGAATACCGATCAAATCATTGAATTTATCGAGTTAGACCGGCATGTAGCATCTCGTGACATCGCCCAGGAGATGAGAGTTAGTCACCAAACCTATTTAAACCATCTGCAGAAGGCTGGGTACTAAAAAAACTGACGCAAAAAAACCTTCTGGACCGAATCAACACCTGCGATGTGCTGCTAAAATGGAACGAACTCGACACATTTTTGAAGCGGATGGTGATTGGCGACGAAAAATGGATCACATAGGACAATATCAAGCAAAAACGGTCGTGTTTTAAGGTCGGTGGACCAAGCCGGGATTGACGGCCAGGAATGTTTTGCTGTGTGATTGGTGGGATTGGAAGGGAATCATCCACTATTGAGCTGCTCCCATATGGCCAGACGATTAATTCTACTATCTACTGTGAACAACTGGACCGCTTGAAGCAGGATATCGACCAGAAGCGTCTACAATTGACCAACAGGCAGAGTGTAGTGTTCCACCAGGACAACGCCAAACCACACACTTCGTGGATGACTCGTCAGGAGCTACGGGAGTTCGGATGTGACGTTTTATCGCATCCACCATATAGCCCGGACATAGCGCCAAGTGATTACCGCCTCTTCCTGTCCATGTCGAACGTCCTTGGTGTTGTAAAGTTGGACTCAAAAGAGGCTTGTGAAAGTGTCTGTCCGAGTTCTTCGCAAATAAGAAGAGGGGTTTCTACGAGAGGGGTATTATGGAAATAGATTATCGAACAAAACGGCACAAATTTGAAGTAAATTGGAACACTGTAACATTTTTTATAAAGTATTGAATGAAGAGCGAAAAAGCGGAAGGGAGATATTTAACAACCTAATATATTCGACGACAATTTCGACGAACAAGAGCTTCTAAGAACAAAGTATCCAGATGTTTACCTCGTTGAAAAAGTTCTTAAACGTCGAGAAGATAAAGTTTTCGTTAAATGGCTTGGATTTGATAGCTCTCATAATAGTTGCACAAATAAAGAGGGCTTATAACTTAAGTAATAAGAGATTATAAAATGATTATACTTTTAATATGTAAATTAATTTTGCATAATTTTATTAATGAGGATTAATAGATAAGTACATGTCTGTTTAAATAAATTGTTGTTTAATTATTTTATTTTACACACACATTTCACATATTACGCTGTTTTAAATTCAAAATTATATTCACCCAAAGATTTTATAAATAATTTAAGTTTATGTGCATACTCGCACATATTGTTGAAGAATCTTTCATCTTTCATTAAAGTTTTTGAAATTCGGTTAGGTAAAAAAGATTGAAATTCACAATCAAGCTGGACCACTGTTTTCTACCCAAATTTCGTATTAACTTTCTTGATTTTTGTAATTATATAATTTTTATTTCTTTCTAATTCCTCCTACGATATGGTTCAATGTTGTCAAATCCATCTGAAAAATTAACAAAAATATTTTAAAAATATTTTTATATAATTATTTTTTACTATTTACAATTAAAAAAAACACACGATGAATTCTCTAGTTGTACGCCGTCTACATTAAAATTTGATATGAAATCAGCAGCCGTCAATTGTGCTACCAATTGAGTAGACGACTCAGCACCAGGGAACGTCATTTCAGGACTCTGATCCATTTTCTATGATTATCGTTGAACAGTTTCTTTTAGGAAAAATATACGTGTTAGTTTTTTTTTCAGAGGTACTGCTTCGAACGCCTGCTTATGGACAAATGCAGTCAAGCACTAGACACTGAATGACTGAGTTCGCTACACTCTCGCTTTTTCGGTTATTTTACTCCTTCCATAAGGTCTATGTCCCCTTCATTTTCCATCTCCATTTTGAACGTGCTCCGACATCGTTTGCGCAAACTCTGTCGCTCGCCACTCACTATTCCGACTTGCTCAGGTGACCTTTGTAAAATTTTGTCTTCCATGCAAGTTCTAATTTGTTCAGTTGAGCAATGTACTAAGCTACTACTACCCACGCCTTCTTCCACTATTCTGGTTGCAACTTTTTCAGTAGATAATTGAAGTATTTGTGCATTTTCAGTGTCATGTATGATTCTTTTAGCGACTTGTCCATTTAATACACGTTCCTATTCAGGAATACTATAATGTTTCCAAGGAAGAATGTCTGCTGAGTTTGTTTCTATAAAACGCTTATCGTCAAAAAAATTCAATTCTATTTTATTTTGTTTTTCCTTTCGTAGAATATGAAGTTTCTATATATGATGGTTTTTCCTTCCAAGTATTGTGTGTAATCTTTAAAACTTATTGTATTTTTCACTACTGCACTTTTAACACCTTTGGCTTTCTTGATTTGACTTTCACCTTGAATTTTCATACTATACATTTTACTTCGCAATCCAACAAATTCAGTTAAGATTCTACCATTACACTCATCTTTCATTAACCCGACAATTTTCTTATTTTTCTGAGATATTTGATAAGGATTATTCTCAGAATCATCTGACGCATTAAGTTCATGACTATTCTTCCGCACCAATTCATACATATCAATCTTCTTTACAAACCTATCAGTATCTGTATATAATAATTTAGTTTTCACCTACTGTTTTTCGCATATATTCATAATGAAATCTGTGAATGAAAAAATGAAAACATGAGTTTTAGATAAATCTAATACGGACAATCCAACGTATATAAGTTTTCTTATATGAATTTCAGTTCTCAATAACTGTATGGTAACGTAATTTTCATCAAAACTGAAGCAATTGTGGAAATTCGCACTAGCGATTAGTGCTTCTGCACCATAACGTCCATCCCATCTATTTATTAACTTTATATCGATTCTTTTTCTTTCATTTTCCATAGTGTTGCCGTAAATAGCATTATTCAAAAATTTAAAAAAATAATTTCTCAAATTCATTTTTAGCATGCTTTCTCTTTTCACTATTTAAATCAATATAATCTTTAAGCCATGGCTTCTGGTTACATTTTAATACTCTATGTATTTTTTTTAAGTGTAAGCCATATTGAAGTACTTGTTGCAATGCTCGATAATGTATAATACAGCGATTTTTATCGTATAATGTCGTTAATAATTTCTTCATTTTACTTCCTGGAGGTGCAATATGTTCGGGGCACAGAGGTAGATCTTTATGAGTATCATATATACTTTCAGGATATTCTAAATCCACCTATAGTAAGTGTCCAGTAGGAGAGTCCTCTGCTATATTAAGAAATTTGGTTCAATCACCATCATCCATATTTTGAAACCACTCAAAACCTCCGTAACGAAGAGATTGTGTTGGCGCGTCCAGCGATTACGCCGGATATATGCATATATTATGTATATATATGTTCGGGGACAAAGAGGAAAAGGCCGGTCGAATTGCCATGGCACGCCGACCCGTCGAGTTCCCGATGACTTTCAGGTCTGGGAAAGTGCGTAACGATAGAGAAGGAGAGAGAAAGGAAAAGAGACGAGCATTTGGCAACGTCACCCTTACTACCATAATATATATATATATATATATATATATATATATATATATATATATATATAGTTATAAGTAAGACGAGATTCGTAGATATTCTCAGAGTAATCCGTGAGAATAAATACGTTTATATATTTGTATATATAAACTGTCTGTGTCTCACCTAATGACGAACTTCATTGCCAAATTCCTACGCGGCGCACGTCTTCCCGTAATAAAAAGTCGAACCAGATGTAGCCGTAACAATGCAGCCTAGCCGTAGACCCGCCGCGATCCGGCGCGGGCCGAAGTATCTTCTCTCTTCCCGCACAGATTGTACTTTCCGTCCCCCTGGAAAATTCAGAACGAAGCGGAGGCGCGCTAATGAGCTATTTATGACTCCCCTTTTTTATATATGAAGTACGAAACCCGAGTAGCCACCTAATATACGGATATTCTAGGATGCTGAAGTAATTAAAATACGTCCGAAATTTTAGTTTCGAGTAGAATATAAAGATTCTCGAAACAAACGGCGTACCGAAATAATATTATTTCTGAAAATGAACTTCGATTTTCTAAAATTATTAATGTAATGAAAAATGTACAAATGTTTGTATTATTAAGCGCAGTTGAGTATTCTATAATAATATTATTATTACTAACGCCTAAGTTTATACATTACTTAACTTATTGTTGGTTACTAATATTTTCCTTATTTGCTAATATTGCTAAAATCTTCAATATTGTTATTATTAATATTACTATCATATTATAATCGCTAATATTGCTATTCTTAACTCCGCCACCGCGGATTCATAGTGAGCCTATGTTTTGGCGGTACCGGTCCAAGCCCGGATAAAGGAGCAGGGAGTACACTTACTGGACAGCACAGTCTTACAGTTATTCACTTCACAACACTGATACATCAGACAACATAACACTTGGCAAAGGAAGGGGTAACCATCGCCACGCTCACGTGTGGCGGTTTCGGCTCGGTTACGGGACGGCTAGCACGGAGTGGACGAGCTTGACAGACTAAAAAATGGGACAGTACTGGCAATGCTAGTACAGCCGTCATTGAATAAAACTGTAGGCGTCATATCTGGCAAGGGGGCTCTATAAACGGGTTACACACACCTCGTATATAAATATTCGGGCGCCACGCAGCTCGGAAATTCTGTAGAGTAGTTCCAACAGCGGGAGTGAGACACGAAACGAAGCCGAGCAAGCATGGAGTGGATGAATTCTACAGGGCCTGAAAGGCACGTGCGTGACTGGAACTGCCAGCTCGCGCATGGCGGAGTAGGGGCCTGCTGTACGTCATCGTCTGGCGGGGGGTCTGATAAACGGACATCTTCCCGAATATAAAGATGTGAGCGCCACGCCTCCCGAGGAGCTCTCTCATAAGGGTAATCGGGTTGCGAAAGTGAAGCATAGAGCGGCATTCTGGTACTGGGTGGGGGCGACATGCGCACGGGCTCTGGCTGAAGGTCCACCGCGCTTGCCGAGCGGTGCATGCCTGGGAGCTGCTAAAGGGAGATCCTGGGTGGGGAGATGAGTCTTCAGGTTGCGTGCTTGGACGATCCAAACCATCTTTGGCTCTTGCTGACGGCAGGACGGGTAGCTGGGCGCCTAGCCAGCACCAGTCATTCGGCATTGGCGAGTGCGTCCTGACTCGTAATGTCTGCCCGAAACTATCCAGAGATTGGAGCACCTTATTTTCAGGGTGTGATAAGCTCGAGAGAGCATAGGTGGGCTAGCGTGCCGGGGCGCGCTATATCCCTCGGCTCTGTAAAAGAGCCTTACACGAAGGTCCAAACCTTCGTTTGGAACGAAGAGTTGGAAAAAAAGAGAGGAAGTTCCGACAAAAGAAGAAGAAGCGGCTGCCAAATCAAATCGTGGGGAGCCACAGCTTGAGCAATGCTGGAAAAATGTCCCCACCAGGCAACAAAAGAGAGCAGCAAAAAAAAGAAGCAGAACAAAAAAAAGTCAAATGCGAAGGGGGCCACTAAATGTGGAGAGGGCCCCACCAAACCGAAAGGTAAAATAGGGAGAAGGGCACGGCCAGAGGCGCTGCTCCTCAGGCCTGGGGAGGGGAAGCCCTACGCGAAGATCCTTGGAGGGATCCGTCATAAGGTCGACCTGTCGCAGCATGAACTCAATATCAGGGACATTCATCGTTAAACAGCGTTGTCCTGATCGAATTTAAGAAGGCTTCGGTTCAAGGAGGGCTTTACTAACGCCCTCAAAGAAGTCGTTGGGCAAAACGCGGCATTTCGCGCTCTGACCTCCAAGAGTACCTTGGTGATCAGAGACGTGGAAGGCTGCGCGACACTCGACGAAGTGAAGGCAGCCCTCCTTGGCATTTTGCGGGATTATACTGGCCCCCTTTGAGGTGAAGCTTACGAGGGAGGATAAAGTCGGCAAACGACTAGCCCTCGTGACTCTCTCTGAAGAGGCTGGCCAGCGGTTACTGGAAGTCAAAAAGGTGGCCATTGGATGGGTCTTTTGCGGCTTGCGGCGGCGGGTCCAGGTCGAGTGCTGTTACAGATGTCTCGGCTATGGACACCGCGGTTCGGATTACAATGGCCCAGACAGGAGCACCGCCTGCTTTTGGTGTGGGCAGCAGGGACACAAGGCGTCTGATTGTAGAACGCTTCCACAGTGTTTCTTCTGCCCGGGGACCACGCTCGCAGCGTTAAATCACGATGCGGGGTCTGAGGCTTGTGCGGTATTTCACGAAGCCCTTGCCAGGTCTAGCCAAAATGGTGAAAGTCCTGCAGGCGACCCTGAATAGGAGTCAGATGGCGACCGACCTACTTACGCAAATCTGTCTTGAGAAGAACGCTGACATTGTCATCGTCAGCGAACAATATCGAGATGGAGATACGCGAGTCTGGTATCACGATGACCTCGGTACCGTGGCGATTTGGATTTTTCACCCGCACCGGATGGAGCGCCTCGGATCTTGCCGCGGCTTCGTCTGAGTGAGGGGTAACAACGTAAATTACGTCAGCTGCTATCTTACCCCGAATGAGGCCATCAGGGGTTTCCAGTCTAAACTGGATGCCCTTGAGGATACGGTAAGAGAAATGGAAGGGGAGCTGGTGGTGGCTGGGGATTTGAAGAGCAAAGCTCTCGAGTGAGGGAAATCCTTGCCGGACTCTAGGAGAAGATGAGTGATGGACGTTTTCAACTCCGGATCTACGTCGACCTTTCGGAGACTTGGCTACAGGGAGACCATCCCTGATGTATTCTTTGCGACAGAGATTCTGGCTGTACGCGTGCGGGACTGGCGGGTGATCGAAGACTATACAGCCAGCGATCACCAATACATCCCCTTGCGCGTTGGTGATGCCATGTCAGTCAGGGCGACAGTTGAACGTTGCCCGGCTAGATGGATCGTCGCAAGGATGGATCACGAGAAGTTTTCCCAGGCGTTAGAACGTGGACAGCGCTTCGTGGTTGAATTACCAAGGAGTGCAACGTTTTGCGAGAGCGCGAAGGCGGTAACGGAAGCTACAATGTATCTGATTCGCCAATCCTGC
Source organism: Sycobia sp. Sy_11 (assembly GCA_018907035.1). NCBI lineage: Eukaryota > Metazoa > Arthropoda > Insecta > Hymenoptera > Epichrysomallidae > Sycobia > Sycobia sp. Sy_11. The sequence continues at coordinate 7,344,537 of JACCIC010000004.1, forward strand.
AAGCAAGCGATACTGAGGAAATTCGCCGGTCGTGCTCGCCGTCCGACTTATTGGTGGACGGACGAAATTGCGGAGCTTTGGCGGCAGAGTCTGCGGCTGCGCCACGTAGCCCTAAAGGCTCAAAGGCGCGACCGTGATGCCGATCTTAGGATTACCCAACATCTAATGGCGAAGAAGACTCTAAAGTGAGCCATCAAGGCTAGTAAACATGGATGCTGGAAATAGCTGGGAGAAGATCTGTACAAAGATCCATGGGGATTGGGGTACAAAATCATAGCCCGCAAATTAGGCATGTTTCCAAAAAATCATGCCTATGAGCGCGGAAGTCATGGACGGTATCGTCCATGCCCTAGTCCCTACTTATCCCAAATGAAGGGATGAGCTCCTGCTTCCCGAGAGTCCTGAGGCACCTCTTTTCACAAGGGCGGAGCTAGAGAGAGCAGTGCGCTCAACTCTCAACAAAAACGCCTTCAACTCGCTTAGGTGGACAGACGTACTGGGTGCACAGGAGAAGGACTTCAATGTACCTAAGTACATACTCCAGATCATTGGAGATTATTTGAACGACAGATTCATTATATACGAAACGGCAGAGGGCTCTAAGCGAAAAGTGCTAACGTGTGAAGGCTCCATCCTGGGTCCCGGTATATAGAATATTTCTTATGACGGGATCCTTCGGTTGGACATGCTATGTATGGGTATGCGGATGATGCGCAAAATTCGCTATTCGATCGATGATCACGGGCTGGAACTAGCGGAGGCGAAAACTGAGATTGTGCTCCTTACAAAGAAGCGCGTCCTCAGACTGCAGCCGCTAATTATTGGGGAGATATCGGTCCTGATCAAGGGATCTGTCAAGTACCTTGGGGTGATGCTAGATACGAAGCTCACCTTCTGAGAACATATTCGGAGGTCGACGGATAAGGCGGCGGTAGTGGCGGCCTCCCTTTGCAGTGTCATGGTCAACGTAGGAGGACCACGCCCCTGCATCAGGTGGCTGCTACTGCAAGCTGCTGAGTCCGTCATGCTTTACGGTATTGAAGTCTGGGCCGATGCGTTGCAATACAAAAAGTATCGCAGGCGCATGCCGGCTGTACAGAGGAAATGCGCTCTTCGCGTAGCGAGTTCGTATCGCACGGTCTCGGAGGCCGTCTCCCTAGTAGTTGCCGGGGTGATCCCGGTAGACCTTCTGCCCCAGGAGCGGAAGTTCATCCACCAGATAAACAGGACACTTCGTCAAGCCGAAGGGAAGCAGCAAGCCAGAGAGCATTCGCTGGCTTGCTGGCAGAATAGGTGGAAGCAAGATAGGCGTTGAAGGTGGGCCGACAGGCTTATAAGTCAGGTGGCCCCGTGGATCGGTCGGCAGTACGAGGAGGAAAATTACTATCTCACCAAGATACTACCGACCATGAGTACTTCCGCACTTACTTGCACAAGTTAGGCAAAGTCGTGGATCCAGGTTGCATATACTGTGGATCCGCAAAAGACGATGCCCATCATACATTTTTTGTGTGCGGGCAGTAGGAGCAGCAGAGGGCGCTACTCGGAAAGGACGGTGGAAGGGTTAACCCGGAAGGCATCGTTCCTCTGATGCTCTCCAGCGAGGAGATATGGGGAAGGATTGCCTATTTCGTGGAGGATATTCTCAGACGGAAGAAGGCGGACCTTCCCTAGATTCTTCTATTTTGCTGGGATATGGTGGCGCCAAAAGGCGAATATTCTGGTCCCTTCTCCGAAGTAATGCCTAACGGCGGATTCCGGGGTAGTGAGTTGAGCCAGGGAGTGAGTTTTTTTTGTTCCACATACCCGGGGACCGGTCCCCGGGATCCATAAAGTATTTTTCTCCTCCTCTATAAAAAAAACAACTAATCGTTACTGTTACTACTAGTTTAATAATGTGCTAATCGTTATTATTAATCTCGCTAATATTATTATTACGATTGTTACGATTGCAACGAACACATAGTCTCGCGTGAATAATATTATATAGAACTTGCAAAATCACGCGCGGCGCGGCGAAGGAGGAGCGCCGTGGCTTTCGTGACGTGGCGCGGCGCGGGGGAAAGCGCCAGCAGCACCGCGAAGACGCGCGAGTTCGCGAATTCTCGCGAGCGGCGATGGCGCTGCGCAACTGCTAGACGTGGTACAGTGCGGTAAGGGGACAGCGAGCGCTCTCTCCCAAATCCCAAATAGAGCCGCACTTACTGCAGATTTTCAGTGTGGCAGCGGCTTCGAGACTGGCTAATCGAGGGGGACCTTTCGTCGGCGCGATAGCGGGCGACAAGTCTCAGCACACTCAGGGCGAGACGCGATCACGTAATATAAAATAGAATTAGACATGGTAATACGCTCACGCGAAGCGTTAAATTTAAGATAGATTACAAATGTAAATATTTTTTATAAATCATAAAATAAATGTATTTTATGATTTACTGTTTCAGCGGACAATGGCGTGCGCAACTAAACAAAGAAATTGAAATAGTCGCTAGCGCAGCGGCGCCGAAAGACTTAAATTTATTTTAAATAATAAGAATTTAATTATTGTTAATTATTTATAGTTTTTTGTTAATAAATATTTTTATAGTTTTCTCTAGTAAATTATAAAGATTTATTTGCGTCCCAATCCCAGCAATGTCGCGAAAAGAAAATTAAAATAACGGAAAATATATCTAATTCAAACTTTGGCAGGTTGAACGAGAGTGAGAATTGGATTTCTAAGCACAGTGCGTAGTCGAACAAACTTGGTGGCGCGTTGAGCGTCCAAGGGCCTAGATGGGTTGAGCGTAGACCAAAGTACAGTGCGCACTGTGAATAATAAGATCGGGGCCGAGGCGGGTTGAGCCGGAACACGAATAAGCTCTCCCACAGCGCTATGTTACTTGGCGCCCGAACAAGCGAATTCATGGACACATTCGTGTTTAAATTAAAAATATTTGAACTTTGATAAATCGAACGGAAATTATTTGCTGGATGGGATATTCCGTGTAGACAACATATAAAAGACTATTGGCAATTAATCGAATAATAAATATGAAAGAATCGTGAATTTATAAGCTTCGTAAGGAGCAGTTGCCAATAGAATTAGCAAAATTCGATTGAAGTTTGGACGGCAATGTTGTTCAACTCTGGCAAAGATTAGTTCGATATGTAAGTCAAAATCCGGAAGTTTTTGATGATAAACTGGACGACGCGCCGGATTACATAGAAGAGCAAGCATAAAACGGCAGATGAGCAGCAATTGCTCACGGAGAAAATGGCGAATACGTCGTCTCCACTATTGGGTGAAAATAGTATGCTTTTAGCACCTAATCCAGTCGTGGCAAATGTTCCAATTAATCCGGCGGCAAAAGTAACCGACCAGATGAGAAAATGGAACTGCCATTTTGACGGGAAAAACGTACTTGCGTTCCTGGAAAGAATTTCAGAATTACGTGCTGCTTACGGATTAACAGATGCACAATTGTTACAGGGTTTTCCAAAATTATTAAGGGGAGACGCGCAACTGTGATTCCATAATTTTGTTGAATCAATAGCATCATGGGACGAATAACAGAAAACAATGCGCGAATTTTACTTCCGCCCAATGAACAAAAACAGTTAGATCGTCAAATTTTTGAACGACGGTTACATTCTAAGGAATCGATTTTAGATTATGCTACTGCATAATCATAAAGTATGGACGGTATGTTATGGATGTGAGAGTCAGGGAAGAGGGTAAGGCTCCTCGGGTAACTAAGAAGTAGCCTGCAGCTGAGAAATGGCGAATCTCGGTCTGCTAATTCGCCCCTAATCCAAAGTGTTAGATACCATGCTGAAGTATGAATCGCACAAAGATGATTGTGTCGCAAACGGTTCCTTCGGGAAACCAGGCCGAATCCCATTGTATTGCAGGCTTTATCCGGTAGTTGCGGCCCATGCCAGGTGGACTATATATATTCGCAATACTCATGGGAACAGAAATGCAAAAATCTGAAAACATCGAGATGGAAATAGGGGGGCAGCACGAGGTGGAAGAAAGTCGGGCTTTGTTACCGACAGAAATCATCTCGGAGGTACTGAGACCTGTTCAGGCCACTGAACAGGGGGAGACGAGTGTACATGAAGGCGCGAGCATGAACCGGAACCTGAGTGGAGCACAAAGGAGGAAACTCCTAAAACAAAAAGCGATGGAAGAGGGTCTACCTGTTCCTAGATCAGGGGCGGGATGAAAGCGGAGGCAGGCAGAAAATAGACGGGCACTAACCGTACTGACTACGTCGGCCTCGGCTGCTCCAGCCACTGATTCGGGTAAAAGGGGACCCTCAACCAGCCTTGGGTCTACTGAGCAGGGGCTTAAGAAACCGCTCAAAAAACGCAAGGAAGGTACGTACGCAGGGGCAGCATCTCACCTGCCTAGAGTGACACTAACGTATGATGAATACCTCGGTAGGGAAATGCCTGCAGAAACCTGCACGTCACTAAAAAAAGCAGTGGTGAAGAAAATCTGCGAAATTGACGAGAACGATTTCGCACCGAGATTTAAAGAATCCTTTCCTAGAAGGGGAACAGTGGCCTTTGTCTGCGAGGACAAGGACTCTGAGACCTGGCTGAGAAAGGAAGCTGAGAATCTGACGCTGGGGGACTCGGACCTCAAAGTCGGAGTAGTATCTCCGGAGGAACTGAAAATTAACAAAGTAATCACAAAGATTCTGGTGGAGATAGAATCTGTCCCGGACTTCCTAAAGTTGGTCCGAAGACAGAACTAAGGAGTAGATCCATCAAAATGGGCGATCATGAACAGGTCTGCCGACGGTAGTCTTGTTCTTGGTCTAGATGAACCATGAGTGGAGGCCCTCCGAAGCAGAAACCTTCAACTCTTGGTGGGGGTTGAGACGGTCACCTTTAAGGTACTGTCTCGGTAAAGTACCGCTGGAGCAAAGGGAGAAACCTCTACGGAAGGCGTATCTAAGAAATAGCATCCTCAATGGCTATTTCGGGGATACGCTTTACCCAAATAAATTTGCACCATTCCAAAAGCGCCTCGGCGATCTTAACGAGAAGCCTCGGAAAGATGCATAAACACATAGCCCTAATACAGTAACACTGGATTTGGAGATTAGGGGTACGTATTAGGGGTATTAAGGCGAAAGGGGAAGTTTTTGTGGGGTCCAGAGATGGAAACGCGAGAGCTTGCATTTTCATCAAGGGAATTAATGGTTTTCTGTTGCAGGAGCTGAGCTGCAGGGACTGCATCACCATCAAAATAGAAATCGAGAGCAAAGACCGACATGTGCGAAGTGTCATAGTTTGCTCAGTCTACCTTGCACATGATGAGGATATACTTATCTCCAGTATAAGAAAGGCGGTTGAGTTCAGCAGACGCTCGAATCTGGACTTGATCATCGGCTGTGACGCTAATGCACATCATGTGACATGGGGTAGCACCGACATCAACGCCAGAGAAGAGGCCTTACTGGAGTATTTAAACAGAAGTCATTTGGATATAGTCAACCGAAGAAATGAATCCACTTTTATAACAGAAATGAAGTCCTTGACCTCACTGTAGCATCTGTTAAAGCAAGGAGTATTATACATGGATGAAAGGCGGAAAAAGAACCATCCATGTCAGACCATAGGACCATAACATTCCAATTGGAATGTCCTAACACAAGAATGGAACCGAGGAGAAAATCAACAGATACAGATTGGGAACTATTTAAAGATGAACTTCGCGAAAGCACTGCTCATCTTAAACGAGAATATGCCACTGAGTTTCAACTAGACTGGACATTATGTAAAGTCCAGACATCAATTAACAGAGCCTACGAAAACAACTGTTCATTGAAGCCTGCTAGGAAACCTAACAGCGCATACTGGTGGACTGGGAAACTAGAGGCGCTGAGAAAAAGGGTACGCAAGGCCTTCAACAGGGCAAAGAAGAGGAAAAACTATGAGGAATGGTCCATGTATAAGAAAATAATGGGCGATTTCAAAAGAGAACTAAACATTGCTAAAAGAGAAGCATGGAGGAATTTCTGTTCAGGGACCGAGAACCTGTCTGATGTAGCCAAGTTAGCCAAAATCTTAACAAAGGACAATAACTATCGATTGCACAATCTACGAGACGCAGTAGGTAGTTATGTAAATACAGAAGAGGACACACCTGAACTACTTCTGAAGGCTAACTTTCCTCACTTCATCAGGAACCGCAAAAATTAAATATTTGCCTGACATCATTCATGCTAAAAACGATGGAGAGGGTAGTAGATTTACATATAAGGCAAACAGTGTTGATCAATAGCACAATTTCAAGTAGGCAACATGCCTAGACGACGGGAAAGTCCATTGAGACAGCTGTTCACTCAGTTGTCAAACACATTGAGAAGGCTTGGAGCTCGAAGGAAACTGTAATAGGTGCCTTCGTAGACATAGAAGGTGCTTTCAATAACACCACTAGAATTGCCATTGACAACGCTCTATATGCTAAGGGAATAACACCCTCTATTAGAAGGTGGGCTATGAGTTCCTTAAGTAATAGAGAGGTATATAGTGAATGGAAAGGTAAACTCGTAAGAGGTAAAGTCAACGAAGGATGTCCACAAGGAGGGGTATTTTCACCTCTCCTGTGGAATCTTGTAGCTGATGGCTTACTGCGTATGCTTAAAGAGGAAAGAATCTTCGCAGTCGCATACGCAGATGATTTCGCAATACTTGCCAGGGGCAAGTACGAAGGGATATTACCTGAAATTCTTCAGGAGATTCTGGTAAAGGTCAATGACTGGTGTCAAGAGAGATCCCTGGGGATCAATCCAAAAAAGACCGAGGTTGTAGTCTTTACTAGGAAATACAAGAGCAAAATAAAATCTTGTGTAAACTTCCCCGGGCAAGATATACCGTATATGGAAGGAGTTAAATACCTAGGTGTATACCTAGATAAGAAACTATCGTGGGGACAACACCTGTGAATGCAGAGTAAAAAGTTCATCAACATACTGATGCAGTGTAGGTCGGCTATTGGCTGCGGCTTGAACTGCAGAAAGTTTTATGGATATATAAAACAATACTGATGCCGGGGCTGACTTATGCTGCCTTGATGTGGTGGAAAGTGATCGAGAATAAATCCTCTGCGAGGATCCTGGATCATATACAGGCAATCTCGCTAAGGGGAGCATTTGGATTAAAAAGGAGTACCCCTACTGCTGCTGTCAGGATGATGCTAAGTCTGGACAGCCTGGACTTGGAAATAACAAGAACGGCTGCCAGATCGGCTTATCGAATGATATGCAGCGGTCAGTGGAATAGTACCGCAACTGGACACGCTACCATTTGCAGGGAAATACTGAAAGGCTCAACTTTTAATCTCCCTCAGAATCGTATTAAAAAAACTCTCTGCTTCGGGCGACGATATAAGATCAGGATACCGAGCAGAGAGGATTGGAACAATGACCTTAATTTGGGAGGTGATATCTGGTTCACAGCAGGATCCAGAACAGATGTTGGTACTGGATTCGGTATATATGGACCTGAAGGCAGTTTAAATTCAACCTTTACACTTAATAAATACAACACAGTGTTTCAGGCAGAAATAGCTGCCCTTGAAACCTGTGTAAACGGCTTAATGCAGAGGGGAATTAAGGGCAGATGCATAAATATATGCACAAACAGCATAGCAACGCTGAAGGCCCTCGATCAACTCTGCACTACATCACTACTGGTCAAAGAAGCTAAAATTGCTGTAGACAATTTGACCAGGGCAAATAAGATCTGTGTTACATGGATACCGAGAAAATCGACCTGTAAGGGAAACATGAAAGCAGACATTATGACAAAAAAAGGATGCTCATCGGAGTGTAAAACTAACAACGTGGGAAAACTCACGCAGATACAGATGGTCCAAAGCCCTTCTTGGCAGTAAGATCTGCGGATGGGCTCAAAGGATCATCAAACTAAATAAACGTAAAGCAAAGCTAATCCTGGAACTTACAATAGGAAACAGGAATTTACGGTTTTATACACACAAGATCAGTGGACACAGTAACCTCTGCAGATGGTGTGAAACGGAGAAGGAAACTCTGAGGCATTTCTTCTGCACGTGCCCGAACTTAACGGAATGTCGCGTAAAGTGGCTGGGAGAAGATAACCTCGACCACGAGAGTTTTTCCAAGCTGGATATACTCAGTCTTCTGGCATATTGCAGAGAACTGAATGTGACGGAAACCATGAAAGATTAATCAGGGGGAAAGGAATATACTGGCGATAGCTAAGTGTTCCTGAGCATATATTTGCATCCTGATATGGTTAGTGCGTTTTGTAGGTTAGACTCCCGCATACCCTGGAACCGGCTCCAGCGGTAGTCTCAGTGGCGAGAGCCACTAGCCGTCAAACAATGGCGGATGAACTTCCCACTATCCAACGAAAAAAAAAAAAAGTGGTACGCCACTGGTGAAGCACGATATAATACTCACAGACCCCATTGAAACAACGGTATCGACCAAGAAACCCGGCAATGCAGCAAATAATGATCGAAGAAGTTGATAAAATGATGGCAGAAGGAGTGATTAGACCATCCAACAGTGCATGGAGCAGCCCCGTGGTTATTGCAAGGAAAAACGATGGAAAACCACAATTTTGTGTGGATTTCCGCTGCTTAAAAAAAGCATCAAAGAAAGATGTATACTCACTGCCACAAATGCAAGCAATCCTCGATAAACAACGAGGAGCAAAAATTTTATCAACTATAGACTTGAAAAATGAGTACTGGCAGATTTAATTGAAGGAAGACAGTAAGCCACTTACAGCTTTTACAGTGCCAGGACGAGGCCTGTACGAGTTTAATGTGATGCCTTTCGGCTTACATACGGCCCCAGCGACTTTTCAAAGACTGTTAGATAGTATAATTACACCGGATATGGCTCGAAATGTATTTACATATCTTGACGACATTATTATTGGATATCGGAGACCTATGAGAAACACAAGGAGGTTTTAAAAACAGTTTTTCAAAAGTTAAAAGCGGCAAGATACGTATTGATACGGCAACTTACGTATCTTGGTCACGTGGTTGATGTGCAAGGAATACGGACCGATACAGAAAAGATTAAATCAATCTCGTCAATTCCCCCAACAAAAAAAACGGAAGGAGTTGAAAAGATTTTTTGGCATACTTTCATGGTACAGGAGATTTATTAAGGATCTATCGAAAACTGCAGCACCGTTAAGTATTTTATTGAAGAAAAGAACAGAATGGAAATGGATAACGGAACAACAAACAGCATTTGAAGATCTGAAGAAGAATTAAGGGAAGCTCCTGTATTAGCATGCCCAAATTGGAATTTGCCATTTGTGCTTCAGACGGATGCGAGTTTACTCGGTCTGGGTGCCGTACTTACGCAGATAGACGGTGACAAAGAGTATGTAGTTGCGTATGCGAGCCGCGCGCTAAACGCAGCAGAAAAAATTATTCAGTAACAGAGTTAGAATGTTTAGCAGTGCGATGGGCTATATGGAAAATGTGCCAATATCTCGAAGGGCATTTATGGTAGTCACCAACCATCAATCGTTAAAGTGGTTAGAAAAATTAGATAAGCCATAAGGACGATTGGCACGATGGGCACTGGAATTAGCACAGTGGGATTTTGACGTACAATACAGGAAAGGCGCGGAAAATAACGTAGCCGATATGTTATCTCGAAATCCGGTAGAAATATATGCAATTAAAAACGCAATCGAGAAATGGTACGCCAAAATGTACAAATCTGTACAAAAAGAACCCGCGAGTTTTCCGGACTATCGTATAGAAAACGATAGATTATACCGTCACCTGTTGCATTCACTTGACTTCAACGAGACTGATGAAGCAGGTGAATGGAAAATATGCGTAGCCGAAGATGAAAAAACTCGCATATTACAAGAGAATCACGATGATCCCGTCGCGGCTCATCTAGGTATAGCAAAAACATTAGCTAAACTAGCTAAATGTTACTACTGGCCCGGTATGTTCTGTGAAGCTACCCGATACGTACGCGCCTGCATCAACTGCCAGAAACATAAAGCGCAGCAAGCAGCGCCAGCCGGCACGATGCACGCGACGAACGTTGATCAACCGTGGGAGATGGTCTCTATCGACTTAGTAGAGCCACTACCACGATCAAATAATTTAAATACGATGCTTTTAGTAATGCAAGATCGCCTTACGAAATGGATCGAGCTAACAGCATTAAGAAAAGCAACGGGTGCCGCCATCGCACGGGCCGTCCGAGAACAGATAATATTACGTTTCGGATGCCCATGTGTAATCATAAGCGATAACGGAAGGCAGTTTATTTCAAAAGAATTTCGCCAAGTGCTGAAAAGCGCGAAAACCGAACATAGAACTAGGCCACCGTACTCGCTACAATGTAACCCCGTTGAACGGACAAATAGAACAATAAAAACTATAATAAAATAATACATAGAAAAATCCCAACGGACGTGGGATAATTATTTGAGCGAAATTGCTTTCGTGTATAACACGGCTACGCATGGTAGCACAGGTTATACTCCAGCATACATTAATTACAGATGCGAGCTTCAGGTACCAGGAAATCTACGGCAGGAGCAGGACCTCGATCACAGACCAGAATGCAAGAGAGAATAAAAAATGTACAAGAAGCTATACAATCAGCAAAAATTACAATAGCACAGTCTTTCTCGCGACAGAGAAAATATTACGATTTACGTAGAAGAGACTGGCGACCGAATATTGGCGACTTAGTAATAAAGCGCCAATACATACTTTCAAATAAGGTCATTCAAATAAATGCAAAACTTTGCGAGAAATATAGTGGGCCATTTGAAATAATAAAGAAAGTTTCCCCAGTTATATTTAATGTGCAAGGACCAGATGAAAAACTAATCGAGAAAATTCATGTCAAAGACATAAAACCGTACACCGGTCACGATATATGAATGTTGTATTTAAATAGTTATTAATTTTGTATATATGTAAACTATTGCACATTGCCGGCAATAATAATAATAATAAGAAAATAGTATAATTAAGTAATATTAAGTTAATTGTTACCAGCGTAAATAATTCTGTATATAGCGAGCGTTGATAATAAGTATAAATTAAAAGTAAGATGCGTAATAGATTGTTATGTAAATTGCTTGAGAACCAATACAAAAAAAATCGTCAATACGGCTCGGAAATGAATCGGGAGGAAAGGGGTTATTTTTTTTTAAATAAACGCGGCTCACGATGGAGTATTTATATTCTACGCACGCAGAAGCAAACAGTTTTAAGGATCAAGACGCATAATTTAATAATAATACACCGATACGCAAATTGTTGAAGTGTACAAACAATTTTGTGTATATACCATGAAGGAAATAAAGTAAACACGCACGCCCTTGTCAACTGTTCAAAATTTTAATACTAGGCAATAATTTAATCATTATTATACCAACCGTGAACAGTGATAGAACAATGGACGCGATACTCCAAATGTCGCCACACAAATTATACGAGGAGTTTGAGGGCTGGTTAGACGCTCAAGACACCTCGTATTTCGGGGAGGTGGCTGACAACGAGGGATTTTTCCCTCAGCCCATCCCACTAAGACCAATGGCAGCGGTAGAGTATCAGCCAACAAGTAAGGCGGTATTCGCGCCCACGACCACTAACGTTCCCACCGCCGCTGATAACACTCCCGCCAATTCATGGGCAGAAGCGGGATACTTCTTTCAAGGTGCCTCTGAACCCGGCGGAAGGATTCCGTCGGATTCCCATCTCGGAGACCCCACGGCCCAGGACTGTAAAAATCTCGAATGGGCCGGAAATAGTGATCCAACCGGGAGTGCGGGAATTTAGGGCCCGATAAGACGGTCTGCGGTGGCGGATTCGCGTCGATTTGTGGTCAGGAGCCGCCCGTGTAGGAAAACCTACAAGTTTGATTTTTTTTGTTTATTTGAAATGCTAGATAATAAACCGGTTTGCTCACGATCCATTTCAGCGAGTCCGGCTAAGTAAAGTGTTGTATTTTTGGCCGTATAATTTCTATATTTGCAAAATTATCTAATGTATCGGCGGGGCGCGGGGGAAAGCGCCAGCAGCACCACGAAGACGCGCGAGCGCTCTTGGGCGGCAGGCGGCTCGAAAAGCAGCGGCGAGCGAGAATTCGCGAATTGATTCGCGACGACGACGCTGCGCAATTACTAGGCGCGGTACTGTGCGGTAAGGGGAGAGCGAGCGCTCTCTCCCAAACTCAAATAGAGCCGCACTGACTGCAGATTTCCAGTGTGCCAGCGGACTCGAGACTGGCTAATCGAGGGGGACCTGTCGTCGTCGCGATAGCGGGCGACAAGTCTTAGCACACTCAGGGCGACTTAAATTTAATTTAAATAATAAGAATTTAATTATTGTTAATTGTTTATAATTTTTTGTTAGTAAATATTTTTATAGTTTTCTCTAGTAAATTATAAAAATGTATTTGCGTCCCAATCCCAGCAAAGTCGCGAAAAGAAAATTAAAATAACAGAAAATATATCCAATTCGAACTCTGGCAGGTTGAGCGAGAGTGAGAATTGGATTTCTCAGCACAGTGCGTAGTCGAACAAACTTGGTGGTACGTTGAGCGACCAAGGGCCTAGGCGGTTTGAACGTAGGCCAAAGTACAGTGCGCACTGCGAATAATTAAAAATAAGAATTCATAAATTGAACTTGCACAAGCGAACCTAGTGGCGCGTTGAGCAACTAAGGACCGAGGCTGATTGAGCCGGAGCCACTCACTTATGCAAGTAAAAATTAGACCATAGCCTTTGGTGGGGTGAAAAGAACTCGATGGCGGGTTGAGCAATCGGTGCCGAGGCGGTTTGAGCCGGAGCACGAATTAGCTCTCACCAAAGCACTAGGTTACACTATGTTTAATATTACTTTTATAATTTTCCTATTAGTTTACACAATAATACTTCTGCACTATTCGTTGATAATTCGCTCTTATTATCATTAACGCTATTACTACTTTTACTACTTTTATTACTACTGTACGCGACAAGGGGCATACAACCTATCCGACCAACAAATTCTGAACAGATTCCCAGAATTATTACTAGGTGATGCTCAATTCTGGCATAGGAATTATGCCTCTAATTTTAAAACGTTTATAGAGTTGGAAGAGGAATTACGAAAATTTTATTTGTCACCCAGCGAACGCCGTCATCTAGACAGAGAAATACACAATACAGAAATCAGGCGAAGACATCCGTACGTTTGATAACTCATTGATTACACTAATGAGGCGTCGAGGAGGATTTACGGAGGAGCATAAAGCGAAAACAAAGGGGAGGTTGCAAACAGGCGGGCCACGACCGTTTTAAATGCACAAGCCAACAGAGGATTTTTTGTTCTTACTGCTGTCGCAATAGCGTGTATACTCGCGACTGCAAGTGTCACCCGTCGGTAAACGCCATTCTGCTCCTCGTTTTTATGGCTTCTCTTATTATTTTATTTATTTTTCTTATTTCTAGCCTTAATATTAATGTAATTTTATAATTTTTTTTAGAAACATTTGTTACAATTTTTATGCCAACTATTCATTTTATTTACAATATGGTTTAATTGTTAAAAGTACTGATTTTACCGTAAATTAAACATTAAAAATTGTAAACTAGCGCATTGCTAATGTACATATTGCATTACCTAAAAGGCCTTCGTCGGAAAAACATACGCTTTTGAGGTATGAACTTGCGCAAGTCAACGTCTTATTTCCGCAGGTAATATGAAGTTGTTTTCCTCCACCAATTAGGATGATGACATGTTGGATGAGATTTAGTAATTTTAGTCTAGACTTATTTTCTCGATATTACTTTATTCTACAAAAACTTAATATATTTTCATTATTGTTCGTACAACTAATACGTACTCTAACTTATTTATATATGTATATATATATATATATATATATATATATATATACTTTAATGTTTATATGTTGATTATATACTTTTATAATATATTTTTATTTGATTATTTAAAATTAATATTATTTTATTGTAACTATTTAGCTCGATGTCACAAATTAAATGGGGCGTGTGGAAATTTCGAGACTATCTTGAAGGATATTACTTTATTGTACTAACAGACCATCAATCACTAAAATGGCTCAACAATATTGAAAATCCTTCTGATCGTTTAGCCCGTTGGGCAATTGAAAGCAGATTTAACATCACTCCAAGTTACCTTTTCATCCTCCTTTTGCACAAAGCTACTACCTTTTTTAGTATAAATATTTAATTTGCAAAGAATGGTTTGAAAATTATTTGCAAGTGTATGATAATATCGTTTCTCAGACGCGATTCTAGTATTTTTCATGTGATTGCTGCAGACGCATGATCCATCCATCGAACGATATCATTACTATCAGCCATATTTCTAGTTTCAAACAAACAGAATTCTTGGAGCCGCTGAATGGCATCCTGATAATATTTTAATAACGCCATAATGCTTGACAACACTCTTACAAGAAAAGATAATTTAATATCATTAAAACAATACACTTTTAAAAAACTATTTCACTATAATTTATTTTCTATAGATATCAGTGTGACGTCCGGGCACACATGCCCTTTCGTACAATAACTTTATAAGAAGCGCATACGTATATTGTTCATATACGTAGGCGGCTTCGATTATCACTTGGTTATTTTCGAGCCTGGAGTTTCCTCCATTAGCTCGGGAACATCAAACGCTCGAAAGTAGATGAAGGATGAAATGAAGGTATTTTTTTTATGATGATACCTAATCTGTTTTACCTGGGCTAGAGTCCAAGGGTTCTTTTGGATACTTATTTCCTTCGTTTCTTGAAAGAAATAAGTATCTCCCTCGGCCTACTGGCCTAGTTCTCTAACTTATAAAAAAAACGAGGGGCATGTACGATCCTACCTCACAAGAGGATCAGTCACTTCTCCGGATCGTGGAGATGTATGAAGTATAAGAGAGAGAGAGAGAAAAGACAAATGTGAAATATTTTTTTTTTATATTGAATATTTATTTTTATATTTTTACTTACTGACAAGGCGAGAGAGAGAGAGAGAGAGAGAGAGAGAGAGAGAGACAGAGAGATGGACCTGGACCGTGACTGCGTACTAACTGACTGCGTGTTGACTGCCTACGTGTTGACTGCCTACATGTGGAAAAATCGGGGCTTTATATACCCGAAAAAGTCCATGATCCCTCTCTCTGCTCCTCGATTTTATTGTTTTTTTATTACTTTATCTATTTCGCTCATATTTAGTTTAAATTTACAAGTTTTGTTTTAAACGTATATTACTATTTTTGTATTGCTTATTTCTATTGTTTTTAATGTGTTCTATTTGTTATAAATATTGAATTTTGACAATTTAAACGTTAAAAATTGTACGCTACTGCATCGTTAGTATACAATTTTTATTACCTCTAAGGCCTTCGTCGGAAAAATCATACGCTTCTGACGTATGTACTTGCGCGAGTCAACGCCTTATTTGGGCAGATATTACAAAATTGTGTTTCTCGCCCAAACAAGATGATGACATGTTGCATGGTTTTTAGTCATCTTAGCTTCGAGTTTGCTTCTATTCTATAAAACTTATTATATATATTTATTTTTGTATATATGTAGTTGCATTTATATATACTATTATTTATATATTTATTTATATATGTATAAGTTTACGTATTATTATACTGTATACTATTTCATATATAAATATGTATATAATTGTTTATCTTTTATTTTTATTCTGCAAAACTATATATATATATATATATATATATATATATATACATTTGTATATTTCATTATTATTATATATTTATCTTATATATATGTATATATATGTATATGTATTTATATGCATTATAATTTTTTTTATACTTGTACTTATACGTATTATAGTATTTTATACTTGTGTTAATATATATATATTTTATACGTATTATAATGTTACATACTTATTTTAATATATATGTTTCATACGTATTATCTTATTATATTCTTATTTTATTGTATGTATATTTTATACGTATCATATTATTACATACTTATTTTGATATTTATGTGTATTATAATATCATATACTTGTTTTATTGTATATATTTTATAATATGATATACTTATTTTGTATATATATATTTTAATATTGTTATATTCTTATTTTGATATGTATGTATTTATATATATTGTTATATATTGTATTAGGAGTGTGAATAAGTCTTTCCCGTTTTTTGTAAGAGATGGCGCCACCAATACTGTGCGAGTATTCAATGGTTACATATGTCATAATCAAAGCTTATTCATATGTCAACAATTCCATACTAACACATTAGTTAAAATTTTTTCGCATCATAAATTTTTGATATCGTAAAAATGTCGAAATTTGAGCCGAGTTGACGTCATTTGCGGGAAGTTTCACTTTATTGGTTCAATTTGAAGAAATCTGCTGCCGAGACGTATCGATTGCTTCAGCAGGCTTATGGAGAAGGTTGTGTCGATGATTCAAGTGTTCGCGGATGGTTTCGACGCTTCAAAAGCGGTGATTTCGACGTGGAAGACAAGGAGCGTTCCGGGCGGCCGCAAATCTTTGAAGATCGAGAATTGGCGACTTTGCTTGATGAAGATTCTTGTCAAACGCAAGAAGAACTTGCTGAAGCATTGGGAGTTGACCGAACAACCATTTCCAAGCGTTTGAAAGCCATGGGAATGATCCAAAAGCAAGGAAATTGGGTGCCGTACGAACTGAAGCTGAGAGACGTCGAACGGCGTTTTTTCACTTGCGAACAGCTGCTTCAGCGACATAAAAGAAAGGGTTTTCTGCATCGTATCGTAACTGGCGATGAAAAGTGGATATGTTACGATAATTCGAAGCGAAGAAAATCATGGGGACTATCCGGCCATGCATTATCATCGACGGCCAAGCCAAATATTCATGGCGCCAAGCTCATGCTCTGTATATGGTGGGACCAGCTAGGTGTGGTTTACTATGAGCTTCTGAAACCGAATGAAAGGATCACAGGCGAGGTCTATCGACGACAATTGATGCGTTTGAGCCGCGCACTGCGAGAAAAACGGCCACAATACTCCGACAGGCACGACAAAGTTATTTTGCAACATGACAATGCTCGCCCACATGTTGCACCGCCGGTGAAAACATACTTAGAAACGCTCAAATGGGAAGTCCTACCCCACCCGCCGTATAGTCCAGACGTTGCTCCGTCTGATTATCATCTCTTCAAATCGATGACGCATGGCCTGGCTGACCAGCACTTCCATTCCTACGAGGAAGCCAAAAAATGGGTGGATGACTGGATAGAGGCCAAACCGGTCAAATTTTTTCGCAACGGGATTCGTATGTTGCCAGAAAGATGGGAAAAAGTTGTAGTTAGCGATGGCCAATACTTTCAATAATTCATTTGTAACCATTTTTTCACAATAAAGGCTCAAAATTTGAAAAAAAACGGGAAAGACTTATTCACACATCTGATATTTCTTTTTATATGTATATATATATATATTTATCTCTATTATTATATATTATTGTTATTTTATTCTGTAAACTCTAGCTTACTTATATATATATATATATATATATATATATATATATATATATATATACGTGTATATATACATCTATATATATACGTGTGCATAAATATATATATACTATTTATTTTTGTAATTTTGTTTTTAATTTTTGAAAAATTTACTGTAATTATTGTCTCGATGTTACACCCCTTGCGTAAGACGGTTGTTAGAAGTATGAAAACAATCTTTCGCCTCTGTTAAGGTAATGCGGCATTAAGCAGTGTACATATGACAAAAATTTTTCCCCCTTTTCGATCTTCGCATTCGCCCAGAGCAGTATGTCTGTGAACGAGGGAAAACCTAAGGAAAGAAAACCCAGTGGGAAAAAATCTCCATAGGAAAACCTCGTTCGAAGATACGTAGGGTTCTCATGATTCTTTGTATTGTAACTAACTCTTCTTACATTAGTATCTGTGAAAATTTCTATGCGAAATTCGATATCTGGAAACTATGGGAACGAGAATTTTACTTTTATTGTTTTGTCCAATTCTGGAAAAGTCGCGTGAGTTGGGAGTTTATTTTTACGATTTTGCAGAAAAAAACGTTTGTTTTTCTTTTGTCTCGTCGGTAGTTGTTAGTACTGGTTCTGTCTGGAGTTCCGGCTCTGGCTCTGGTTGAGCGATCATTTCATAACTGCTTTCTGCCTCTTGTTTTGTTGATGATTGTTTGAGAGATATGAAGAAGTGTGCGGCCGTGCTCCAAATGGCTGATAATAGGTATATGGACCAGCCATATACGCGATGAAGGGCGTATCCGTTGAGTATAACCCCTATGAATGTTTTTATCACGTGTATGATCACCATGACTGCTATTATCCCTGCGCTTACAGATCCGAAGGTGATGAACTTGTTCCATAATGTTTTCCAAGCTGAATTTACTAAATTGTCCATTGTATCTTCATTTATGAAGTGTGATATCGTGTTGCCACTCGTCACTCCAGATTCGTGCATTTCGTGTGCTGCGTTATTCAATAATGCAGCTGTTTCTACTGGGAACATAATTCTTTCCTCTAGTTTTTCTAAATCTTTACTGGAGTAGATTCCAGATGTTGCTAGGCTGATTGGATTAATGTATTTCCATGTCAGCTGAGTCATGGGCTTTAGGGTTGTGGGTTCTCTTGCCTCGGTCGGTTTTGGTGCTAATTTGTACCATTCGCTATCAATACGGTAGTATGATGGTAGCACTTGGTTACAGGGAACTCTAGTCCCTCGAGTTTTCAGGATGTGTGTTTTTGGTGTCAGAAAGAGGGTTGTGTTTTGTCTTACAACTCTCAGCTCGGTGTAACAATTATCGCCGTGATCTATCTTAACTTCCACTGGTATACATTTTACCAGGTGTACCACTTCGCCGGCTACTACAGCCATATAGCCAGGACCTTTCATTATATTATACGCAAATTGGTCGGGACTTTGTGTAGCAATAGCGAGTGCGTTTTTTAGCGCGATCTGTTCTACCCGACATCGCTCTGTCACTATGTTGCGGTATAAGTTAAGCATTTGTTTTTTTACATGTTTTTCCAGATATACGAATTTTGTATTTACATAAGCGAAAATATCCAGATTACTACTAGATAACGCACCTTTTTTCGCAAACGTTACACCCTGTTTAGTTTCGAAGATAACCAGTTTTGGGTGTTCTGTTCTTATTATAGTATAACCGCATACCTTTTCTTCGGACAATTTACTTAATGCGAATGTTAATTTTTGATCTGAAAAAGAATAGATTACGTCTTGATCTATCTGAGGGTTAGTCATTTTTAATGCATGACCCTCGAATAATACGCCGTATTCATTAAAGTGGCAATCATTATTAGGGACGGATTCCCAGAAGGTATATCCATCGTTTGCGTCTATGCAGAATTTTCCCTATAGTGGACATGATGTTCCCGATTGTAGATGAAGTTTGTCATCTTGTAGGTTTACTCGCACCGATTGTTGCGATAGGGTGATTTTAAGGGTTCCTTGGACAATAACAGAATTCCAAGTCCCATAAGGGTCGCTATAGTAGGCTCCCTCACAAGTTCCGTCGTTACTTATGCTTCCGGCGTAGGTCATCGAATATGTGTTTGTTTGGTTAATTCTGACCCCGTTTATAATGTGATTTTGTCTGAAGTTGATTATCCCAGTTAAATGTAATTGTAAACAACTATCTCTACTGACGTCATACAAGTATTCCATTTCGCCGTTATTAACAATGGAGTTATGCGAATGCATCCCGCAGTAATAGATGGTTCTCCGTACCTCTGTTTTACATTGTAATGCTTTGGTTTCTTGAAAATCGTTGATTTGAAGTAGCTGTATATAGGCAAGTTGGCTTATAGGGTGGAGTTGAGGAAAATTGCATTCCCCGACGTCTAATAACGACATGGTTGTTATATTCATGGTGTTAGATCCACAATCGTATCCTATCATTGTTTTTGTTGGGGCGACGAAAAATAAGGTAAAAAGTATCATGTGTAGGGATATCATCTTTTCTGAAATCATAAAGAGGTTAGTTGTGTAATCTGAAAAGTAAAATAGTTATGACATAAGAAAGAATGAAACCGATTGCAAGTTTGACCTTGATCAACCGAAAAATATAGGATTTAATTGCGCGTAAATTGAACGCGTTTGTCTAACATTTTCCTTCTTTCTTAAGGTCAGGTCGTGCGTTATTTTACTCTTATAAACAATATTCTTATGTCTATTGTATTGATGTGACTTTCTCGTATCTTGTTAGCTCAAATTCGAGGATGATCGCCGTTTTGATCTTTTTGATACGATAGAAAGTTTCGTTCGCCTACTTCTATTGCTTAACGATCTAATATTATCGTAAGGTTAGTATAAAGGGTATGAACCGTTAGGTAGTATAGCGGAGGATGAGGAAGTTATTTCATAAGGTTTATATATTACTTTTTTTTTAAAAAAACTTTTAAATGTTTAAGGTGTTAGAAGCCATTTTCTAGCTAAAGGAGACACTGATTAATCTGGTTTCTCCTGCTCTTTCTGTTTACCTTTTTCCCTTTGAGCTGTTGTTTCTTTATTTATGTAAGAGATGCGAAGTCGATTTGCATGAACGATTTTACTGCTTTTATTTACTTGGATCCTAATATTATTCTTGTTTAATACTTCTAGTATTTTATGAGGTCCAGAGTAATGGTTTCCAAATTTGTTTGGTTTAGGACCAGATAATAGGAATACATAATCTCCTATTTTAAAATTCTGTGGATTAATTTTTCTGTCGTAATATTTCTTCGAACGAAATTTTGAGGATACTAGATTGTCATAGGCTAATTTCTGGATTTCATTCAACCGTGTGACTAAGTCGACTAGATATCCCTTGTACGTGGGTAGTAAGTCTCCTTCTCTTAAAGGATCGATAGAAGGAAACCTGGCGATTCTACCGAAAATTAATTCATATGGTGTATGCTTGGTGCTTTCTTGGACACAAATGTTATAATTTAAAATGGCTATGTCTAACCAACTGTCCCATTCCTCGTCGTTGGTGGTGTATTGTTTGAAGAACTCGCCCAAAACGTGATGTGAGCGTTCTAGCGATCCATTGGATTGCGGGTGAAAAGCGGTTGTCCGTAGTTTCTTTATTTTAAACCGTTTAGCTATGCGGTTCATTAAGCTACTAAGGAAATTTTTCCCTTGGTCTGTAAGAATGATTTTTGGTGTTCCGAAGGTGCAAATAAATTTTTTTATAAAAGAATCTGCTATGGTAGTGGACAGTGTATCTGGTAAGGGAACTGCTACGCAGAATTTAGAGAATTGATTTTGCATTGTCAAGATGTATTTGTTCGCAAGTTTAGTAGGGGTTAATGGCCCTACGACATCTAAAGCTATTTTATAAAAGGGTGTACCAGGGGTATCGGTGATCACCATTGGTTGTTTGGTCTTTAATCTCACTAGTTTTTTGAGTTGACAATCTAAACACTGTTGTATTCTTCTTTGAATGTCTTCCTTTAAGTTATTCCAATAGTACTTCTGTTTGATTCGATTATATGTCTTGGACACTCCTCTATGTCCTCCTACTGGTGACTTATGTAACTCGTAAAAAATTTCATCCCTCCTTTCCTTTGGAACGAATTTAAGGGTATCAGTGCAAATGATAATTTTAATCGGGGAGTTCGTAAAGGATGCCTTTATTGTTTCAAGAATGTCTTGCCATTCTATGTTTTCAATGTTCTTGCTTTTGGCAATGCTAATAAGGTTTTCTCCTATTTTGATTAGAATTTCCTTTAAGATCGACAAAGTCTTGCGTATATTGGTTTTTATTATAGTTATGGATATGGGTATTTCTCCTCGTATGCATAATGCGAAGAGGTTTTTGCAGTGCGACCCTTTTATTTGTTGGACATCTCCAATATCCATTGGATTAATGCTTACGCCATTGTTTTCCAGTAGTTTTTTAGCACCGTCGTCACAGGGCTTTCCATCGCTAGTTACAAAGAAAACGATGTTATCTTTGCGGTGGCATATTAAATCTTTGGTTTCTATTACCTTGCTTCTTTCAACCTTGTATTCCTTGTCGTGATTTAGGCTAACTGACGAATCGATAGAGGATATTGATTTTGTCTCTTCTAGCTGATCAGCGGTTATCAGTTGGGGTAAGGCTGTTGGTTCAGCCTCAAACTTATCGTGTGATTCCGGTTCGCTTTCAGCATAACAAGGCGCGTGTAGAACTGCGTCACGCGTGGGCCTTTTTCTTATCGGAGATTTTGGGTTAGTTTCCCCTTGCGTAATATCCTTTGTTCTTTTGTTTTCGATTATTGGTAAAGGAGATTTTCCGGATTCCCTTTGTGTAATCTTTTTAGGTCGTCCTCTCTTCTTTGGTTGTGTAGTTATCTTTGGATTTGATTTATTTTTATCCATGCGTCCTGGCGCATTGCTGAGTTCTCGTCCTGATCTTGTCACGATATTTGTTGTGACTATTTCAGGTGGATTTCGTGATAATGCGTCTGCGTTAGAATTTAGTTTTCCTGGTTTATACAAGACGGTATAATCATATTCGGAGAGTTTGAACCGCCATTTTTGTACTCGTGTATTCAGGTCTGCTGATTTAAACCAAACTAAGGGTTGATGATCAGTGATGATTGTTATTTTCCTTCCATATACGTAGGAACGAAATGCCTGTACGCTATGTATGACTGCTAAGGCTTCCTTTTCGTAAACCTCGTATTTAAGTTCTGCATTGCGTAAAACTCTAGAAGTATATGCTATGGGTCTATCTTTCCCTATTTCTCCCTGGGACAGAATACCTCCTATAGCGTATCCTGAGGCATCAGTTGTTATATTAAATGGTTGAGTAGGCTTCTTCGGTTTTGTTGGACCATTCAAACGTTACATCTTTTTGCAGCAATTTTGTTAATGGCTTTGCAATTGCAGCGAATTTTTCAATAAATCTGCGGTAATATCCGGCTAAACCAAGAAACTGTCGCACGTTCTTTGCGTTTTTTGGTTGTGGGAAGTCTTTTATAGCTTCTATCTTTTTTTCGTCGGGACTAAGTCCTTTTTCACTCAAATGATGTCCTAGATAATTCACTTCTCTTTTCAAAAATTCGCACTTGTCGGTTTGTAACTTCAATCCGGCGTCTCGAATTCTGTTTAATAGTAGACTCAATTTTCTATCATGTTCTGCCAGTGTGTTTGCATATATCACAATGTCGTCCAAGTACACAAACAATTCTCTGCCTTGTAGTCCTCTTAATAAGGTGTCCATTAACCTTTGGAAAGTGGCGGGTGCATTTTTCAACCAAAAAGCATACGAACGAATTGATAGTGTCCAAACGGCATACTGAAAGCTGTTTTATGTGCATCTCTCGGGTCCATCTTAATTTGGTGAAACCCTGATGCAAGGTCTAGTACGGAGTAATATTTTGCACCTCCTACTTGGTCAGATATCTCAGTGATATTCGGCAGTGGATATGCATCGCTTACTGTTTTTTCGTTCAAAGCTCTGTAATCAAGCGCCATTCGCCATCTTTTGGTCGACCTTGTGAGTCTGCTTTCTTTTTTACGATCCAAATTGGGCTATTAAATGGAGAATCGGAGTTCTCCATCACCCCTTGGTTTAATAAATCATTCACCTGCCTATCTATTTCTTCTTTGAGCGAGTGAGGAAATTTTTTATTGTCGGGCATTGACTGGTTTTTCATCTGTGGTTTTTATTCGGTGAGTTATAGTATCTGTTTCAGGCAACGAATCTCCGGGTAGGAAGAAAATATCGCGATTTTTTTCGACTAATTGCTGTACGTATTGTTTTTCGGTTTTATTAAGGTGATCTGTCCGTATTATATCTCTTATAGATGCGGTTTGTACGGAAGTTAAGCTCTCCGCGGGGAAAACGGTGGATTCATTATTTACTCCCTTTGAGGGGATGTTCAGTTCTTCAAATATTAGTTCTTACGTGAGTGAATAAAGCGTCTTTGTGGATATACTCTCATTATAGAAGTAGTTATTTAAAAATTCATTTGTATCGTTATCATCTATGTGTAACAATTCTTCGTTCAGCCTTTGTTGTTCATCGTCTGTTTCGCCCTCGTTGCTCTGATTATCGGTAGGTGCATTCACGAGTAACGAGTCTACTGTATGGTGTATTCCTTCTTCTTCCAATTCCGCGGCTAAATTTTTGCGAAGAATCTCTGGTGATACAAATTCAATCGGTTGGTCGGGAGTATGAAGAAATTCTAGTCGTTTCATCCCGTAGTTTAGTGTTACTCGAACGTCGCTTAAATATCGTGCCCCTAAAATACCGGAATACGGTATTGGAAAGTGATCGGAGACGACGTGGAAACAAGAGATTCCTCCCAAAACTTTAAGTTTTAAAGTTCCTAGGGTGGAAAATTGTTCTGAGCTTATTCCCCTCAAGAGTCCTTGCTGTGACTCATCGATTTCGAACTGATGGGGGTATGGTGCCTATTTTTATTAGATTTCCTTCAGATCCTGTGTCCACTAGAAATCTACATTCGCCGCCCATGGGGTTCTTGATAATCACGGTAGGAAGTAATTTCGTTTCTTGTTCGACATGGATGTTCACAATACTAAATGTAGGGATGTCTAAGGTTTCATTTCCTAGTCGTAAGTTCGTCGTCTGGCTAGCTATGATGAATTGTTTATGGCTAAAGATTAGTTCGGCGTTGGTATCTGTTAAGAATTCTGATCCTATAATTCCATTGTAAGGAATAGGAAAATCGTCTAATACTACGAGAAGTTCGATTCTTTGCCCGGCGATTTTTAATGGTACGGTACCTAGGGTTGTTTCTTTACTATCTCCTACTCCTGTTAGTGTGTAAATTTTTGATTCGTTTATGTGTGCCCCTTTTGGTATTGATTCTATTTTGATAATGCTTACTTCGGATCCACTGTCTATCATAAAAGAAAGAAGATATTGTGGCCTGAACTGAACCTCTACATATGGGACGTAGTTGCTTATTGTGGCTCCGAGGATATTAGTTCGCCTAGCAGATTCGATAATTGGTTTGTGTTCATTGAGCGCGTTTGTCTGTCGCAAGTCCCTTTGTTCGCGCTCTCGTTCTGGGGACTTCGTCCATTTCCCTGGTTATATTGCCGCTTTCGACATTCTGATATCATGTGCCCTGGGTATTTGCAATAAGCACAGGTAGGTCTATTAGAAGTGGTAGCGGTTTGCTGAACGGTATCGCTTATCCTACATGTCGCTTCAAAGTGTCCTAAACGTCCACATTTTTGGCATTTCGGAATCGGTTTTTGTTTATTCGCTTGATTCATTCGACAGAAATTAGCTGTATGGCCAGGCTTATTGCATAGCTGGCACGTTATAGACGATGGTCTATTGCTGTTTCTGCAGTCACGAGCATTATGACTGATTGTATTACATGCTTGACACTTGATCGTTGCGAAGCACTGAGAAGTAGTATGGTTTGACCTTCCACAAGTTCGACATGACAGCGCTTGGCTTGGTTTGAGTCTTTTCCGACATTCTGCATATGTATGGCCTATTATATTGCAGTAGCTGCAAGGTGTATTCCTTGGAAGAGTTAGATTATTTACATGTCGGGGATATGTATTGTGTTTGTTAGGTTTATGGCGTATTTCTTGCCTCTTAAATAAGTTTTCTCGAGCTTCGAGTCTTCGTTCTACTGCTATCGCGTCTTTTACTACGTCTCCGATTGCTTCATTCTCTTTCAGTCTAGTTTCGATTTCGAGTTTTAATCCTAGTCGAAAACATTCTATGATTGCTTTTTCGATGCTGCGCTTGAAGGCAGGTGTATTTGGTGCCTTGGTTATGTGGCGATTTACTTCATAAATTTGAGAACCGATGTCTCTCATTCTATTCGCGTATTTTATAACTGATTCTTGTTCACCCTGGTATTGATTACTCAGTTCGCCGAGAAGTTGGTGCACGTTTTTTGATTCGGCGTAAAAGTCCTTTAAATGTTCTTTAAATTCTTCGACTGTGGCGAATGCATACCCAGATATTATTTCTCTTGCTTTGCCCAAGAGTTTTCTTTTAAGCAGCTTCGTGAAGCTTTCCTCGAGATTGTTGCTTATGAGTTCCCTAGCTTCTGTGCAGTATTCTAGGAACTGGCTAAGGGGAATATTTTTCCCGTTGAATTCAGGAACAAATTTGAGTGCTTCCTTTAAAGATATGGTTGTAGATTGGTCGTTCGCCATTTTAGTGCTTGGTAGGTGTTCAGCTATTAGGCAGTCACTTGTTAGGTGTGACAAGTATGGTCTGACTGTCTCTTGATCGGCGAGGTCTATAGAGTCGCCGGAGAACGATAGATTTTCAGGGGTAGATAAACCTGTGTGTACGGGACTGATGTCTTCTATATTTTGTTCTATATTGGATTGGTCTCTAGGCGTTGATGAACCAGATGGCGTAAATTTAACCTCTTTTATGTTTTTCGGAGGAGTTCTGGATTTGTCCATTGAATTTCTAACTCCTTCCCTGATCGAGTTTTACTACGCGTATACATTCGATTTTTAATGTATACATATATACGTATGAATGTATTTCCTTTTTATTGCTGTGAGGCAGTTGCGTATGACTACCGTTTAATTCGGGATTTTATTTTCGTTCGTGATAAGATTTCTCTCTCTTTATTTTCAATTGTTTCGGTTAATTGTTTATAAAATCAATTTTAATTGTTTTTCTCAACCTTCACCTGTTCAATAATCTTGTTGCAAGACATATATCGATTAGTAATATCGTTTCTTAAATTTTGTAATGATTCAGCGAAATTATATAATTTTTGACCGAGAGGCAGTTGCGCGTGGCTATCGTTTGTAGCTCAGAGGCTTTGGTGCTTGGTCGTATTAATTTTTATTTATTAAATTTTTTCGAATGGTGAGGTTGAGTCATTGATAACGTTAATTCATTTGTTTAATTTGTAGCATCTCGATTTAGGATTTTTCGTGATTTGTTACGTTCATTTGTTACGTTCTCTCTCCGTTTTTTGTGTTAAAGAATTTGTATAAAATATCGTATTAATTTTTCAATTATTTAACCTCATTTCTCGTTGCGAGGTTTATTCCGTCAAGGAAAGTTGTTTAAACGCCTTCTCTAAGTCTTCTAGAGCTTTTGTATTCTCCTCTTTGGATAATTTGTGTAGGCTTATTGTAGCCTATATAATTGTAGCTATAATCGTTTGTAAATTTCTTTCATTTCTTTGCTTTTCTTTTAGTAAGGTTATAATTTGTTCTTCTCTTTTTTCTGAATTTTTTAATTCTTCCTGCTCTTCTCCGAACAGAGAATATATTTGCAATATCGTCTCTTTCAATTGTTTATTTTCGGATTGTTCTTTGTTTAGACTCTTTTCCAATTGGTCTATTCTTTTCTCTAGATAGTTTCCGAATTCCCAACGATCATGATCGTTGCTAATTAATGCATCAACATTTTGTTCTAGGCGTCCTAACCTAGTATCTGTATAGATGCTAATTCCTTCGGGATGTAATATTGGTATCATATATTTAGTTTATATGTAAATATTATTATTATTATTATTATTGCGTATATATATATTTTTGTGTTTATTTATTTGCTTATTATTTATTTGTTTGTTTATTTATTTTTATTAAATGTTATTGTTATCGTTATTATTATTGTTATTGGATCGTTGATTAATTTCTGACGTGTAAGAGGTTACGTGGGAAAAACAACAGCAATGCCACCTTCGACGCAATCTGAGAATCACAGAACGCGTGATTGCGCTGATCTCCGTTAGGTACGCTGTTGGACGTCTTTACGTAGTTCGTGCTGAACTTTTAGTATGTGCAGTGAGTGCATACGTCTAGTTTATTACTTTTTGTGTTACACAGCTGAACGACCAGGTTGTCAGATGAGTATACTTTTCATTATTTAGTTATTTATTAATGTATATAATTTATATAATGTTGCATCTCGTTATACATCCCTTCCCCTTTTTGTGCCTCTTAATTTTTCTTTGCGTTTCTATATAAGATTGTATATACACTACTGTAAGTGTATGTAGAATTATGTGTATGCATGCATATATATATATATATATATATATATATATATATATATACATATAATGTGTGTAATTTTTTTCTTTTTATATATTTTATTATAGTTGATGTTTTCAATTTATTATTATGTTTTATTTAATTTTCCCCCATTTTTTTGCTTGTATGTATGCATATATATATATATATATATATATATATATATTTATATGTATATGTACATCTACATATATATATATTATTCTTTGTTTACTTTGTGATTGTATTTTTTATTTCAGATTTTTCTTTAATGGTACAACGATACATCGGGTAAGTTTTTTTTTATTTAAAAATAATTTGTTCAATATTTCACTTTCGTGTTTTATTTTAAATTTTACAATTTCATTTATTTATATGTCTTTTGTTTGAGTTTCCAGGCTTCCTGTTTTCTGAACCGCAGTACTTCTTTGGGCCTAGAATACTGATGGGACACGCATCCCAGACAATCTTCTGTGGGGAGTTTACGCTCCTTCAAGCATTTGGCACAAGCGCTTTTTTGTTGAATCTCTACGATTGCATCAATGGAGAGCAGCGAGTACTGTTCTTGTACCTCTGGGTCTCCCAGTGTACCCTTGATGCCATAAAGGGCCCTAAGAGTGTTAGTATCAAGTGGTTGCAAGTTATTATTGTGTGTGGAAAGTATAGGGATAGTGTAGTGCTTGGACCAGCACGCTGAGCACTTATCCTTTAGTTTACTACCTAAACAGTGAATGCAAAGTGTATGTTTAAACAGTCTGGTGCGCTCTTCTGGGCTGAGTGTCTGGCTTGCATGTACAAATGCCCCTTGGATTTGGGCAGTGCATTCACCCAACAGTTATTCTCGACGGAGTGCCTTCAATCTGGTTTCTTTTTGTTTTCGCAGTTGCCTTCGTTTCTTTTGTGAGGCTTTATTAGCCTTCTTCAGTGTCTGATATCCTGGATTATCCACTGGACAGAGAGAATTCAGGTAATACTCTTTTTGTGTTCTTTATTCAAATTTTCTCTCTCTCTTTTTTTTTGACGTATTTGTTTTTGTTATACAGTTTTTTTATTTACTGGTTTTATATAATAGTATATAAATATAAATATATATATATATATATATATATATATATATATATATTTTATTCGTACATTCTTATGCTCCACTTTTTGTTTTAGTTTTTATATGTGTGTATATCTATATATTTTCTGTATGTGTATATATATGCATTATATATATTTTTTCAATATGTCTCATTGACTCACGTATAGGTAAGTATTGACATGTATACATAGACACATGTGTATACACATATACGCATATACACACATATATTATTTTATATTTTGTACTACTTATATATATATATATATATATATATATATATATATATATATATGTATGTATTCACTATATGTGTGTATATATACGTTTCCATTCCTTTTATATCATGACTTTGAATATTTTTGGAAATATTAGTTGTGAATTATTTTTGTTATTATTGATTGTGATATTTTATTAATTGTTACAGTTTTTATTTTAATTGTTTGATGCCAAGTGCAAGTGATCCCGACTGAGCCCCCAAAATTTTAAAGTGACGTCCGGGCACACATGCCCTTTCGTACAATAACTTTATAAGAAGCGCATACGTATATTGTTCATATACGTAGGCGGCTTCGATTATCACTTGGTTATATTCGAACCTGGAGTTTCCTCCACTAGCTCGGGAACATCAAACGCTCGAAAGTAGATGAAGGATGAAATGAAGGTATTTTTTTTTATGATGATACCTAATCTGTTTTACCTGGACTAGAGTCCAAGGGTTCTTTTGGATACTTATTTCCTTCGTTTCTTGAAAGAAATAAGTATCTCCCTCGGCCTACTGGCCTAGTTCCCTAACTTATAAAAAAAACGAGGGACTTGTACGATCCTACCTCACAAGAGGATCAGTCACTTCCCCGGATCGTGGAGATGTATGAAGTATAAGAGAGAGAGAGAGAAAAGACAAATGTGAAATATTTTTTTTTTATATTGAATATTTATTTTTGTATTTTTACTTACTGCAAGGTGAGAGAGAGAGAGAGAGAGACAGAGAGATGGACCTGGACCGTGACTGCGTACTGAATGACTGCGTGTTGACTGCCTACGTGTTGACTGCCTACGTGTGGAAAAATCGGGGCTTTATATACCCGAAAAAGTCCATGATCCCTCTCTCTGCTCCTCGATTTTATCGTTTTTTTATTACTTTGTGTATTTCGCTTATATTTAGTTTAAATTTACAATTTTTGTTTTAAACGTATATTACTATTTTTGTATTGCTTATTTCTATTGTTTTTAATGTGTTCTATTTGTTATAAATATTGAATTTTGACAATTTAAACGTTAAAAATTGTACACTACCGCATCGTTAGTATACAATTTTTATTACCTCTAAGGCCTTCGTCGGAAAAACCATACGCTTCTGACGTATGTACTTGCGCAAGTCAACGCGCTCCCCCGCGCCGTACACAGATCCTGCGAGAGAGGGAGATGCAGTGCCGCCGCGCGCCGCCGCTCCAATAATAGCTGAGCGCGCTGCCCCCGCCGCGCTCCGCCTGCGGCGGCTCAAGAGAGCGTTGACCGAGCCGCCGCCGCCGCAGCAACGAGCGCCGCCGTAACTGGTCAAGTGCAAGGCCGGCGGAGGTCAGCCGAAGGCCCATGCTCACTTTACCCCTTCCCCCCTTCCTCCTCCCTCGGTGGCCTCTACCTCATCGGTCCTTTTCAGGACCGTCTTGTGCGTAGGAGACGAGGTGAGCAACCCACCTCCCCCTTCTTCCTCCCCCCCCCCACCTGCGGGCGGTGTCTCCCCATAGGCCCTTCTCAGGACTGTCTTGTTCATAGGGGACAGGGCGAACCACCCACTCCCCCCTCCTTTCCCCCTCGATCTCCCGTCCACGGGCAGCGTCTTGGTCCAATCCGGAAACCCGGATCAAACGGACGTTGTTCGCAGTGTGGACTCCGGGTAGGGCACCCCTCCGAAAGGAGTTACGGGCATGGCGACCAGTAGCTCCTATTAGGAAACGTGCCCAAGGCCTCCGGAGACCAACCGACGCGATCCCTTCTCAGCCCCCCCACCCATGGGCTCGTCCGTGTCCGATCCGGATATCCGGGTCAGACCGACACCCCCCGTGGTGCGGATTCTGGGCAGGGCACCTCTCCGAAAGGAGTTATAGGTGGATACTCAGTAGCTACGACTAAGAGCGATGAGCAAGGCCTCCGGAGAATCACCGGCGTATCGAGAGACGCGTCTGGGGATTGTCGGAGGAAGAGTTCCTCTGGGGGCACTCTCTGGGGTGCGTGTTCGGGTTCTCGCCTCCTTCCCCCTCCCTACGGTCCGGTGGTCGTATCCGGTTTCAGGGATCGAGGTCGGAATCTGCTCCGGCCTTAAAGGAGCCGACCATGGGGCCAGTGGCACCATTTCCTTCTCGTCCAGGAAGGAAGTATGACGCCAGCCTGCTCTTGCCCGGAAAGATTGAAGAGACGGAGTCGCCGCAGGCATAGGAGGAGGAACGAGCGACAGCGCGCCAAGCGGAATATACGGCGCGATCGCAATCGACAAACAGTGCCGGAGGACATCAAGGAAGACATCTGGGAGATAGACTTAGATCTGCCAGATCTAAATCTCTCAGAGACCACCTCAGAGGACGAGGGACCACCGAAGGTCGTCCGGAGCGCGGTGGTGATTCCAACCGCTCCCGAGCCCCTCGACGTATGGGGCGACATCGACATCCGCCGTCCCAGTCGGCTGTCGCTCGTTGTCCCCCTTCCTCGGCCTCCTCTGGTGGAACTCCCGGTGGCCCCGGCCACCTTCAGACTCCCCGATCGAAGCCTTTCTCCGATCCGGCGGCGTCTGAAGGGGAAGGGCCTCCCGGCGACCCCGCGCATCGGCCTAGTGGGGGAAGCCGTTCCACACCGCAGCCGAAGTGCAAGTCGGAGACGAGCGGCACGCACGCTCCGTCCGCCTCCCTTCGTCTCCCCTTATCGGACCCCTCCCCGGTACCACCCTCGTTGATCAGCGAGAGGCACTAACTAAACGGCCCTTTTCAGGGCCACAAAAGAAATCCAACGAGACCAGCTTATTTGGAAATATCCTTTCCTCTCGACTAACCATCCACTATATCCGCCTTTAACAGACTGTCTGAGAAAGAAAAAAGTGAGAATCAATGGTTAGAACGTACTTATCACGGGTTACCATGGAGTTCAGGCAATATATCATATGAAGAAATTGAAAAAATAATTGATAATTGTTTAAAAAATGCTCGAACGATCTATGTGAAAGGTCTTCAAAAGAAAATATACCTGCAAAAATTTTCAAACAATAGTAAAAATCTTGAGGACTTAAAATGCCATCCAGTATGGAAATTACAAGGTTCAGGCAATACGTACTGCAGTCATCATACATTATGCTTTGGGCCTGAATGCGCACTACAGAAAGCATATTTACTAAAATCTTGGATACTCCAAAATCGTCATCGAAGGCTACAAGAAATTGATGAAACAAGATTATTTTTAATCTATACGTAATACAAGTAAAATTCATGTATAGAGAAAAAAATTTTCATTGATGTTGTAATGTTTTCGAAACAGAGTTTCGACTGAGCTGCCTGCCTTGTGTAGAAAAATCTTCTTTTTCTCTACCTGCCTATGAAATACAGCAAATGGCATTGAAAACGTTCTTCTCTACTTCTCGAACTGTCTCTAATGAAAACAGCAGGGGATCTCGGGCTGACTGATGTAAGCAGCAGGGCGCCTTGCATACGGATAGCTACGCGTCCTAGGCAAGTGTGTAAGAAATGGGGAAGGGCAATGAATTGGGAAAAAAGAGAAAACGGTGAAGAAATTTTCTAACTGTAAATGTAGGTCTAACACCATGAGATAATTTGACTGCAGCATCCACGTCAGTTTTAAACCTGTGATTTAACTAGCTATATCGTTTATATTAAACGACACTTTATATTAAATTTACAATGGCACCGCGTTGTAATAAGAAATCGTGCGTTAATTTTGTCGACAATACGCCAGTGCGGTTCACAACGTGGGCTTGGATTGCAAATTTTAATTGTATGAATTTAATACCTTTAGAAGCGCGGAACACCGGTGAAGAAATTTATAAAGCTTTCAAAAGCAAACTTGAAAAAGAAGAATATTTGCAGAACCTTTGCACAGAGCATCCAGGGATTTGAAGGATTTGGAAATTTACAACTTCAATATGGATGCAACGATGTAGAGTGCAATGCAAAGTATATGAAAAATTAGGAAGGAAGTGTGGCTAAAATCTTTTCTATGTTTAGCCGATACTCTAAATATTTGTTATAATAAGATTAATGATTTCAATTCAATTCAACGTGGTGGTTTGAAGATTGCATTAGTGCCAGGTTAAGTAATGTTGAAATCGTGGAACTTTTGGAAAACAACAAGTGTTTTAATTTTCACATTAAAAAACAGCAGGTTTTACAATTGTGATTGTTACGTAAAAAAATTGAATGAAGAGATTGAACGAGAATTCAAAGAGTTAAAAAAAGTGTATAATGTAGTTACATATTTCAATATTAATGAAACTTAACCAAAATTGCCATTGTTATTAAATTGAATAAATCTATTGTATTTGCTTAAAAAATAGCGTTTTTATTGTAATTATTAAGTAATATATATATATATATATATATATATATATATATATATATATATATATATATTATATAAGATACAGGTGCACCGCGGGTGTACGAGAGCAGTGGAAAAGTTTTTATCGGTAAGTGTAAACTTATTTGTATAATATAAGAGCTCTGGCAGATAGAGAGAATAAAGTATATTGTTCTCTCTCCCTAGCTCCCATGGACATTATAGAACCTTCTCTGTAATACAGCGGACGGTATTTGAAAAGAGAAAGCTATAGATTTTTCTTTTCTTCTCATAGCTTATCTACTCTTGTCCAATTAAAGATTAAACATTGTGACAGTATCCTTTTAGAACCACAGCAGTCACTTCATCTTTATTAATTTATATAAGTTAAATTTCGTATCACGCCTTTCAGTTTATAAATTTTTACTTTTCTTTGTATATTCTAAAAATATATTTTATTCGATACGACAATTTAAAATTGATCTGCTGAATATATAAATAGTGCAATAAACATGATTCATGCAAGAAGAACAATAAGAGACGTTTCGACAGAACGTGACATACCTCAGGATAACGTTTATCAATTTGAGCAATGGTTTTGTCTTATATTCTGTTTTTAGAATATAAGATAAGATTCAATTTAATTGGAATTAAATTATTAGTAACTTAAAATGTGGATCTTTGAAAATTAGTGTGTAACTGCTTTAATTAAAACCTATATTAATAGTATTTCTTTATCATAGTGGTAATAATTTACTACAGCTAAGCTTTCTTTATTGCTGCCAAATAATACAAGTCATAGAAATGCAGTAAATTACAGAAATGTCAAGAAATAATAACGTAGAAGGCGAATAATTTAAAGATGCCGCTGCACATTTAGCCATAAATAAGATTTTGTTAACTGTGCGGGCATGAAAAAAACTCGTCTTTTCATGCTTAATGCAAAACTAGCATGAAGAGCCTAGTTTTGCATAAACCATTAAAAAAATACAGTTTGATGTATGTAAATCAAGCAGGTGATCGTTGCATGGATGTTTAAATCATTCGCGCTTACTTTGGGGCGTCATTTCACTCTC
The DNA here is from genome assembly GCA_018907035.1 of Sycobia sp. Sy_11. NCBI lineage: Eukaryota > Metazoa > Arthropoda > Insecta > Hymenoptera > Epichrysomallidae > Sycobia > Sycobia sp. Sy_11. Next base: position 7,379,302 of record JACCIC010000004.1, read on the forward strand.
ATGCGGCAATCAACCACTTTACACATTTGTATCGGAATTCAATATTTTAACCAAATGATTACGATTTTTCTCCAATTTCGAATTGGAAATTAAATATTAATAAGAATCATTACTAAATCCGAAGTCACCTCGTGCCTACGACTAGAGAAGTCGAAACCCGTTGCACCGCTGACTTCTTTCGCCCCCTCTGACTTTCTGAGTTTGAGTTTGTCGTGTGACGAGAGCATACAAAACGATAGCCACTTTCGTTCACTTTCAGGAGCGTCACCTATTAACGCCGATATAATTACGAAAGGAAATTCATTCCGTCATATATTATAAGTTCTGAATCATCGATGAGTTGGAAAATAGTGAGATCTTTAAGCAACCATTCATTGTTACCCAGCTGCAAGACTTGCAAATCGACAACATACTCAATCTTGACTGATATCTTTTGTCAAACAATTTTATTCTTCTATTATTTTATTTCTACTACTTAAAACGTCAAGTACTTAAAATATCCGCCATTTCATGATATAGTTTAAAAAAATAGAATTTATTCTCCAATTTATTGTTAAAGAGTAGAATATTCTGAGGTGTAAGTGCTTTGGCTGTTGGCTTGTGAGTCAGAGCTTTGTTCGAATATGAACTTGCTGACATGATCGGTTTTAATGTAGCTAGGAACTTTGGAAATAATACTTATCGCTCTCTAAGTTATTT